>JANQBM010000005.1:21326931-21347963 GCA_025594535.1 Erythroxylum domingense | reverse complement strand
TCCGCCGCCGCTATTGCCTTGTTCTTTCTGTTTTCTTCTTTTTCTTCATGTTCTTGTCCACCTCCGTCGCCATCTTTCGGCGGTGGTTTCAGCCGTGGCACTAGTGGGGAGGTGGCAGGGAGGATATCGGCAACCCTAGAGGATATCGAGTGGGTCAAGGATCAGATCCGAGTTAATGGGTTGCATATGAAAGATAATATCTTGAGAAAAGGGATTAATCCTCGTACAAGAGCTGAGCAACTTCAAGATCTCCTTCAGTAATTTCTTTTTCTATTTCGTCTAAGACTGTGGGTAGTATTTTTGTTTAGGAAACTGAAGAAGTAGCACTTTGAGTAAAGGGCATGCTTTTTGGTTCGCGTTGTTAAAGGTCATAACTTGAATTTGAGTTTTGTGTTCAGCATTTTGTTTCCTTGTTAATTTTAGACGCAAGATAACATCTATTTGGTTGAATTGGACTTTCTTTTCTAAGTTTTGGTGGTGGGGTTGGTTGCATTGGTTGAATTGGACACATTCACAGTAGCTTCTCTCCTTCTTTTTTTTTTCCAAAAGACTCTTCCCAATTGCAGATTCGGTACCCTGAAATAGTTCTCATTCATTTTGTATGTTTTTCAGGTTCAAAGGCATATCACATTATCAAAGGCCTGAGTCAGAGAATCACACTGCACTTCCATGCCCTGGTGAGCTTCTTGTGGAAGAGCACCATAGCAACTATGGGGAACCTTGGGCAGGTGGGCGTGATGTGTTTGAATTCCTTGCAGAGTCTAGCCACCTAACTCCCAACTCTCAAGTGCTCGAGATTGGTTGTGGCACACTACGTGTTGGCTTACATTTTATCCGATACCTTAGACCTGAACACTACCACTGTCTGGAAAGGGATGAGCTTTCTTTAATGGCTGCATTTAGATATGAGCTTCCTTCTCAGGGCCTTTTACACAAACGCCCGCTGATTGTGCGAGGAGAGGACATGGATTTTACATCTTTTGGTTCTGTTGCATATGATTTAATATATGCAAGTGCTGTATTTCTTCATATGCCTGATAACCTTGTGTGGGTTGGACTGGAAAGGTTAGTGAGTAAGTTGAAACCTTATGATGGCCGAATCTTTGTGTCACATAATATAAAGTTCTGTTCGAGACTTGGAGGTGAGGAGTGTACCAACAGGCTGAGTAGCTTGGGGCTGGAATTTCTTGGGAAGCATGCACATGATAGCTTGCTTTTTAATCACTATGAGATTTGGTTTGAGTTTAGGCGCTCTAAAGCTTAGCATTGCAGAGCTTTGTTTTTATCAATTTTGGTTTTGGGTGATCAGATAAAACGGTGAAACTACCATGGCTGTGGATATTCTTGTGTTATTGCCTGTGGTTGACTCCAATTTGTTGGTAGAGTTGATTTTTCAATCAACCCCTAGATTCTTTTCTAACCAGTATGTGATTGACAGTCTGGCCGATTGCTTCTTCTGGATGGATCATCCGTTTGTGGCTGGAGTTGTCTTCTTCTTTGTATATTTAGATGAAAAAAGGGCGTTCTTACTCATGTATTGCTAAGGCGAGGAATGAATTCATCCACTGATATTTTGTAACTAGTTTTAACTTCAAATACAAGCTGCAAGATGCCTGTCCATCTTTCACGTTTTCTTGTTTCTTGATCATCACTTGCAATGTAATATGAATGTGAATTATTTTCAACATTGCATGGGATATTCCAGACTTTGTATATAGATCAATTAGCTAAATTGGGTAGTGCTTCTCGTTTCTAATTAATTTAAACTGTTACTGTAGACCTAGCTATAATTGCTATTAAAGGGGCATTTCAACGATAATTGAACGTGCGTGTGCGCATGTGATATACTGACACTTATACTTGGACACTAGGTGTTTCTGACAAGTGGTGCTCCCAAAGGCAGAACATAAACTTTTCTATCGTGCACGCTAATCACCAGTTGAAGAGTTGGTGTGTAAGCAGTATCTGTCCAAGACTGAAGTTGAAGACGGCAAAAGTGGAGCTTATAACATTGAAAACTCATTTTGTGTGCTGAACTACTAAATATATGTTTTAACTATGCCCATGTACTTGACATTGTTGGTGGCATGTCACATGATTCAAGTATGAAGCCGCAGCTATCTCGTTTCTTTTTCTGAAACATTAGGCCCCAAGGGGCAGACCAGTTGTGGGGCTTACATGTGAAAAAAGTGACGATTTATTCTATGCATCATGAACAACTGCTGACCAAGCAAATAAAATAAGAAAACAAGGAAATACTGAATGTTTTCAAGTGTCAGGTAACTTGATTCAAGACAAAGCTTCTAACATCACGTGTTACAACGACTATGTTAACAAGTAATTAACACCCTCATCAAAACCAAACCAGATCATGCGACAGTAACTTCTAAAGTAATAAGGAAAACTAAACATGCCCAAACACCACATTCCTATTATAATACCTTCTAAGAAACTCCACAAGCATTAGGACCCGATGATGTGTAATTCTTATCTGTTCTTATCAAGTTAGATCAGATCAGACATTCTTCTTCTATGACGATTAAGTGCAACTCTCAAATTTGAATCTGATGATGTAACCATCCTGCTTCGTAGAAAGGGAGCTTTATTCGCTTCCAAGCTACTGCATTTGGGGGACTTTACAACTGTCTCTTGTGGCCTTTTATTATAATCCTGTAGGATTGCTTTGAGTCGAGTATCCGAGAAACTGAAGGATTGTGAACCTGAAAACTGCACCGAACTTCTTATACCTGGTCTCCAACTTCTGGCTCGCGCAACAACTTCTTTTTCCGCTGCACTTTGCCTTTGGCGACTTGCTACTGTAGAGGTCATAAAACGTGGCAGAGAACTTGTCAAGATTCTTTTTCCCCCAGGAGTAATTTTGGGGGTACCATTTACTTCTTTAAGATTTTTTTTAGGACTTGGTATGTTTTCATTTCCTGATGGGCTTCTGGGTGTCTTTTCCCTATCGTCATGGAGTTCATATGCTGCTGAAAATAGCTGTTTCATCTTACTCAACAAGATCTCAGCTTCTTGTGCTTGCTGCCTCACTTTCTGACATTCTTCTTCAGCATCTGTCATGTCTTGTGCAATCTCTCGTATCTGCTTCTGCCTTTGCTTGTTGATGTCCTATTGAAGGTCATTTTTAACATTAATTAACTCTCTTTATCTAGACCACAAAATTCATGTCAATACTTTTTGAAATGAATACCTCTGGTAATTCCCTATTGGTCTCGACAGCTCTTGCTCTATTTGCAAAGTTTAAGGAACAGATAGTCTCTCCAGTGTCTTCTTCATATGGGCTTATGTGAACAAGCATAAGAACCTTTGAACTTTCACCTGAAGGAATTGGATTTAAACATAGTTAGCTCATCTTCATCATACAAAAGTGAAGCATTATTTGAGTCCTGCAACGACACTTCAATGGAGTAGCCATGACTACATTGGAAGATGGATTATCACTATTGTAGACAACAATCTTGCAACCCACTTCCTTAATTCTATATGGTTAGTTCATTATGTTAACCCCCAAAAGCTCTGTGTTTGGAAAAAAAGAATTATACTTTTCCACATAGTAAAGGAGAAGACGGAAGAGAATGATAGAAATTCATCTTCAGAATGCTAATTGACATGTCTCGGTAAATAAATTAGGACAGGGAGTGCTTACCTAAAGAATCTTTGAGGATTTGGGTCAGTTTGCTATTTCTGCAACCATGAAAATAAGTTTCAGGTCAGCCAAATCAAAATTTAACAGTAGCAAGGTGGCATAACATCAAAAGTCAAAACCATTAACTTTAGAACATACAAATTCAACATCTTTTAGGCCATCCTAGCTTACTCGGTAGATAAGGAAAGACGAGTAAAGATGATAAGACAACCCAATCGGAAACTTGCCTGTAAGGTACATGGCTTCTCTTCCTTCTAAGAGCAGCGATAACATCACCTAGAGCAGAAAGTGAGAGATTAATGGCCCTTCCCTCTTCTAGCGTCTGGCCAGTAGCCCCTGTTTTCAGTAGTCTCTCGCTACCTCCAAGATCAACCATCCACATTTTGCTAACCTCTGATTTAGCTTTCAGATCGTTTCCACGTCGAGAGATGGTGATCCTCATCAAGCTAGATATACATATAACTAAAAACATAACGTAATCATCAAACAAGGAAGTCCAAAATGCTTGAGAAAACCATGAACCCACCAGTGCGACCTGCTTGACATCTCATTCACGTTTGTCCATGAAGTGGATCTAGCTCGCTTTCCCTTGGCATACCACCATTTTACTTTTGAAAAATCTGAGAAATGAACCTCTTTAAGCCCCTCAATTTCCACCAACCCCTTTGGATCTGTTTGAATGTTGAGATTGCTGCAGCAGAGTAAGTAGAATCCATCAAGAAAAGTGATTCAAGTTTCCTAGTTGTTGATTCATTCTGGAACCGAGGCAAAATTGTAGTTACCTCCTTGCTAAGGACCCTTGCGATGTATGGGGTGCTTTTGGACCCAGCAGATCTCTCAGATTGCCCATATAAACCTCGAGCATGCTCATTGAAAACGTGAAAGCACATGATTTCTCCAAGGAGGCTTGATGAACAAGTGCCTCAAGAGCTCGAGGAGTGATCCCAGGCTGGTCGTTTGTGCCATCCTGGAGATTGATTCTTAACCCTCTTGACCCATAAATGAACAACAGTAGTAAAGTACATAACATTAAAACCTGTAACTGACCATTGTAAATGTCTTGCCGGTTCCAGTTTGACCATAAGCCAGTATACAAACGTTGTGTCCATCAAGCGCAGATCTAATGACCGGTTCAACCTCCTCAAAGACATCGTCTACAGGGCATTTTCACCAAATTAAAGATAGGGTGGAAACGAAGTTGCTCACTCCAACCCCCATGAAAAATAGGCCACAAGTTGAATACTAACCTTGAGTTGCATCTTGACGGAAAACCTTGTCAAATCTAAAATCCTTCTTACTTCCTAGATATTTAACTTCAATATTCTCCTCCCAAACTGAAATAGGTTCATCATTTCTTCTCTTCACGCTTGATATCAATGGTCTAAGTCGACAAAATACTCTGATACTCCCTGGAGATTAACACCAGTATTGTTCATAGGCCAAATCTGAAAATTGCTAAGTATCATATTCTGACAAAAGAGTTGAATACTACCTTTGGTATCTAATATCTTATTCAAAGCGTCTCTGCGCTTCTTGTCTAAGGACCTCTCCTTTTTTCTCAATCGTACAATTTCTCCTACAAGATCAATTCACACAACTTGAATAACGGAACTCGCGTTCCTTGCTTGCAAGTCACACATGAAAATAACGCAAATCAAAGGATTAAACCAGTCAAAAACTTGTAAACATTTTAGGTCGAGGATTCCTCGACAAACCTACCTTCTATAGTCACTATGGACTGCTCAAGCTCGTTCTTTTCATGCTCAGGAACAACACTAACATCTGTGTAAATGGTGGCAGGTGAAATTGAATCCTGAGATTCAGACACTGGTAATACATCTCCCTGGTAATCCAGGTTTGATCTCGTACTGAATGGTGTCAGCGACGGTTTTGCATCAACTGCAGGTAGTAGCATCTGTTCCTTTTCACTAGAGATGAACATTCCTTAAGCTCATAAAAGTTTGAAAAACCAGGTCGACCTTAAAGGTCACTAAAATATTGGTAGGAAGGCACTTGCTTGAACAGTACCCCAACAGAAGCAGAGTAGAAGTGAAGCTATATGAGTCCAGTTCTGACGCGAGCAGAAGTCAGGTGTGCTTGGAAAAGAGAATATCTTCCTCATCCAAAAAGAGGAATACTTTTCCACCAAAAAGCTCAACCTACCATGCCATTTAGGCAAGCTAAAACAATGGTGACAGAAACAAATAAAGATCCAGATGAAGTGTAAGCTAAGTCAAGTCACCTATACTTGGAAAAGAACCCAAAAATTCCATACAAGAAACTGGGTTCAGAACTGCCAAAATCCCAGAAAAAGCAGTAAGAACCAGGATAAGCAAGATGATAATAAAAAATGAAATGACTAATGCTGATGGTAGAGTTGAACCATTCAAAATTTTCAAAGGAACCGAAGAAACAATGGAAGATCAAGATTTTAAGCAAGAAGTCAAAGAAGGTTAGTTTTTTTCAAAAGCTCTGAAAGGAATGTAGAAAACCCAAGTCGTAAATAGCTTTCAAGTTTCAATGATTGAACACTTTATGGAAACTGATTAGGATGTGAAGGGTTTTATGTGCACTAGAGGTAAAAAAAGGTCATGGATGCAAACACAAGCAGATTAGCATACAGAATGAGATTATTTTTTCATCCTATGTTTTGGTTGGATCTGTATGTATGAACTGTAAAGTTTTATGTCAGGTGAGGAGCGGGGGGAGCGGACAGTTGCAAAAGTTGGAATCTATGAGTGAAAGACAAATCGGTTCAAGTGAGAGCGCTTTTCGGATGCAGGGATTGCTTCTTCTGGATGTACAGCTATCGGAAGGCTGAGGACCGACTCCACATTTGGTTGGTTTACTGTCGTGGCGATGTTTTGTTGGACGTTGGGCTTGGTTAATTTAACGGTTTGCCCTTTGACAAGGTTAACACTTAACTGTAAACCTGTAATAACTAGTGGGTACAGAAAGTAAGAAGCTACTTAGGTAGGAGATAGATAGACACATAGACGTTGACTTTTAGGCTACTGGATTCTGTAAAATTTTCGCTCCAAGTATAGCATCACTATGTCTATGCTGCCTATTGCAAACCTCTAAGCATATTCAAATTCGGGAAAAAAAACTAAAAATAAAAGGTCAAGATTGAGTGGTATGTCACGCTACCAAAGTATTTACTTGGTAATGGTCATCGAAGATGATTATGAGCATAAACAGGGAAATGATCTTTGTTGTAATTTGGATCAGATTAGGGTTTGCCATAGATTTGCTAAAGATACCTATCAGTAAATCCTAGACAAAGCCCAACGTAAGCTTGCAAGTTGGAGTGGTGAGTATTATCTCTTGCAGGAAGGGTCACCTTAACTCAAACAGTGCTCTCCTCTCTACCCTCTACCCATCTACACGATACAAACAGTGCAATTGCCTAAAAAATTATGCGATGATTTGAAAATACTAATGAGGAATTTTATTTGGGGTTCCCAAGGTGACCTATACAAATTGCATTTAGCTAATTGAGAAACAGTTAGTTTTCGGGGAAGGAGCCTTGGGATTAAAAGAATTTGCTCCTCCAATGACACTTTACTTACTAGGCTGGGATGGGAGTTGCTTACTAAGCCCTTGGCTCTATGGGTACAAATACTTCGGGCCAAATATCGTTTTGACGCTAACCACCTCCCACATGCGTTACAAAGGAAAGGGACTTTAGGTATCTGGAGGGGGATCTCCGCTATGTGGCAATATGTCCGCCAAGGGCTTAAATGGGAAGTAGGCAATGGTTGTCGTGTTCACTTCTAGTTGGACCTTTGGGCGGAAGATTAGGGTCCGCTCTCACACGTTATCTCAACCTCCTGACCACATGCTCTCTATGAAAGTTCATGACTATGTTGATGAGGAGGGGATCTAAAAATGGCACCTGCTCCAAAATTATCTTTCTTCTACACTATGCCTACCTATGGCGGCCATTAGACCCCCACATGATGGCTTGGGAGAGGACAAACCACTATGGGGTCCAAGCAAACATGGTGGATTCACAATAGCATCCGCTTATGAGTTAATTGAAGAATATGCGTCGGAGACTGACCACAGGTTCTTAAATTTGATATGGAAATGGTCAAGATCCCAGCGCATTCGTTGGTTTCTCTGGTTGCTTGCTAATAAGAAGTTTTTGATCAACCAACAGTGCATTGCTCACCATTTATCCACGAACAATAAATGCTCCTTTTGTAGGCTCGAAGAGAAACCACGCATGCATTTTAGGATTGTCACAGAGTGAAAGCCTTCTGGTTGGGCTTTCACTCTGACGTGATTGATCAACGTTTCTTTCAATAGGATAAGGTGCGATGGTTGGTTTCTAATCTGACTAAAGTCGATCAAGGGCCACTACGGGAGTGGGCACGAATATATGGGGTTTCTTACTGGTACCTATGGCAGTGGCACAATAGGAGTCTCTTTGAGGCTGATTTTGTATGGCCGGTCGTAAGACATAGAATCGTCATAGACTATGTCTATTGGATTGTTAAGGCACAAGATGTGGTCGGTCGAGTTATTGGAGTGCAGGGTTTGCCTTTTGGGAACGTAATTGGATGGACACCATCCAATGAAGGCTGAGCCAAATTAAATACGGATGGAACGATTCACTATGAGTTGATCGTTGCTACTGCTGGTGGTTTATTAAGGGACTTTAAAGGCCACTGGAGAGGTGGCTTTATGAAGCATATTGGTGGGTGCTCGCCCTTAATTGCTGAACTTTGGGGGGTACATAATGGTCTCAGTTTGACATAGGACCTCGGATATTGCCGCATCGTCCTCGAAGTAGATTTATTAGAGGTAATAAACATCCTATCTTCTTCCACACTGATTTTGATTGACTCAAATCCTTTAGTGCAGGTTACCGGTGTGTTATCGCGGCGAGCTTGGAACGTTCAACTTCAACATGTATACAGGGAAGGAAATTAGAGTGCGGACAACTTGGACAAAATAGCATTACACACAAGCCCAGGACTACATGTTCTGCAGGAGCTGCCACCAGAAACAGAGGATTTCGCCCGCAAGGATTTGCAAGGTGTTCTATATCGTCGAACACTGCGATAATGTTGTAATTTTATTTTTGTTGTACATAAAAAAATATACATTATTCCATTTCGCTCACTTCCCCCCCTAATAAACTGCGGCCTTTCGACTCCTCGACTGATCCTACCATAGAGGCCATCGATAGATCTTCTTCAGTGACTCAGGTAGTAATTGCTAACCAGATCCAATAACCATAATTACATTGAAAAAGAAATTGGAATAATGATATAAATTATTAAATAGGAAAAAGAATAATGACCGCTGAATCTCTGCCATTTGGATATTACAATGTGAAAAGGAGAGACTAACAAGTTGGTGGTCAAATTACAAATGTACAAATCATGGTGATTCGGGCATGGATGGGGGAGAGACATTCAAAGCCCCATTCACAACTCTGAGTTTCCATTCCTTATTGGGCTCCGAACAAACACACAAGTTTCTCACTACGGATGACAATGGATTGGCCTATAGGTCAACTCCTACTAATTTAACAATTTATTTTTTAAATTGGGTCTGAGTCTCGATTGTCAAGGCCTAGGTTTACCTGAGACTCAACTCTTCTAAATAAAACGATGTTGTTTTGATTAAAGTAATTGAACCTCGAGTCAGTTTGGGTCTGAGTCGATCGAATTGTCATTTCTATTCTTCACTGGTACAATATTTCCAAATACAAATACAATACAAGCGTAATTGTTATCTTAATTTAAGCTGATTTAGTTAAGGATGTCAATTTTGGCCCGGGTTGATTAGGCCATGGGCCAAAACAGTAGCCAAGGTTGGGTTGAGCACAGGTTGGCCTGTGGTTGGATCGGAACAACAAAAACGACGTCGTTTGTCAATTTTTTTTAAAAAAAAGTAAGGATGGGTCTGGCTGACCAGCTCGGGCATTGGGCTATCCAACCTTCTGGCCCGACTGGCCTACCCATTAACAACCCTAGATTTAGTCAACCGCATTTGACTTTATTCCCACACCAAACTTTATTCAATACAATATCAGTATATCATATGCTCATTAGGCTTTTGTTTTTTCTATTTTAATCTTTTATACAATATTTACTATTAAATTTTTATATTTTATTAAAATAAATAAGTAAAAACTATTTATAAACTAATATATACTTAATTATTAAAACTATTTTATTTAAAATTTATGTATCTTAAAAAATTCTAAATTCAAAATATTTTTATTAATTAACTATAAAATTTTAAACATATTATATTCTAAAGTACAATTTTAATTGTAACTTAGTTATAAAATTAAATTAAATTATTCATGATTCTTGTTAATGCTTAATATTAAAATATAGATATTTAGTTAATAGTCTATTAGATTATGATAAAAACAAAAAATAAAAATAAAAATAAAAATAAAAATAATTTTTCATAATTTTACAAATTAAAATATCAAATAATTTTTTTATTAAATTTATAAAATAAAAAAATCACAATATAAACAAGCATGCCCTAAATTCACATTCTACCTATAATAACCGTTAATCTCTAGGTGTGAACTTTTGAGAGCATGCATCTCAGTTACTAACTAATTCTAATTTAAATTGTTCATATTTTTAATATGATCTAACTCACTAAAAGAATTATTAAGATACTTTCCAATGTATCTAGAATGCTCATTTATAATAATGTGAGAGAAATAATTAGGAAATAAGAATTTAATAAAAAGTGCGACTGCATAACTAAGTTTATGAAGTATGCTGAATAATGTTACATAGTGTTAATAGGTAAATGAATTTATCAGGGAAGCCAAAGGCTTCTAAGGTTGGGAAAACCCAATCTAAAGAATGAAAAGCTTTTTGGAAGTCTACCTTAATACACAATTCCTAGAAGTTTTCTTCCTACTGTACCTTTTGAATAGTTCCTGAACTAGGAAAGTGTTATCTTCAATTGATCTTTTTCTTATGAATACTCCTTCGAAACTATCAACTATTGCTTCTAGAACTCTAGCTTCAATCTATTTACAAGTATCTTAGTTATTATCTTGTAGATAACATTACAACAAGATATAGGCATACAATCTTTAATGGTTTTGGGGGATTTTTTCTGATGCATAAAAAAGATAAAAAGTTTTATTTACTTCCTATAACAAAGAATTCAAGAACAACTTATTTAATAACTAATCTGGTTGATCCTATGTTTGTTGGAAGAAATGAGCATTATAAACATCTAGGGAAGGAGAAAAGGGCATTTTCCACCTCATTTTCCTTAAATGATTGAATTAAAATTTTTACTAAATTATTGGAGAATTTAACAATTCTCTTCAAATCTTTTATAGTGGATGAACCATATGATCCTAAGCCAATAATGTTATAGAATAATTTATAGGCCTCTCCATGTAATTTCTTCTTATTAGTGAACATTATATCATTTTCATCCCTCTATGAGGTTATCTTATTAATGTTCCTTCTTTTCAATATGAACCTATGATAGAAGTTTGTACTCCTATCCCCTTCCTTTAACTAGATAGCTATAAATTGACAGCGTATCGTAACGCTAATCAACATAAAATAACTAGACTACTACTATAGCAGTGGTGAGTTTAGGTCGATCCCACAGAGAGTGTGTGAAAAGTTGTTGAAATGAAATTAATTGATGTTTAGTTTTAACAGGGGGTTTTGGATTTTGAAATAAGAAAATAAAATAAAACTAACATAATGAAAAAAATTAAAGAAAATATGCAAAAAATGATAAAAGTGACGAATTCGGTAGGGACTTAGTTCTCTGGTTCAATCTCAGCCTACACCCTAATTAAATATATTTCATTAATTTGTTGCTCTCAAACCTCTCATAGCAACTATTAATCGTGGTTAGCAATTAACCTGAGTTTTCCTTTAGGTAGTATTTAATCAAGATACGATCATTAATTAAACCTAATTACCAAATAACTTAGGATACGATTCTCTAGATTTAAGTAGGCAGTAGCATTACAAATTAGAAAAATCGATTAATTAACGCAACAACCACATACGATACGTCATTTAACTTAAGTTATGTTATCCCTAATGATTGCAAATCATTAGTTGCAACACATGAATTTCAATATAACAATTACAGATTATATCGAAATTCTAGTAATGGGTTTGCAAATAAACGATTCAATAAACGCATTAAAATCATATTTTCACAATACCTAATTCAATTAACTCAAGATAGCATAATCAATTCCTAATGAGAGAAAGAAACAACAAAAGCAGTGAAATACACTTAACCTAGGTCGTCGACATCAATGTCACCTTCAACCCGGAGTCGGGACGTCTAGCCCTTCATGGGTCTCTCCCAAGAAAATGCTTAAGCCCCACGTTATAACCTAACCGAAGACCCCCTATCTACTCTTCCTTATTGCGCCTCCTCTCTACATTATTATTCTCTCTTCGCTCTACTGTTTTGTGATTTGACAAATTAATCTGTGTTATAGCTACAGTACACGTTTTCATTTAAAACCAACGCCTCTGCTACGTTTGTGTCTAGCATAGTTGTCTACGTTTAGCGCAGATGTCTGTGTTAAACGCTGATGTCTGAGCTGCATTTTTTAGGTCCTCCAAATGTCCAACGTGCTATGTCGTTTCTCCTAGTTGCTCTTGTTTTGTTTTTGGTCTTGTTTTGATCCACCTTATGCGTTGCGTTTTGCTTCTTTCCAACAACCTCTTCTCTTCCTCTTTTGCTGCCATTTTCTTCTCACCTTGGTGCCGTTTTATTGATGTCCATCATCCTTTAAATTCACGTTCTTGCATTAAACATGCACATCTTTCTACTTCCTTATTTTTCCAGCTTCATGTAGTAAGCAACTAAGATTCTTTTTTGCATTTTCTTTTTTTTGTCTTCTTCTTGTCTTTTAATTTTCTTCTTCTTGCTTCATAAAGACAAGTAAAAATTAATCTTCAAAAAATGGCCCAAGTATTGTGCTTTCGACTCATTTTAACTTCTTTACTTCCAACTTGTACCTAAAATCACAAATGTATCAAAGTGAGTATCTTAAGCAATTTCATGTTGTTAATCGCTAAGTATTATGAAATAATTAAACAATCAATTAAGCATATATCAATTCCTCCCACATTTAGCTTTTAGCCTTCCTTAGGCAAAATATTAAAATTAAACTCAAAGACCCAAAAACGTTGACTCATTTTCTATATGTTCCAAGAATGCATAAACATAAACAAAGATGAATGACTTTAAAAAATCATAGCAAGATGTCAACATTCCAAGCTTTTACTCATGATCAATCAACATTCATCATATTCAAAAATTGAGCAATCTAATGGTAGACTCAAAAAATGTGTTTAACTAAAATATATTCACTGGTACACTCAATATCATTCATGATTATGTCATTCCACAACTTTGCATATCATTTCATTTCTCCACCTAAGGTGAGATGTATTTAAATCAAGTAAATTGAAAGCCATTAAGCTAGTGAAACAAAGCAACACTTATCAAAAATTAGGTACTGTCAGCTATGACAAATACAACATTTATATTTCACAACCTCATTCAGCTCTCACACACAAAACACATGAAGAATATATCAATTTGAAGGAACCACTCATATAATTTATGTCAACAATGCATTGAAACTACAAGAGTGAACCTTCCAAGCCAACATCTACCTCATATTCAAAATACTCAAATAACACATTCATACAACTTTAGGAAGATGCATTAATTATGAATAACTTTACAAACTCATATGCACTTCCTCCTTGATAGATTAATTTAAATAAAAAAATTCATTCTTTTTCATTTTCTTTCTTTCTTTCTTTTTCATTTTCTTTTCTTTTCTTTTCTTGTGCTTTTCTCTTTTCTTTCTTTCTTTTCCTTTATTTTTTTAACATTCAGAGAAACTATATTAACATGGAAATTTAAATAATAAGACATAACAAAACATCCCAAAATTAACCAACCCACACATATGTACACCCCCACACTTAGAATTTTGTAGATCCACAAACTCAACAATCACAAATATTCCACTAGCTTTATGGCTTGTGTAGGACATTTGGTTAAGTATAAAGCACGTAATGTGTTTGATACAAAAAGAAAGGCTCATAAGGCTCAAAGGGGACTTAATAAGGTGAAAAAATCATATTAATGGGGTAGGCTATTTGGCTAATGTAACTTATGAAACAAAGAATGCCTAATCATTTTCACGTTAATGCATGTGATAAAAATGTGGTCTCGAATAGAAATTCAAGGAAAAAATTAGGAAGTACATGTCATGAAGGTCACACATTATCAAAAGACAATGCACATTATCAAAAGACAATGAGAGTGGTATGAATGTATCAGTCTAATAAAGCTCAAAATCTCACCGGCTTTATCTACCACTAGTCACTACTCTTCTAAAGAAAATGCATATTAACCAATCACAAGAGTAAAAATACATGCTAAAGTTGCTATAGAATTCTCTAGTCAATTCGTTCTCTAATTATAACTATATAGTCCTAGAAGTAATAGAAAATGAGAAAATGTTTGTTTCATTTGTTTTATTCTTTCTCTCATTTTGATTGCAAACTTAAAAACAAGCAAGAAATACACTTGCAAATAAAAAGTAATGCAAAAATGTAAAGAAGAGAAATTTAATTCCCTTAGGTTGCCTTTCAAGAAGTACCTTTGTTCTGGCTCAAATCCTTCTTCTTCTCACGTAACAAAATTGTGATCTTCAGGTATTACAGTTAGCGCCACTTCCACTGAAGGTTGTTCTGAATAGGGCCTTGTTGATCATCATTCCCATTTAGCGTCCTCCTTATCTTTAGACGTTCGATCTCTTCTGATTCCATGCTTTCTTGAAAGATCTCGAATGTCTCTTCACTTTTTTCCTCATTGTTTAATTCCTCTAACCTACTAGGTAAAAGTAAAAAGTCATTATCGATAACAAAATGGAACTCAATATTTACCTCCGAGCTAAAACATATAACTTTTTTTGCCTCTAGCACCTCCTTAACTTCTTCGACACAAGCAATTCGTTGAGAATTGACCTCAAAATTCTCAAGCTCCTCATCACTTTGTAAAGTTTCTGCACAAACGTCCATTAGGTAAACCTTGAGTTGATACGACTACTTCTTTTCACTTTGAGGTTCCAGATGATTGATAACTTCCCATCGAGGCAATGCATCTTGCTGGAATTGCAAAGCATCCTGTTGAATTTGCTTTACACCTTGCTGAAATAGCTGTTGCATATTCTGCTGGAACTGCTGCATATTCTGTTGAATTTGAAGATTGTTAGCAGCAATAATATTATGCAATTCTTCTAGAGATGTACCTAAGTCATGTTAGCTCTCTGAATCTTGGCACTAAACCATATATTTTGTGGAAATTGCCCTCCATCCTGCTGAAATTGTAGAGTATTCAGCTGCAATTGCAAAGTATTAGCATTTACAATATTAATCAACTCTTTCAGAGATAGACCAGAGTTGTGATAGGAAGCTTCTGGTTTGTATAAGACTTGTTGTGCGTCCTGCAAATTAATATAGAAGTAGTTCTGATGGTTATTTCATCTATAACCAAAGTTAGGTTGATCAGTTCAACCTTGGTTATAAGATTGAGAATAAGAGTTAAAGAAAAAATTACTTCCATCGATGATATTTTTTTATTTATAAATCACAAACATGAAATAGAATAAAGAAAGGATCACAAAATAACTGAAAAGAAACTAATTACGAACAAATATATACAAAACACCAATTAAATTACGAACAAAAACTAAAACATTACATTTCCCAATAGCAGCGCCAAAATTGATAGCGCGTTGTAATGGTAGTCAAAATAAAATAACTAAACTACTACTACAGTAGTAGTGAGTCTAGGTCGATTCTACAAAGAGTTTGTGTAAAGTCACTGAAATGAAATTAATCGGTGTTTAGGTTTAACAGGGGGTTTTAGATTTTGAGATAAGAAAATAAAATAAAATAAACCTAATGAAATCAAATTAAAGAAAACATGCAAAAATGATAAAAGTGAAGAATTCAGTAGGGACCCGGTTCTTTATTTCAATATCGGCCTACACCCTAGTTAAACATATTTCATTGATTTGTTATTCTCAAACCTCTCCTAGTAACTATTAATCAAGGGTTAATAATTAACCCGAGTTTTCTCTTAGGTAGTATTTAATCAAGATACAATCATTAATTAATCCTAACCATCGAATAACCTAGGATACGATCTCTAGATTTAATTAGGCAGTAGCATTACGAATTAGGAAAATCGATTAATCAAAGCAACAACCACATACGATGCATCATTTAACCTAGGTTATGTTATCTCTAATGATTAAGAATTATTAGTTGCCACACATGAATTTCAACATAACAATTACCGATGATATCAAAATTCTAGCAATGAGTTTACAAATAAACGATTTAATAAACGCATTAAAATCATCTTTTCACAACACCCAATTCAATCAACATAAGATAACGTAATCAATTCCTAATGAGATAAATAAACAACAAAAATAGTGAAATCCAATTAAGCCGGGTCGTCGGCATCAATGTCACCACTGAATTGGTGTCGGAATGTTTAGCCTTTCATAGGTCTCTCCCAAGAAAATGCTTAAGCCCCTATGTTATAACCCCAACCGAAGACCCCCTATTTGCTCTTCCCTATTGCACCTCCTCTCTGCGTTACTATTCTCTCTTCGCTCTACTGTTCTGTGATTTGACAAATTAATCTAAGGTTCATCTACAGTACACGTTTTCATTTAAAATCAATGCCTCTACTACGTATGCGCTTAGCGCAGTTGTCTGCGTTAAACGCAAACATCTGAGCTACGTTTTTTAGGTCCTCCAAACATCCAACGTGCTGTGTCATTTCTCCTAGTTGCTCCTGTGTCGTTTTTGGTCTTGTTTTAATCCACCTTATACGCTACGTTTTACTTCTTCCCAGCGGCCTCTTCTCTTCCTCTTTTGCTACCGCTTTCTTCTCAGCTTGGTGTCGTTTTATTGTTGTCCATCATCCTTTAAGTTCATTTTCTTGAATTAAACATACACATCTTTCTACTTCCTTATTTTTCCAGCTGCATGCCATGAGCAACTAGGGTTCTTCTTTGCATTTTCTTTTTTTTTCTTGCCTTCTTCTTGTCTTTTAATTTTCTTCTTCTTGCTTGATAAAGACAAGTGAAAATGAATCTTCGAAAAATGGCCAAAATATTGTGCTTTCGTCTCACTTTAACTTCTTTGCTTTCGACTTGTACCTAAAATCACATATGTGTCAAAGTGAGTATCTTAAGCAATTTTATGTCGTTAATCGCTAAGTGTTATGAAATAATTAAACAATCAATTAAGCACATATCAATAGCTCTGGCCCTTCGCTTCAGTATAGAATCATTGATCCCTAACATTCTTGTATAATATTTTAAGGCTACAGTTTTCTTATTCCTAAGTTGCTCGTTCTTAGGGTCATTTTAGAGCTTTACCTAAATTTAGTTCAACTTATCTTTAGCATCCATAACTACCTTACAAGTATTATTCCAAATATCTTTACTCAATAGCTTTAATTCCCCTTTAATAATATCCAGTTTCCTTACATGAATGAACATTTTAGTTCTATCTATTCCTAAATTAACTCCTTTGACAATAGGTATGTTGAACCCATCCAATCCAATCAAGAAGTTATTAAATTTAAAAATGAAAACACTTTTTTTATTTACTGAAGATATTCTAAATGAGTATTGGGTTATGGTTAGATAAAAGATTGTTATTAAAGGAGGTTTTACTTTTAGGGAAACTCTATAACCAAGCTCCATTAACCATTGCCCTATCAAGCTTCTTTCTAATTAACCTATGGACTTGAATCTAGTTTATACAATCCTTCAACTCTTCTATATGATTTCTTTGACAAATGTTTCCCCTTTTAGCCTTATTTGCATATAGCATGTAATTAAAGTCCCTAGTAATTAGGTCAGGCTCATATATTCCATTCCAATTCTATTCATGCTATCCCACAAGTATACATGTTGAAATATACAATTGAATGTATAGATAATTAAAACTTATAGACTTATAACATTACTCTTCTTCTTGACTTTAAGATGGATTAACTGTTGTTCCACTATAATTGGTTGAACATCTATCTCCTTATATCATATGCCACTAAATTCTCCCATTATAATAACATTTATGATTTGTTAGGAAACTTCAATTGTCATTTAAAAATTGAAGCTTAGAGCCATTATTTTCCTTTACTGCTGTGTATAGGAGACCAATAAAAAAAGATTTAGATTCCTGTAAATGATAAGCTACCAGTTCCTTTTGATGTTCCATATCAGCATAGTCATTAGGTTTGCAAGGTTGAAGACTTCTTCTTCCTCTTGAAACTCTTTCTTTTAACCCTCTTAAAGCTAGAGTCTGTCTTAATCTCCTCTAATGCTTCCTCCTGAATATGATCCACCTAGGTTAAAAATTTAGAATTTTTAGATGTGCTTTACCTATCTCCACTATATGTGACTTCAACAATGGTTTCCTTGGCCTGATCTAAAAATCGATATGTTATTGACTTATATGTTTCTCTTTTGGATGGTTCTCTTGCCTCCTTATTTCCTTAAGGAGTGATGGGAGTTGGTTCTTCTTCTCCTACATCATTGATAGGTTTAGCTCATTGAATTCATCTGTCTTGAATTTCCTTTATATAAGCACCCAAGTTTGCTTCAGCTTCAAATTTCCAAGTTTCCAACTATAGGTAACTATCACCTAATCTTTAAAAAACTTTCCCCTATCATCTAATCTCATTATAGATATTACCCTTAGGCAACTTTTTAGTTACCTCTAACAATATGTAAATTATGGCAAAACTAGCTCTTTTTAGTGTGTATGTGATTTCATCTAAACGTAAGGGATTACGAGTGCAACCTATATGAGTTAGTCCTTTAGTGGTCTAATATTCCACGAGTATATTATGAATACATGACGAGACAGGAATCTATTTGACCCTAATATTAACACCAATCGACAAATTTAATTGTAAGATTTCACAATCTATAAATTAAACCCTAACATTTAGAAAATGTTTAAATATAACAGTAAAATAATGGAAAAGTTAATATCGTCAGTTTGTTATCACGTCAGCAATGAGATGATAATATTTAAGAGTAATTTATTGATTCTACGAGCCCCACCTTATCTTGTCAAAGTTGATGTGACAATGTGAGGCCCATTTTTAAAAATAAAAATATAAAAATTTTATTAATTTTTTTATTAGGACACACCCAATTTAATTTTTAACTCCATTGCTATTAGAAAGCTCAAGGAACAGATGGTGCAATAGGGAGACGCCTCATGAGCAATAAAGGAATGAAGATCAACCTCTCGTTGTTGCACCGTTTGTTCCTCCTCCAAATGATTTATTGCTCATAAGGTGTAGGTCTGCTCTTGCAAAGAAATAGCTAGAACAGAAAGAAAAAGAAGATGATGATCAAGAACATGGAGATAAAGACGAAGACAGGAGACAAGAGAAAAGGGGAAGAATCTAATGACTTTGATGAAGGAAGGGAAAACAAATAGTAAAAGGAAATTTTGGTAGTAATAAAATATGACATTGATTACTACAAGATGTCAACTGATATGGCAAAAGAAAAGTAGGTTATGGGTGGTATAAGAGACACATTAATCAGCAGTAGAAGCTGGGAGAGATGATAACTTTGGTGTTACTACCGTTTCTAATTAAAAATTCAAGTTTTTTACATCTTCTTCAATCAATTGCAAGTGATCTTCTCCTGTCCTATAACTCCGTCTAGTTAATTTAATTTAAACAATATTTCTTTCACATTTTTTATGCAGGGATCCGAAAGTCCAATCCTTTATCTTCAACAATTATAGGTTGAATTTTCTTTTGGTTTATTCTTGTTAAAAATTAAAAATTTGTATTTACATCTGTACAGTCTTTCTCCTTCCCCTAGAAAGGATTTTGCTGCCAATATATGTTTATATATCAACCATTAGTTAATGAAGAAGTCCATAAGTTAATATTCTCTGTGGCATCTAATCTATTTCTTGAGTTTATACAATGTATGGTTGTAGAAAAGTGAGAAAAACCATTCCCACCGACAAGATTTTGACACCCTTTTGCTAAGTCTTACCGTTGGTTCATTTGTGCTTTCACTTATGTAGCAAGAACATTCCTTACTGAAACTACTGTCATGTTTTTGTTTAAGATGAGGTTCATTTTTCAAGAGATAAAATGGTGGAGATGTTCCAATCCTACAGATCCACTGAGGCCTTCATTTGCACAAAACCTTCACATAGAAATACATAGGGACTAGACTTGGTTTTGATTCCTTTTCCCTCTTTTTTTTTTTTCAGTTTTTCTTCATATTGTCATTGGATAGATGCACTTTAATATTTTTAATAGACCCTATCTTCTTCTATAATGAATTCTAAAGAAGAAAATGAAGAAAGATGAGAATAGTACTTACTAGCCACATACCCTATTAATAATATATTCAACAATTTCAATATTTTTGATCCTATAATTAAATTATAATAGAATAAAAATTGTCTTTTTCTTTTTCGTTAAGCTAGCTTATAGCCTCTCAAAGTTTGTTAGCTTTGGTTCTTTGCATATTAATGTCATACAGTTTTCACTTTGTTTGATAGTCAATTTTGTAAAGTGTTAATAATTCATTTCATCCACGTTATATTTAAAGTATATAAGGGTTTCAAAAATAAAATTATTTAACCTAAATTTAGTTAATTATTTATTTATCACTTTTTGAATACTGAAATTTGTAGAATTCACATTTATGAGTTGATCAACATAGTGAAATCTCTCTAAAACCTAGATATTTTATTTATATTACATCTTAGTTGTGTCTTGCAATGTCCAATGCCATAACTTTAGAACCACAGTCATATAAAAAATAAGTAACTTTGTAACGCCACTAATATGTTTAAGGGGATAGAGATAAGCAGAGATAATATTCCATGTTCTGGCAATAGGTGGTGGTAATAGGGGGACGGTGGATGGAAGTTAGCTTTCCTTCTTACTATTTGTTTTCTCTTCCTCCATCAAAGTCTTTTGATTCTTCCCCTTTTTCTCTTGTTTCCTGTCTTCATCTTTATTTCCATGCTCCTAATCATCATCTTCTTTTCCTTCTTGTTCTTGTTCTTCTTCTCCTTTCTGTTTTAGCCAGTTCTTTGTAGGAGTCTTTTAAGGTGAGATTATGATTTTAAAGCTTCTTTCTTCATTCTTTAATGCATTCCCATGCATGAAACATGGCATAACATGCATGGATTGTGTGAATTGGTGTTGTTCATGTATTGAGTGTGTTAGGTTGAAGATGAATGAGGAATAATTAGTGTTTATAAGTGAA
>JANQBM010000005.1:21297895-21326831 GCA_025594535.1 Erythroxylum domingense | reverse complement strand
TCCTAGCTCCAGAGGGACTTCTCTGAGACAGTGTAGATCAGATTGGCGAGAGAGGTCATGGCACACAGGTTGGTCAGCTGAGATTTCTGGATTTTGGATGACCTAGATAGTTGATGTATTTCTTCCTCTTTCATAGTATCTGTATTAGGGTTTCTGCATGTACAGACTGTACATTTGATGTATAAAACTGTTGTTTTTGAGTAATGAAAAGAGGAAGAATTTGGTTTTAAAATTCTTGTGATTTATAATTACTGTTTTAAGTATTTAAATTGATATGATGCCATGTAGAGTATTGTAGTGATCATAAGTAGCGCTCCCTTATCTTAGGATATGTATCGGAATGACCTACGGGCGTCCCAGTACGTACCCTAGGGTAATGGGGTGTTACAAAAAGATTCATTTTTATGATGAATTCAAAGAGTTTGCTTTGGAGATGACTGTGAATTTATCATGTCTACAAAAAGGTTAGTGATAGTATATTTGTCTTTTAAGTGAAAGTATATAGAGACATATTACTTACAGAGAACAATAATTCTAATTTTCAATAGTTGAAAACATAATTGTCCAATAATAACTCTAGATGGATATAAAAAGGTTACATCTTAATTCTAGGAATTAGATCCACAGAAATAGATTGGAAGTTGGTCACCTATTCTAAGTCTAACTATATAGATAATATATTAAAGATGTTTGGTATTTGAGATATCATATACTTCTGAAGTATTAAAGATATCCATTATTCTATGTATGAGTTGATATTTAAGTTCAAGGAGATAAGAATAGTTACTTTAGAAGTAAATACTAATTAATTTTTATTTTATTTAAAACAATATCATTCAAGATTTGAAAGGTTCCAATGTAGCAATGGTTACTAATTAAGCCATAATATATTTTTCATTTAATGGAAATGATTAATTGGATCAATAGGTTCTTTAGTGAAGTTGATATAGTTCTTTGCAATGTTCAAGATAGTAAGGTACTATAGAACATTAGAGTCATTGGGCATGTAGAGGAAGATAAGGTCTCATCAAAGATCTAATAATGTATTTGGGCAAAATTTCTTAATTATGATGATAATTAAGATTCAAGTTGTAAGATTTAAGCAAATGCTCACCATAAAATTTTTTATAGAATTCGCTCATTAAGCCAATGTCCTAGCAGTAGCATAATCGTCATGTGGTGATATGGTATATAATATATACTTAAACGATTAGCTTTGTGTAAGTGGGAGATTATTAGTTTATACCCTACAACCAATCAATTTGGTTATAGTTTAATGACAATTATTTAAAGGCTTTCTTTATCTTGTACATGTTTAGATGTATATAATAAAGTCATGGGATAATTATACATTGAAAATGAAACTATAATGAGATTATAATTATGACATTATAATTATGAGATTCATATTGCATTTATGTATTATCCTTAAATTATTCCTAATCATTGTTCTATTAAGACTGGACATTAATAGAACGTAAAAAGGCTAGCACACATTATGTTTTTCTTTATGAAGGAAGTATTCGATCGTGTAGATTAAAGTATGGAGATACTTAAATAAACATGTGGGTGTTTGTTAAATAAGTTAATTGAATTGGCCTGATATGAGAAATTCATTTGGAACATTATTTGTATGTTTATGGAAATTTTCATTAGGATGATTGTATAAGTGATCCTTTAACTTTATATTTTTAAAGTTATCTTGTATAGGGATTGCTAGGTTTTAATATTACTTATGATATAATTAATCATGGGTTGTTCATTCGGTGGTCAATGGATGTAACATGAACTATATGGAGGTAAATGAGTGATTAAGATAGGATTTATCACCTAAAGTAATTAGAGAGAATATTCTATTGTTCTTTATTAATGTTAATTTGAAAAATCCTTGGCCAAGGTGAAATGAAATTATGTAAATGGTTTACCAATGTCATTAATTGAATCAATAGCTAATGATGGAAAACTAATATAATTGGATTCAAAATAGAGTAGACATTAATTCCACGCTCTATGTCTAATCAAAATATTATATGATGAAAGGATTGAATTATACATAATGAATTATATAGAAAATTATAAATGAAAAGGTTAGTCAAAGATATTTTAATCAAATTGAACTTGATTGTAAAGTTTGAGAAACTTTATGTTTAAATATGAGTTATTTAATAAATGAGGACCAATGTGGGATGTTGGATCTTATTTGGGCTTAATTGATATTTAATTAGAATTATTTGTGATTTTAATTAAAGTTTAATTGAAATTATAATTTAATTTCAATTAAATACTAAAGTGTTCAAAAATTATTATATATAGGCTTAAGCTTTAATTGAGCTAGTAATTTTCACTTAATCCTTTTTGTAAGAGTTACAAAGTTCTCTCAACCTGTTCTATAGATACCGTTAGAGACCAGACATTTGTGGGACTATAGTGGTTAAGATGGATCGATTTCAGAAACGGTTTGAGGAATACGATAAGAATATGATCAAGCATCAGAATAAAGTACAAATTAAGATTTATGCTTTATTATGATTTAATTGTTAATCATTTTATAGAATTAAAGTAATCTTGGTTTTTGGAAAATCCAAATAAGAAAAGGTTTCGTAATTATTCTGCTATGATCGAGATCGAATCCTGTCCCGATTTCTCTACATTAGTAATAAAAAAAGAGAAAAAATTATTTGGTTAATAGAGAGATAGAGAGAGAGAGAGAGAAAGCCACCACAAGTTGTTGGAATCATAGTTTTCAATTTTGTTCCATTTCGATTAGTACCGGGCAGTATGTACCATACCGATCGGAAAATAAAACGAAATAAAGATTTTATGTACTGGGTGTAAATACTGGTCGATACCGGCCTATTTCATTTAAGAATGGTCGATACCGGCCTATTTCATTTAAGACTGGCTGATATTTATAATACTGGTAATATACCAGCCAGTACCGAAAATTTTGAAAAATATAGGGACTTATTAGCAAAATTTTCAAATTTTTTAAAAATTTTCCCTCCCTCTTTCTTTTTTCAAAGTTTTTTAATTAGTTATTTAGTTCAATTTTATTGTGATTTTTTAATTTTTAATTTTAAAATAAAATAAAATTTTTATTACTAATAATAATTATACATTAAATAAAACTTTAAAAATTATTTTATTTAAATTTATTTTAATCTTTTATACAATATTTATTAATAAAATATTTTATTTTTAAAATAAATAATTTATTATTTATTATTTATAAACTAATATTTATTTTATATATTTTTTATTATTAAATCAAAATTTATTTGAAATTTATATATTTTAAAAAAAAATTTAAATTTAATTATGTTTAATAATTATTATTAAATTAATTTTATAAATTAAATTAAATTATAAATTAAAATAATATATTTATAATTTTAGTAATAATTAATTTTAATTAATTAAATATAATATATTTAATTGATAATAAATTAAATAATATATGTTTTTGTTTCATATTTCAATTATACTTGGTTGTTTCCTTATCACGAACACTTGTTGTAAATTGTAATAATTTGATAGTTAAGGATATTTATTGTTCTTTTTATTGGATGTTTTGATGTAATTATTATTTATTATATAATGAAAATTAAAATTGTAATATTTTAAATACTTTGTATTGCTTTTAATTTTATATTTGTATGATGAAGATTATCTTTTTTTCATATAAATTGTGGTTATCATTTATATGTAAAATATCTAAAAATTATTGTTATTTCATATTAATTGTGATTATTATTTATTATTATGATTTTCAGAGATAGGGTTAAAAATATACAGTATAATTGTACAATATAATAGTGAACTATTTTGCAAATTTTAAAAAAATTCAAGGACTATTTCATAAATTTAAAAATTATCTGAAATAGTACCCAGTATTGATCGGTACCGGTACAATATCGTACCAGAACCCAATCCGGTACCAAATCCAGTACGGTATTCACAACATTGATTGGAATAGCAGGAGAAACAAAGAAGGCCAAAAGAACAAAACAACCCCTAACGTTTTCATTGGTGTGTAAAATGGACCCTAATATTTTAGGGTTTTCAAAATGAGCCATAACGTTTTTGAAACGTTCAAATTGAACCATAGCATTTGAAAAATGTTCGAAAAGAGCCCCAACCACTAACGATATTAAAGCACTGTCAGTTATTTGTTGACATAGTTTCTTTTTTGAAAGTGGGACCCACTATTTGATGATGTAGACTTTTTTTAAAAAAGGTGGATCCCATATTATTTATAATTGTTTTCTTCATTAATCAACATATGAAGGTTAAACGTTGTGTACAAATTTTTCATTCATAAATACAGCATTTCTTTCGCAGCAATTGTTTCCCTTTGGTTTTGATTCTTAAATGCAACGTATGTAGGAGACACACCGTTTTGAAGAACCAGCAACATGCAGTGGTTGCTTTTTCCTCAGACGATTTCAGACGAAGGAATAATGGTTAACAAATTTGACGATCTTGATCCAAAAGCCCTCGAGGTCCTTTCTAACAACTTATGTGTCTCTAATGGCAAAACCCCACTAATTTATTGCATCGGTCCTTTGATTGTTGGTCAAATTGGAGCTCAACACCATTTCCTTTAATGGCTTGACAGGCAACCAAGTAAGAGTGTGGTATTTCTTTGCTTTGGTAGTCATAGAACATTCAACATGGGCCCTATAAGTGACAATGCTTAACCATGATAAGGTAGCGGCATTTGTGACTCATTGTGGGTACAACTCAACGTTGGAGGTGGTGGTCAATAGAGTTCTAATGGTGGTGTGGCCTCTACAAGTAGAGTAATACATAAATAGGAACCTCTTGGTGGAGGAGATGAAGTTGGCGAATGGGGTGGAGCAGAGAGACGTGATGGCATGTAAACTCATTCTATGAATTAAATAACATTGGAAAAAGAAGAACGACATTGGAAAAACAAGTAGTTGGGTAAATGACATTGGAAAAAGAAGAACGAGTTGTAGTCTAAGAAGAAGGGAGTGAATTAATGATTTCTAGAAGTCTCCATAGATGAATATAAATATGTAATCTGCAAGATTAAAAAGTAAGTGAGAGAACAATTAGAAATGAGGTGAATGAATAAGAAGAAAAGAAAAAGTGTTCGAGAAAATATTATCTCCTATTTTACGTTCTTTCTTTCTTTCTTTCTCTATTTTTCAGTTTTGCTTCCACACCCAAGTAAGGCTAACAAGTGGTCAGAGCTTTAAGAACCTAGAGGAAGGAAGCCAAAATAATGATGGCTTCGACCAACTCGTCTTAATCTCAGGTGCCTAGATTGATCAAAGACAACTATCGGATGTGGATTATCCAAATGGAGGCCCTGTTGGGTTCTCTGGACGTATAGGAATTCGTAGAAACTGGCTATGCAAAACCGGACAATAACGATGAGGAAATAATTAAAGATTTGAAGAAAAGGGAAAAGAAGGCTTTGTTCATGATTTATCAAGGAGTTGATGAAGCCACGTTCAAGTTGATTGCTCCGGAAAAGACATCGCAAGAGGCTTGGGAGATACTGAAGAAAATGTATGATGGAGTTGATAAGGTGAAGAAAATCTACCTCCAGTCTTTGCGAGCTCAGTTCGAAGCTCTACAACAAGGGAGTAAGGAATCAATATCAGACTATTTCTGCAAAGTAATGTCCATCTTTCATCAAATGAGAAGGAGTGGTGAAGAGATGAAGGACGTTCAGATTGTAGAGAAAGAATTGCGATCTCTTGACTCAAAGTTTGATTTTGTAGCTGTGGCAATTGAAGAATCAAAAGATTTGGAGATGATGACAGTGGAAGAACTCATGAGATCATTACAAGCTTATGAACAAAGGCTACAGAAAAAAGTAGATGAGAAATCTCTTGAGCAAGCTCTATAAACAAAGCTTTCGCTCAAGAAGAGTGAGACGTCTCATGGAGGTTATCAAAAAGGAAGATCTTTTGGTCAACAAGGAAAAGGAGGTCGAGGCTCTTACACGAATGAGCAGACTGACAATAGAAAAGAAGGAGATGAAGGTGACTTGAAAGATTACGGTCGTGGAAGAGGTAGTGGAAGAAGCCACAGTTGAGGTCGTGGTCGTGGTAGAAACAATGGAGGAAGGTATGACAAATTAGAAATTCAATGTTTTATTTGCAAAAAATATGGCCATTACTCGTATGATTGCTGGTACAATACAAACAATGGTGGAGAGAAAGCAAATTTGGTCAAAAAGAGGAAGCTAATGCAGGACTAGTGTTGCTTATGTTGTATAATGAGTTAGAACCAGTTCAAGCACTTACATAGTATCTTGACACGAGAGCGTCAAATCATATTTGCTAAAGAAAGGAGTTTTTTGCGAAGCTTGACGAGGAACAAATGAGAAACATTACATTTGGAGATCTTTTGAAGAGGCCAATCGAAGCGAAAGGTGATGTAATCTTTGAACTCCAAAATGGAAGACAATTTCGTATTTTTTTATGTCTATTACGTTCCTGATATTAAAAGCAATCTTCTAGGTATTGGACAATTATTGGAGAAAGGATATGATATTTCAATAAAGAATTTGGTACTTTTTGTTTGTGACAAAAATAACAATGTAATTACCCAAGTGAAGATGATGAAGAATAGGATGTTTCTGTTGAAGCTCAATGTTAATGAGTCGAAGTGTTTGAAGACGACGACTCAGGATGTCTCGACTCTTTGGCATCTACGCTACGGACATCTGAATTTTGAGGCATTGAAGTTGCTGGAAAAGAAAAATATGGTGATGGTACTACCGAAACTCGAAGCCCCTGGCAATTTGTGCGAAGTTTGTGTCATGGGAAAGCAACAAAGGAAACCTTTCATAAAGTACAAGTCGAGAAGAGCATCAGAACATTTGAAGCTAGTGCATTCAGATGTCTGCGGACCCATCAATCCTGTCTCCATTGGAGGTAATCTATATTTCTTGACGTTTACAAATGATTATAGTGGCAAAACATAGGTTTATATGCTAAAGGAGAAAAAATAAGTCTGCAATATTTAAAGAATTTAAGAATCTGGTGGAAAAACAAAGTGGGTGTTTGCTGAAATGTTTACGTACTGATTATGGTAGCAAGTCTATGTCACTGGAGTTTAAGAAGTATTGCAAGGAAAATGACATTGTTTATCAGTTCAATATACCTCAAACACTGCAGCAAAATGGCATTTAAGAGAGGAAGAATAGGACAATTCTGAACTTAGTTCGCTGTATGTTGAAGGAGAAAAATGTCCCAAAAGAATTTTGGGGAGATGCTGTTGTTTGTTCTGTTTACTTGTTGAACAGATTCCCGATGAAGCGAATTGGCGATATTACACCAGAGGAAACCTAGAATCTACGAAAACCAAGAGTCAATCATTTTAGAGTTTTCGGGAGTGTTGCCTTTGCGAAGATAGAAGAAGAAAAGAGAACAAAGTTCGAAGATAAAATCCATAAGTGTATCTTTCTTGGCTACGGAGAAAATTCCAAACGCTACAAACTGTACAATCCAGTAACTCGCAAGATCGTGATGTCGAGAGATGTCAAGTTTGATGAGGAGCAGACATGGGACTGGAACAATAATGACCAGTCCAAGAAAATTTCTGTTAACAAAGAAGACATACCTACACCATCAGCTCGACGAGTCGAAACTCAGTCCGACAGTGATGATTCGAGCCACTCACCTATGAGGAGGATGAGGAACATCCAGGACATATACAACATGATTCCACCTACTGATGCTAACTTTGATGAGGAGTTTAGCAATCTCTGTTTTTTTGCAGGTTTTGATCCATTAACGTATGAAGAAGCTTCTAAGGAGAAAAAATGGAGAAAAGCCATGGAGGAGGGAATTCATGCCATAAAGAAGAACGATAAATAGGAGTTTACTTCTCTTCTTATAGAGCACAAACCCATAGGAGTTAAATGGGTTTACAAGATAAAAAGAAACGCGAAAGGTGAAGTGGAGTGGCACAAAGCGCAGCTTGTTGTGAAAGGATACAAGCAGAAATATGCCGTCAACTACGAAGAAGTGTTCACACCGGTAGCTTGACTTGAGACGATGAGATTGCTTATCTCCTTCGTAGCTCAAAGGAGATGGAAGATGTACCAGATGGATGTTATGTTGGCATTCTTCAATGGGTGTCTTGAAGAGGAAGTCTACATCGAGCAACCGCCTGGCTTTATTATTAAAGGCCAATAAGAAAAAGTGTACAGATTGAAGAAAACACTTTACCGGCTGAAACAAGCTCCAAGAGCGTGGAACTCTAAAATTGATTCCTATTTCACTCGAGAAGGATTCACAAAGTGCCCAAATGAGCACTCGTTGTATGTGAAGACAAAGCCGAATGCAGACATCTTACTGGTGTAAGGCCCCAAAAAAATACCCTAGTTGAAATAATACATCTTTATGAAAGGACATAAATGATAGGAGTTAGAATTTTGCTATGATTATAATATGAAAGACATATGATTTGAATCTTTGGTCAAGTGGATAATGGTTAGTAAATTGGAATTAATTGATTTCATTAGAGAATTAAGGTATTTAAATGTACATTTGGACTAGGAATAGTTGTCAAGTGGCAAGTTAAGTTGGTACATAAAAATTAGAACGATTAACTTATGAGTTAGTGACATTTGGCATGGTTAAAGCATTGACAAATGACATAGTTCATACATTGAAAAATGGCAGCACTAAGTGTGTGACATATGACCTAATGTATCATTGACACATGGTAGCTCCTTTAAGGGACACGTGAAGCTCATGCTTGAAGACATATGTTGCTCCAATTCCATGACACCTAGCTTTGGATGTGGTAAATTCTGCTGGAGCAAGTCTTCATTTTAGTGTCTTCTCTCCACCGAAATTTCATTCTCCTACTCCCCTCTCAACTTCTGGACCGTTTATGAAGCTTGGATGATCATCTTTGTAAGTTATTTCATTAAGAAGTAGGTCATGTAACTTTATGTAATACTATCTTGTTGGTGCTGAAAGTTACACCTTAAACTTAGGTATGTGCCTGATGTTTGGAAGCTTGGTTTAGCTAGATTCTTGGAGTTAAATTTGAAGTTTAGTAAGGTAAGAGAATTATAAACTTGGTATCCTGTGATAACATGTGTTGTTTGACGTTTGATATGGATCAATCGTGTATTAAAATGGGAAAGAATTGAGGTTTGATACATGCTAGAAACTGGTTCGGATGAGTAGTTCTACTAGACATGTTTCGGTATTTTAGCCATATCTTGCTTTGTAAATATCCAAATTGGATGAATTTAAATTATTATTAAACTAGAAACTTATATCTACAACTTTCATGAAGGAGTATAATTTTATTTCTGTCACTAAGTGTGTCAACAGTTGGCTTGAAGTTGAGTATCTGGAATCTGTCACTATTTGTGAACAGTCTGTAGTCATTTGGGGATAATTTTCAAAATACTGAACCAAATTGCATAACATTGGTGTCGGTAGAAACTTAAGACATAATGGAAAAAAATTTTAGAAGAATGTTTGGCCTAAATCTTTCATTTTTCATTGTCAAAATGACCGTCTGACATTGACCCGAAAGTCTATTTTGGGGAAAAGCTGGAAGAAAATGATGAAGTATGTGTTTTCACTGAACTTGCTTTGGTATTTCGATTATAACTTGAACTGTGGATCTCCAAATGAGTTTATTCTTAATTCAGAGTAAACTAGAGACATATTTCTACAATTTTATTGAAGAAGTCAAATTTTAATTCTATCTCTAAGATTTTCAAAATTTGACATGAAATTGAGACTTGGCTTAGGCTGTAGCACTACCAAGGACAAAAATCATATCCTATGGTTTTTGAATAAACTGTATAGATGTAGGCCGAATTAGACTGAGGTGTTTTCACTAAAGTTTAAGCTTATTATCTTAGCTTTAAATTGGTATAAATTTTGTAATTTTTGGATATTGGAATTGAGAGTTATGAGGTGTACAACTTGGAGGCATGATCATGCATTAGTCAAAATTTCAAATGTACACAGTCTGTGGTATTTTGAGCATAACTCATTGAATACTAAACCAAATTGGATGAACTTGATATCATTGGAAACCTAAGACAAATAAACTTTCTAGAAGGAAGTATTACCTAATTACCTCACCTTCCCGATGAGAATAATTGAGAAAAGTGGACCCGAAGGTGGATTGTGAAATAAGTTTGGATTGAGGGATTGAGTATGATTTCACATGATTGAGAATGTGACAAAATTAAGGATAAGAAACTCGGAATTTGTCATAAACATGTACCATACATATTCATTATACATGCATGTGCATAATTGAATTTATAATTGTGCATAATAATGATATGTGTTTGTATTAAATGTTTTAGAGGAACCTATCGAGCGACCGATTCTAGATATTGCCGGGACGTCGAGGCAATAAGCAATAAGGGAGATTTAGTAAGTAATTTAAACAGTAAATTTTGTGAGTAATCTTTCATGTTCACACCTTACTTTGTTCTGCTTATTAAATTTGATTTATGCTTATTGTGTTCTGAATTCCAGACAATGATTTTTCGAGGCGTTTGATGCATGTTTATATCATTAGAAGTGCTATTTGCATGTGAATATGATTGGCTACTTGCTTTGCACATGAAATGTCTGAAATGACCTTGTTTTGTTTTAAAATTGTTTAGTCCTAGTTGTAGGTAAATAGGCATGCCTAGAGGGTCTACAGCTGCTTCTGTGACATTTCAGTGTCTAACACTTCGGTGTCTTCTGTTATTGAGATATAAGTCTCTTATGTGATATGATACCAATTATGGTATCTTCCGTATAAGTCCCGTTACCCACTTCTATTGATAGATTAGCAGTCATCTGATTGTTTATTCTGATATATGTTAGATTTTGAAATAAACAAAATGATGTTTTGAATTGAAGGGATTGTGCCTTCTTTGATACTCAGTTCTGTTAACTATACAACTGTTTTGAAATTTAATATCTGCTTTTGCTATAACTTGATTCAATATGATTAATTGTCAAATTATGCATAGTTTAGTTATTACTTACTAAGCTATATGCTTAGCATGGTGGATTTGCCCCGTCTAGGTTCTGAGAGATTTTTAAAGACTGGGACAAGACAACCACAATGGCCAATGAAGTCTAAGTGCTGTTTTGAAAATAATGTAAAATATTTGGTTTAACTTTTAGGCTTGTATCTGATATGTATATGTGAATTTGTTTGTAAGTTTGTAATAACAAAACTAGATTTTTTAGTGAGTTTGTGTTACGTACTATATAATTTAATGTATGTTTGTTTGAATTGTTTACTGGAAGTTTTCGTATGCTTTGATTTGTTTGTGCTGTTTTGTGAGGCATTCATATATCCTTCCAGGAGGTATGTGGGTGTTACAACTAGTTTGTTTATTTGTGGATGATTTGATCTTTATAGGAAACAATAACCCCATGATTCAAGAGTTCAAGCGGTCAATGGAGAAAGAGTTATAGATGACTGACTTGGGGTTGCTTAGATATTTTCTTGGCATCGAAGTGCAGCAAGATGACAAAGGATTATTTATTTCACAAGAAAGATATGCCAAGGAGATCCTAAAGAAGTTCGAAATGGAGGACGCGCAGCCCATAGACACATCAGTCGATTGTAGCATCAGATTGATGAAGGAAGGAGAAGGAAAACTTATGAACCTGACTTATTACAAAAATCTCATGGGATGTCTGCGGTATTTAACGTGCACCTAACCAGATATATTGTTTGGAGTTGGCTTGGTGAGAAGGTACATGGAGACACTAAAAACTTTCACTTGAAGGCAGCAAAGAGAATTTTGAGATACGTCAAAGGAACGATTGATTACGGGTTATTTTATACTAATAAAGGAGATGTAAAGCTTGTTGGATTTAGCGACAATGATTGGGCCGGAAGCTATGATGATAAAAAAAGCACTATCGGCTTTGTGTTTTATCTTGGTGATACTACGTTTACATAGAGTTCTAAGAAGCAATCTATCGTTGCATTGTCGATGTGTGAACTGGAATACATTGCTACAGCTTCTTGTATTTGTCATGCTATTTAGTTGCGGAGATTACTTCAAGAGCTGAAGTTACAAGAAGAAGATACAACAAAGATTTATGTGGACAACAAATCCGCAATTGCGTTGGCAAATAATCCAGTTCATCATGAACATTCGAACCATATCGACACACGTTTTCACTTCACAAGGGAGCAAATCAAGGAAAAGGAAGTTGAATTGTTGCATGTGAATTCAAATGACCAAGTTGCTGATATATTCACTAAGGCGTTGAAGATCGAAGTCTTTCAGAATTTAAGGAGACAACTTGGAGTTCAAGCTCGAGAAGAAACAAGTTTAAGGGGGAAAATGATGGCATGTAAACTCGTTCCATGAATTATATAACATTGGAAAAAGAAGAACAACATTGGAAAAACAAGTAGTTGGGTAAATAACATTAGAAAAAAAAGAACGAGTTGTAGTCTAGGAAGAAGGGAGTGAATTAATGATTTCTAGAAGTCTCCATAGATGAATATAAATATGTAATATGCAAGATTGAAAAGTAAGTGAGAGAACAATTAGAAATGAGATGAATGAATAAGAAGAAAAGAAAAAGTGTTCGAGAAAATATTATCTCCTGTTTTACGTTCTTTCTTTCTTTCTCTACTTTTTGGTTTTGCTTCCACACCCAAGCAACGTTAACAAGAAGAGGATGGATACGTGAATGCGACGAAGGTGGAGAGGAGAGTTAAAGAAATTATGGTTTCAACAAAGGTAGGGAGCTGAGACAAAGAAGCTTGATGATGCGAGAGAAAGCTTCACAAGCTTTAGGAGAATCTAGGTTGTCCATTAAAGCCCTTGACAAGTTGATCCAGAGGTTGAAGCACACTTGAGAGATTTTATGCCTCTCCAAGAAGTGAAAGCCATGTAAAATTTACTATTTATGTCGTGTTCAAACTCTGTTTTCTCCAATTTATTGCTTTTGTTTTATAAGACCTAGATATTCTTTTTTCAAAACAAACAAGTTCAACACATGTAGTTCTGGTACTGTTTATTGCGTGCTCCATGAATATATTCATGGAGATATTACTTTTTAGAAAGTGATTAATCAGCAAAAACTTAAATTATATCAATTAAATATTTAAAATATTTATTTATTTTCTTTTACATTAATATAATTTTACTATTAAAAAAGGTGGGTTCTGTTTTGTTATTCTCTACTCCCACACATATGATTTACCTTTGATGTTCTTTGAGCTCCTGCCAAGATTTTGGCATTCTAGCAAGCACACGATCTGTCCTTTCACTTCAGTTAGTTAACCAAAAATCGATACAAATGCCATCTCTCAAGATTTTGGCATTCTAACAAGCACATTTTTCTGGCTTCAATGATTCATCTTATTCTCCTTCAAATAGTGCTTCTAACCATTTCGCTGGAGCTGAATAGAATCGCATGAATCCATTCTGACCCAGTTCACCACCACCAATAGGTGGGCGTTCCATCTGCTTCCCAAGATCTTGTTTTTCTTTTTAATGGAGAAACAATTTTCTTTTAATTCTTTCTTTTCTTAATCTTCTTCTTATTAAAAAAGCTTTCAAACAGGCAATATTTTGATGTTTTTGCGTTTAAGAATCAAAAACAAAGGGAAACAATTGTTGCGTTTAAGAAGGAAATATTGCATTTATGAATAAAAAATTCGTACGCAACGTTTATCCTTCGTACGCCGTTTAATAAAGAAAATAATTATAAATAATGTAGGACCCTTTCTTTGTTAAAAATTCCACGTTATCAAGTGGTAGGTCTCACTTCAAAGAAAATTAAAAAAAAACATATAAGAAATCAACTAATAATGGCTTAACACTGTCAGTAATCAGAATTCTTTTCAAACTTTATAATCCATTTTAAACAATTTTTAAAAGTTAAGGTTTATTTTGAACACCCTAAAATGTTAGAGTTCAATTTAGATACTAATATAATTGTTAGAGGTTGTTTTGCTTCTTCTTTAAAACAAGTTGTGACAATTCACAAAGTATAAATTTTGTGTTTACATAAATTTATTTCTTTTTTATTTTTAAAACAAAAATTTTAAAAATCAAACAAGTATGTTTTAAAAAAACATAAAAAAATAAATAGACACCAAGCTCTAATGGACTGTTTGGTTGAGGGTAATAGAAATTCTATTACTCTCCTATTCCTACCTATTGCTTATTCCCTTGTTTGGTTTATTTTATGACCCAAGGAATAACATTGCTAAAGATTACCTATTCCTTACATTAAGGAATAGCCAAAGACAACCCCCACTATTCCACACAACTAATAATAGCTCAAACACAACTCTCTTTCTTTTGGGCAACTTATACCCCTCAATAATAATAATAATAATAATAATAATAATAATAATAATAATAATAATAATAATAATAGTAATAGTAATAGTAATAATAATAATAATAATAATAATAATAATAATAAGGATATTTTGATCTTTTTCTTAGTTATTCCTTGGTCATTCCAAGTTTATATTTTCAAACCAAACACTGGCATAGAAATTTCTTATCTATTTCATTCCTTGAATCAAACAAAGTAATATCCATTCTATTCTATTCCTCATCTTTTCTATTATTAAGAATAAATATTCTATTCTTTGAACCAAACAACCCATACGTAACATTTAGTTGCTGTCCCCATTGGTGGGGACAGATGACAGGGACACAAAAGTCCTGTCCCTTGTAGTGTTTGCTTTCTGTCCCCAACTAATTTTGTCCCTAATCCAGAGGACAGGGACAGAAATTTTTGTTCCTTCCAAGATTAAGGTATAATATTTCTTGTCCCAGGGACGGAAGCAAAAGACATAACGAATTTCCCAAAATGCCCTCGCTCCCCTGCTAACCTAAAGCAATTGTCTAGTTCCGTCTCAGCTCTCTCACGTCGCACTTCTTCCCCTATAGTGAATCGCAGCAGTCATCTCTCAACTCTGACGCGGCACTCCTTCGTCCTTCTGGTGAACTCTCTCACGCGACGCTCCTTCCTTGTGGTGAATCTCGGCAGTGAAAGGTTAAGTTTATTTTTTTCTGTTCAATTTCTCCCCTTCTCGGCTGTCCTTGTGTGATTCCTTATGGGTTTAACTGCATTGCATTTGCTCTCTTGATTTTTTGCGTCTCTGTTCATTTTAGAGGACAAATGCGAAGCTTAACTGTCTAGTCCAGTTGATTAACACGTTGAACGACGGCGTTTAAGTCCCAAAAAGAAGCACAAAGTTGAATTCTAGGATTCAGGGGTTAGGAGATCTTCACGGCGGTGCTCTTCAAGACAGCTTTGGATTTTCTACTTTATCGTTCAGGTGAGACTACTTCTTCTTTGTTATGTTGAGATTCCGAGTTGCCATGTATGTTTTGTTTTTCGTTTCATGTTTTTGTTTCTTTTTTTGTTGTCCAGACTGCTTCTTATTATCCCTTGTTCTGTTCCATGAAACCTGAAACCTGAAACTCTCGATATCTGTTCATTGTATCTGTTCATAATCAGTAGCTGAAGGGATTTCCAACTTAAGCTGTTCTTGTGTTGACAATGAAGTTTAGGCATAATTTTAAGATATAGGTTGATATATTTAATTCTGAGGGCTTGCATAGAAGAATGCTTGAAAAAACATTTGTATGCATAACACGCTCCTACATATCGCATAGATCCAATCAATATCCACTGAAACTGAAAAGAGTTCAGTAATTGCTATACTTTACAAAGCAGACATTTTCAATCATGAAAACCAATTTTACGAATGGATTGCCACTAATTATTAGAATTCTCTCTAGGAATGAGGTTTATCTAGCTTGAATTGATATAATCTATTGTTCTCTTGTTTAAAACCAAATCAAGCTTCTTATATCCAGCAAATAAACTGGGTTAACCTCTTACTCAATTTTTTGGCCACATTGAGAAGGTACATATTGCAGCAGCTATAGCTCAAAACCCGTGTTGAACTTGTAGATTCTAGTAAGAATTACTAAATAATAGTTCAGATTGTCGATTTTCTATGATTTCCTAAAACTCTCCATCACATTAGACTCCACAATAAGCAGACATTAGGGGAAATGTGGGTTGTGATTGAAATGTTAATACATTTTGAAAAATTAACTACTGCATCATGAGATCAAAATAATATGAGCATAAATTACAGCATTTGCATTTAATCTATGAAAAATGCACTGCTAAGATCAAACTTATAAAGGAATTAAATTCCAACTCTTCAAAATGACTCATCCTTATGGTATTAAACATAAATGTTGCACCAAAGACTGTCCAGGGATGAAAGATGACTGTAGTTTTTCTGTCAAATTTATCAAATTGGAACTAGAAAACAAATCGAATTCGACTTGGAAATCATGTCCTAAAAATCTGATTAATTTATTTACTGTTAACAATTCTCATCTTGTTAACAGTTTATAAATGAATCAGATTTCTACCTTTAATAACTATTTTTGTTCTAATTAACAACTAGCACAACTCTTTTATATATCAAATTACATGTTTATTATTTATTTTCACTCAAAGGACAGACAACATGTATACTTATTCATCTGAAGTTGGTAGCAATCTTTGAAACCAGTTAAAAAATTGGAAAGGGTTAAATTTTTATTTCGTATAGTTACTGGTAACTAACTGACAAGAATATAACTTGAAGATAGGTAGTGATAATAGGTGATAGTTATAAATATTCAACTTAAAAAAGATAAGTGTTTAGGTTGAGACAAAAATTCTAACATTTCTTATTACCATTATTACAAAGTTAAGAAGGAATTAAGTGCTTTTGAATATTAACATCATGATTATACACACATACATATAGAAAGCATATTATTCATTGATGCAATGTGATCTATTATACATAACAAATTTTGTATCTATTTTGTATATAATTTAAATAGTTCAATTTTAATGCAATGTTATATAATGATTATAAGTAGGACTGTAATGGCTCAATATAAAGGTATACGGCCTTTTAATTCTAGAAAGTTCAAATTAGAAGCTTGAGTTGACTTGTATGGATAAGGAAACATGCATCTTTGAGAAAGTGTACTCTGATTATGTAAATTATACACGAATATGGGAGTAGACTATGAATCTATGATGAATGTCATACATGAACAATATGAGGAACTTATATGATAATCTAGTGAAGTTCCGTATATGATAGAAAAACATGGACCTACCATAACTAACCTACAACATATTAGAGCAAATACTTCATCACAATTCAGATGACTTATTTATATTATTTGCCAATTTAAAATGCTATGTAATGTGATGTTCTTTTTCTTTGTGTTTTTGCTAATGAAATTCTTAGTTCTTCTTTATTCTTGTATTGTTGGTTGTGGCTTGTTTGTGATCATTATAATTTTTTTCTTTGCAGACAATTTTCATTTACAAAAATGAATAACAAGGATTATGATGCTATGTTTCAGTGCCTGATTTTGTTTGAGCTTTGGAATGGAGAATTGGATTTTATGAGAATGGTCATATTGTTATGCTTGTTTAAATACACAAAAAAAACTGAGTAAGAGTGAAAATGCTATTGGTTGTAGGGCATTGACAGTAGCAACTAGGCAAGCCAATATAGATAGGATTTTGCATGAGGGTGATAGGAATAGCAAGTGAGATTTAAGGATGGACTTAAATGCATTTATATTGTTATGTGAAATGCTTCAGGTCCATGGTGGGTTGAATGATAATAGCCATGTGCCTATTGAAGAAAAAGTTTTAATCTTCCTAAAAATATTAGCACAAAATGCATCTAATAGAGTAGTACAAGTTAGGTTTATGAGGTCAGGAGAAACAATAAGTAGGGTCTTCTATAGTGTGTTGAAGGTTGTACTCAAGCTTCAACATATGTTGTATGTCAAACTCATACCAATTTTTGAGGATTGCACAGACAATAGATGGAAATGGTTTAAGGTTAATAAATTGAATTAGCTACAATAAATTGTCTAATTTCATTTTTTTAAAATATTAAACTACAACTTTTTATTTTATTGTTGGAATTTTGTTGAAAGGGTTGCCTTGGTGCTCTAGATGGAACCTATTTAGAAATAATAGTTCCCCATGCAGACAAACCCAGATACAGAGATAGGAAAGGGAAAATATGCACTAATGTATTAGGGGTGTGTGATAAGAACTTAAATTTTGTTTATGTGCTTGTTGGATGGGAGGGTTCAGCAGCGGATTCAAGGGTTCTGCATGATGCTGTTACTAGGCTTAATGGACTTCAAATTCCAAGGGGTATGTAAGATAAGAATTTTGCTATTTGTTTTTTTAAGGTTTGATGATAAATACAATAGTAATAGTGTCATTTGTTTATAGGAAATTACTACTTAGTAGATGCTGGGTATACCAATGGTCCTAACTTTCTTGCACCTTTTAGAGGCACAAGATACCATATTCAAGAGTGGGCAAAAGATGGAAGAGCACCTAGGAACCTAGAAGAGCTCTTTAATAAGAGACACTCATCTGCCAGAAATGTGCTTGAATGTGCATTTCGTTTATTGAAAAAAAGATGAAAAATCCTAAGAAATCCATCTTTTTATCTAGTAGCCACTTATGTGTACATAATTCTTGCATGCTGCCTTCTACATAACTTTATTAGGTTGCATATGACTTATGATCCAGCAGAGCTTACTCCTCTTGAAGTTGAGGATACGCCAATTAAGGAAGATACACCTTTCCCTAAATTTGTTGATCGTATTGAGACAAATAATGAATGGAGTCAATGGAGAGAGGATTTAGCTAAGAATATGTTTGAAGATTGGAGAAGAAACCATTAAATTGTGAACTTTCATTTACTTAATGTGTTTTTTTATTGAATTGAGGGTTTAAATTTGGTTGACTTCCATTTGTAACTGAATTAAGGGTTTGTTTTAATTTCTCATCATATTGTTGACTTTCATTGTAACTGAATTTGATAAAGCACAATTAAATTTCTGTTTATTTGTTTTAGTTGTACTTAATTAAATGTTTCCTATAATTCAATTTTGTCTTCTTGATTTCAAATTAAGTTTAAATGTATGTTGGTTAATCAATTATGGAAATGGTTTGGCATGGTTTGAGGTATGACATTGCATGGTTTAGGTGTAATGTCAAGAGTTTGGACTGAAGATGAAACATAAGCACTTGTCACTTTCATGGAGGGCGCAGTTGTTGCTGGTCACAGAGTTGATAATGGGCAATTTAAGCCTTACACATTCCAATTTCTTGCTACAATGATAGTAAAGAAGTTTCCTAATTGTGACATTGATAAGAGGTATGTCAAAAATAAGCATAAGAGGTTGAAGGACAAATATCAGACAGCCTTTGACATGTTGAACTACAATGGGTTTGGTTGGAATGAAACCAAGCAATGTGTTGAGATTGACAGCAAGCAAGTTCTGGCCGAATGGATGAGGGTAATTATTTTGTTGGATTAGTTGATTGTTTATAGAACCATCCTAATAACAATTTGTTTGTTATGCTGAAGTTTTATGTTCTTTTATCCAGAGCCACCTTAACAAGTACTACACTCCTGGAAAGCCTTTCCCGCTTTATTCTAGACTTGAGTTTGTCTTTGGAAGAGACAGAGCCACTGGTGTAGGAGCTCAAAATGTTGTAGCTGCTGTTGCTGAGCTTGAAATAGATGAAACTGAAAGTGAAGCACCAGCATCTTCAGCAGCTCCTATGGCCCCATCAGATCCAGTAGGCCCATCGAGCACTCCTATTCTAACTGTTTCAGCCCCTCCCACTGGTTCTGTCGCCTCTTTTAGCAACACAGAAGGGAGCCAACAAAATAGAGGGAAGAGGAAGATGAGGGATATTAAAGTGTTCGAAAGCCTTGCTGTCTCATTTGCTCGGGCCATTGACAATAGTAGAGAGAATGCAAAGATTATTGCTGATGCCATTGCAGGAGCGCAAATTCCCAAGCTAGGTGAAGAGCTTGGGAATTTGGGTTTCTCCACTGCAGAAGTTGTTAAGACTGCAAGGATCTTCACAAAGAATGCGCATGCTGGGAATCTTTTCTGGGGTTTAACTGCAGACTAAAAATAGGCTTATATCAGGAGCCTCTTAGATGATAAAATCTGACTTTATTTCTTAATCTTTAATGGCTTCATAGTATCTTAACATGTAAATACGTTGTGCATTGTCTTCAAACAGCCTATGTTATGTTGAATGAATCGGTGATGAATTGTTGATTTTGTTTGTACACTTGTGAATCAGTGATGAATGGATGGTTTATTAAATATTTAATGTTTCTAATTTATGTACGTGTATGAATGATGAGTATATGATTTATTTTCAGGTACTTCATTATGGGCAGATACAACTTCTATGTCGTATTTGTTGGACGTCAAGTAGGTATTTTTATCAATTGGGATGGTGTTAAATTAGCAACTGAGGACTTTCCTAATGCTCGATTCAAGGGGTATCGTACATTGATTAAAGCAAAAAGTGCCTATGTCATGGATGTCAATAGGCGTACTTCAAGTCAAAATGAAGCAATTGTTCCAACCGCTAATGAAGTCTTATCAATACCGAATCAATTTTCACTTCCAACAAATGAACAACTAAATGAAGTTGCAACAGGATTTTAACTCATTGCCATTGGAGTCATTTTGGGTATTATTGTTAATGACATTCTTAATAAAATATAAGGCTTGGATGTATCTTGAACCTATTATGTAATTAATTCCATGAATGCCTAGATGTTTAATTAAATTATTATGTATTAGAATTTCTAACTTGTAGGATTTTTTCAAACCTATTATGTAATTAATTCCATGAATAAATATAACTATTAATTAATTACTATATTTTAATTAATGAATGCATTATATTTAAATTAATTATATTTAAATTAATTAATTAATAATAATATTTTAATTAATGAATGAATTATATTTTTATTAATTATATTGCAATTAATTAATTAATAATATTTTAATTAATGAATAGTTATATTTTAATTAATTAATATTTTAATTAAATATAATGTAATTTAATAAAAATAATATTATTATTTTAATTAATTAGTTAATTACAATATTTAAACTAATGAATAATAATATTTTAATTAATTAATATTTTTATTAATGAATAGTTATATTTTAATTAGTTATATTTTAATTAATAATAATATTTTAATTAAATATATTGTAATTAATTAAGTTATAATAATATTGTAATTAATTATATTTTAATTAATGAATAGTTATATTTTAATTTGTTATATCTTAATTAATAATAATAATTTAATTAATTAATATTTTAATTAGAATTTTTTAATTAATGAATATTTATATTTTAATTAAATATAATGTAATTAATTAATTATATTTTAATTATGTCATCGTAATTAAAAAATTACAAATATACTTAAAATAAATATTGATCAATTATAAATTAATCAATAAATTATATATTCTAATCATATTATATTATAGGAGCATTTTCATTATTGACACTGTTTTTATGTTCTGACCAATGCAATTAAATACATTTCTGTCCAAAAGACGGAAACATTTTTTTTTATTTTACCCATCAGAACTAAATATCTCACTGTATCTAATTTTTATTTTATTCCATCTCCAAATTTTCATCTCATTACACATCTATGTGATAAGGTAGGTCACTGTAACAAGAAGGCGGTGGACAAATCCGTAAATTGCGTAGTTTATTGGGGTAAAAGAGTCGCGGAAAGAGTATGTATAAAGCACAGAACCAATCCTCCTTTTTATATTTGCGTCAAAACACTCAAGCCTAGGATCGCTTTCAGCTAATCTATTGATCGATCGATCGAAAACATTCCCTAATTCTGTATTTCTAGCCAAAACCCTAACCGAACCAACTCTCTCTCTCTCTTCCTCTCTCCCAACAATCCTATGGGCTCCAAATCCAACCCCCTGTCCGGCGACGGCGCTAGCCCTGGGTTAGTTTCTTTCTCTTCCTCACTCTCTCTTTCTAGATTTGTACTGATCTATGATCAATTCATATTTTTTGTCATTTGATTCCTGGAAAAATCCATTAGGAGAATAATTAGTTAGAAAACTTAGGTCTTTGCATATTATTATTTTTAACGTATGTCTTGGATTGCGGTCATAATTGGTTGTTTGATTTCCTCCTACAGAAAAATCTTTATTGGTGGATTGGCTAAAGACACTACTTATGGTAAGTTTTCGTCTTTATGTTTTTCACTAAGTTGCTTTGGACTAATGTAAGAGATCTTAGAATAATGGGATTTGTAATAAGGTTGATGGTTTGAGTTGGGTATTTGGCTTTTTTTATGCTTGTTATTTACTTCTTCGTGTTGGTTGATTGGGTACTGTTGTTATTTTCCAAATTGCAGCTACTTTTAATAAGCACTTTGGCAAGTACGGGGAGATTACTGACTCCGTCATTATGAAAGATCGTTACACGGGTCAACCTAGGGGTTTTGGATTCATAACCTATGCTGATCCTTCCGTAGTTGACAAGGTTATCGAAGATACCCATATTATTAACGGCAAGCAGGTGTATTATCTCCCCTTTTGTGAGGCTTTAATCGTGTCATGTTTGTTGCATATGTTCTTGCCAGTTTAAGCCTTTTTGCCCTGTGGCTTTAATTGTGTCATGCTTGTTGAATATGTTGTTGCCAATTTAAGCCTTATTTCCCCTTCCAAGTTGATGTGTTTTTTTTTTTTTCCTCCAAGTTTCTCTAAATGATTAGTAGGGAACATCTGATCTGAAATTCCTGGGACAAAATGCTTAGGCTTTTTCGCTTTTGTTTATTTGGAAGGGGGTTATAGTCTTGAAAAAAATTCGTGCAACTTTCTAGTGATTATAAGCCGACTTTCATGCTTTGAACTTTTGGATGTTCGTTATCAATGATCATTGTTCTTGAACAAGAATCATATCCATGGGATCAATGACTAGATTATACATTTAGTAGTTTAATTTTTGTGGATGTAGATTATTTCTTCAAAGTACCTTGTAACTGTGAAGAGGATGTTCTTTTTATAGCTAAATATAATCCTTTGAGTTTTTCCTTCGCATATTGGTAAAGCGTATTAGTTTTTGATTTAATGTTCAATAAATATCCTAATTAGTGCTGATGGAGCAGGTTGAGATAAAGAGGACTATTCCTAAAGGTTCTGGTCAGTCGAAGGACTTCAAAACAAAGAAAATTTTTGTTGGCGGGATCCCAACATCTCTTACCGAAGGCAAGTCTCAAGTTCTGGTGGTGTGTTATCAATTGGGAGTGGAAGGGGGATTTTTTAATTTCTTAATACTTTTCATTACGTGTTACTTTTTTGGGCCTCTCTGATATATTATTCTTTAAACCTTTTAGATGAGTTTAGAATTTTCTTCTCCAAATATGGAAAGGTGGTGGAACACCAGATTGTACGTGATCATGAGACAAACCGTTCGCGAGGCTTTGGATTTATAGTTTTTGAAGATGAAGAAATAGTGGATGAGATGTTATCCAAGGGAAATATGATAGACATGGATGGTGCTCAGGTAAGGTGGTTGAAAAATGGTCTTCAAGAAATACAATTCTCTTTTGTATGCGAGGCTTTGTTAAAATGTTTGCATAGAAAGGATCTTGTTTTTCCTCCTCTCCGAAGTCATATTGAAATGTTCAGTGTCTAACTGTAGTAGTGAAGATTGTGACAGGTTTATATCTTAGGAAAGGACTCGTAATAGTGTAAGTTGCAGAACCTAGGTTAACTAAGTTGCTTTGTTGTAGGTGGAGATCAAGAAAGCTGAACCAAAGAAAGCCTCAAACCCACCACCTGCTCCTGCATATGGTAGCAATTCTAGGAGTCGTTCTTTCAGTGATGGTTTTGGTGGGTATGGAAACTCTTATGGGTTTGATTCAGGGTTTGGACCTGGCCCCTATAGGACACCAGGGGGTCTGGGTGGTAGACTTGGTAGTGGCTACACGTTTGGTAGTGGTAGTGGGGATTTTGGCTCTGGATATGGGAGCTATGGGGGCAGTAGCTTAGGAGGTTACCGAGCTGAATCCTCCCTTGGTTATTCTAGTCGATTTGGACCTTATGGTGGGGCTTATGGTGGCGGTTATAGTGGGGCTGGCCTAGGAGGGTATGGTCGAGGAGGTGAGGGATATGGTAATTATGGCAGTGCAAGTTATGGTGCAGGCTATGAACCTGGTCCAGGTGCTAGTTATGGAGGAGCAGGTGGGCTTTATGGCAGGGGAGGCTATAGTAGCAATAGTCGCTACCATCCTTATGCAAGATAGAAATGAAGGCATTCTGATGCAGTTGCTTAAGCTTTGCCTAGAAGTTCAAAACATGGTGGCTCTAGTTTTTGCTTTGTGAATCGTTAGGCACAGAGATCTGCTGTTTTTGCAACTGAGAGGGGTTAGCTTGAATATCTACTTTCTAGATTTTATTGTATCATTAGACTAAATAGTTTCTGCTACCATCTAGTTCCTGGTCTGGTTAACTTATTCTAGTACTTTTAAAATTTAGCTTGTGTTGTAGCCCACAATATTTATTGAGCTTGTTGTAATTTACTAGCTACCTAGATAGCATTTTTTATTGTGTTTGCCTGAATGAACAATCTAGTTTGGTTGGGCTTAATACTATTGGTATTGTTTAGATTGACGCAACCAGTCGTCACGTAGTTTGTAGTTTTGTCATTCGGAAACTGGCCCAGGATTGACATTAGCAATTAGAGATTTTCCCAGAGTCAATTGGATGAAATTGAGACCAAATTTTGGCAGGTCAATATGCTCAATGTCCGATTCTTATAGGTCCAGGGAAATGTGAGTTATTTTCTACAATTGGTCACTCGGGAAGTTGAGGTAGTGTTAGTTCTAGCCCTCTTGGCTGAATGCCCTTGTGGTAACAACTACTTTGGTTTTGTTTCATTCGTTAATGATATGCAACATTGAGCATTTGGTCTTAAATTGGGTAAGTTTAACTCGACTAAATAAATGTTTTTGGCTTATTTTGATTGTTATTTGCTCTATAGTTGTTGATTTCTGCAGCTTTATTTACGGTCATCATCATCCTGGAGTCTTTTTGCCGAATGAGAAATCCTGCTTTTCGAAATGGGCGGGTGATTAGGATTGTAGAAAGTGGATTTTTTTGTTGGGTTGAGCAAATTATAGGCAAGTTTTTATATAAAAACGTGTACAAAATGTATCGTGTGGATTGATCTGTACGAAATCACAATTTGGGGAATTTATGAAAAATTCTTACATTTGTTACATTATGCTTGTATGTTGATTTCTCCGGCATCAGTGCTTGGCTAAATTGAGCTGCGAATTTTTCTCCCGGCAGCGTTGTGGCCGAGTTTACAAGTCTCGAGAAGTTGAAGACCTTGAATGAGCTTTAAACAGAGATTTTGACTCAAAGTCGAACACCAAACTCAAAACATCCTCCTTAATTACAATAATCTTTGCTGTAACAAGCAAAAGAAAATATTAAAGCGGTGACTAAGTCATGCAACACAGCAAAATTGTGGAAGCTTGAAATCTGGCCACTTGTGAGTAAAAGAAGGGCTTGGTAATGGCCACCTGTGAGTAAAGAAGGGCTCGGCTTGGTGTCTTTATCTGTTTGTTTGGTTACTGTCTCCAATATGCGAAGACAAAACGAGACAAAAATTTGGAGACGGAATAGAACAAAAATTAGAGACAGTGAGCTGTTTGGTTGTAATTTGACAGAACAGAAACAATTGTTTCTGTTTCGAGAATAGAAATGTGTTTGATTACAAGATGCAGAATATAAAAATAGTAGCTATGACAAAAATGCCCCTACAGTATAATATGATTGTAAATATGTAATTTATTGATTATTTTATAATTGTATCAATATTTATGAGAAGAAGCATTTAGAAGAATTTATGATTGCTTATAGATAAAATAAAGTATTTAAACAATTCAATAAAAATTTTAAGAGGCAATAAAATAAATGAGTAGTTAGTACAATAAAAGATGAAAATAAGTGAAAAAATGTTCAGTCTCTATATCATTATGAAAATTGATGATGATTAACATCTTATCTCAGTCCATAATAATAATAGAATAGAAGGTGATAAAGAGTATGTGGATGTTTTTAACAAGAAAATAGATATAAAGTTTGATATGTTAGGTCTTAGAGAACTATTAGTTCTTTAGGATGAAAAGTGTATAAATTTATCAATAACAAATTTAATATGGATAAGGCTAAGTTATTTTAAAGGTTCACAAATAACTAATTTTATATTTCTTAAGAGATTATTTGATTTAATTGTACTATGTAACCATTTATAATGTGTTCTAAATAAGTTATTCCCTATGAACCTATGAATTTCTAAAGATATTAGCAAGGAAAAGGTAGATGTAACCTTGTATAGAAGTTTAATTGGAATCCTACTTTACTTAACAATATAAATGCTTGATTTGATATATTTTGCAAGCCTTTTTCCAAGGTTTATACAAGCTATAAGTAAAGAGTATTTTAAAGTTTCCAAAGTTATGCTTTGATATATATGACATATCTACAATAATGTTTCTTATTTATCAAAATGGACCTTACAACCTTGCATCTAACCCCTACCTGTCTCCTTAATATCCTTTGTAACTTTTCCATATTGTACATATTTTCAAATCTCTCTTATCCACTCATCCTCCAATTGTTTGATATTGCTTACTTGGACTTTCAAGTATGTAAGCCTCAACTTTTCTTACTAGAAGATTTTATTTTTTCATAGGCTTCCACTTGGATAATTGACCTATCATAATGTTCTCTTCATAAGGGATCAACTATAGATCTATGGTCATTAACTTAGCTCACCTTAAAATATCTTGTCTTGTATTTCTTTATGATCTCCTTTTTAGCTTCAAATATTCACTGGATTAAGTTTACCACTACTTAGGATTCTAACCTCACCTATAATGCATTCAATTGTAAGTGATAAGTTAATCTAACCATTGTTCGAGGTATTAAAGTTAGGCCTCTACATATTTGTGATTTCTATGTCTAAATATTGTGTCTAAAGATATATGATGAACTAAACTTCTTTACTCTTGATATACTTGAATTAACATGAACTATTATTCTTTATTATTTCAAATTAATCAATTTGCTTATGAGGTTATACATTTTATTTACAAATCTGATGATATGTTAAAATGTTCTTTTTATTTTGATTTTGGTTTAATGTCTTTCCTACTATACTAAACTTGGATTTAGAATGATTTTTTCTAAAAGACATTTCATCAAACAACTCATAGGCAACCTGAATTATCTCTAACTAATAACAAAACAACTGCATTTTTTCATTATTTACCAACAATAACACATTAAACAACAAATAAACCAACAATTCAACAAAAAATGCACAAACTAACAATCATAACAAAACCCACCACCCAACACCCACCCATAGTATACATATATATAAGCATCTATGACCTTCGTTTTTTTGGAGAAAAAAAACTTAATAGAGACGTTACTTGAAAATGATGCATGATAATCAAGCAAAAATTGAGGGTGAAAGCAACAAAATCACAGAGAAGACGTCGAAAACAAAAACAGCAAGGGGGCTTAGGTTAAAAACGATGATCCAAAAATGACATCGTTTGGATTAAAACCAGACGATGTCGTTTTATTTATGAACAATTTAATTTTTATCGACGGAACCACTTTTATCGATAAAAAAGTTGTTCCGTCGGTATTCAATTTCACCATACTTCCCGCCAACTATTGCCGCCTAATTTTGTGACAGAATTTCATATTCCGTCACTATAGTACGACAAAAAACTCCCGGGTATATTTTCCCTCCACAATTACCGACTAATGTTAAGTCTGTCAGTAAATCCCTCAACATTACTAACGGAATGTGTATTTCCGTTGCTAATTATCGACGAAATGTGTTCCGTCAGTAATATTCCATCGTAATGTGTTATTTTCTTGTAGTGTTTCTTTATGTGGATCATATTATTCTCACAACTTCCTCCACATCTTCGTTATCATCCATTATAACTTCTCTACAACAAGAACTTTCTACTTTAGATTTAGGTGACTTGCACTATTTTTTGGGCATTTCTATCACTCATTCCTCTTTTGGCCTATTTCTTTCTCAGTCCAAATATGCTCGGAAACTTCTTGATCATTTATATATGTCTACAGCCAACTTTGTTTCTACCCTGTTGATTCCAAGTGTAAGTTATCATTAACTAATGGTGGTCCTTTATTTTATGCCACATAATGTCGCAGTATTGTTAGTGCCTTTCAGTATCTTACTGCCACACATCTTGACTTGGCCTTTGTTGTTTAGCAAGTCTATTTATTCATGCAAGCCCCGCAAATGAGTCATATGAAGGTTGTTAAATAGATTATGTGCTATCTTAAAGTTACTGTTGATTACAATCTTATACTTTCCCAAGGGTCCCTATATAAAATGGTAGTATATTCTTATACTGATTGGGTATGTTGTCCTAACATTCATCAATCCACCTCTAGTTATTATGTGTTCTTCGATCCAAATCTCATCTTTTGGTCCTCAAAATTCCATCTTACTATCTCTTGATCCAATACTGAAGTCGAATACCAAGTTGTTGTAATGTTGTGCCTGAAGTTTCATGCATTCATTCTCTATTGTTTGAGCTTGGTCATACACTATCATCTGCGATTCTGTGACAATGTTAAAGATCCAAAAACAATGTCTTTTAGATTAAAACCAGACGACGTCATTTTATTTATGAACAATTTGACTTTTACCAACGGAACCAGTTTTACAGATGAAAACGTGGTTCCATTGGTATTCAATTTCTCCATTTTCCCCTCCAGCTGTTGTTTTGTGAAAAATTTTCATATTCCGTCACTATAGTATTGTAACATCCCGTTTCCAGAGAACGGGTCGGACCAGAGAAACGAGTCCAGGTGAGGTAAATTACCACACCTCATGCTCATGCAGTTGTGAATAGTGAGTTTTGTGCATATAAGGATTTAGTGTACATGCGT
>JANQBM010000005.1:21269621-21280924 GCA_025594535.1 Erythroxylum domingense | reverse complement strand
TCGGTTTGGTTCGGTTTGGCCCGGTTTGGTCGGTTTTTCGGGTTGGTTCGGTTTTTCGGTTTTTTTGCCCACCCCTAGTAGTGATCAAGCTGTGATATCGTATATACTTTGAGGGGAGAGCATCCCTCGTCACTACTCTCTTGTTCTACCACTTAAACTGGCCTACTTTTCCATGACAATTGGTTGTCAAAATCTTGTGAGCTCAGAGGTCATTGGAAGTTTGTTTTATGTACTTGCTCAATCCCTCTAGTTTATATCTTTGCTTGTATAGACTGTTCGGGGGCTTCTTTGTTTATACTTACATTTGCTTTTTGATCTTGATTTCTGATATGCCTTTTTCTTTGGACACATGGATGTCTCAGGTATAAACATTGTGAAGAAACAAAGACTAGAAATATCTCTAGAATTGCTGATTGCTTTGTTTTTCTCTTTTTCTTGTCTCTGTTTATAATCATGTCCAGAAAGGAGCACATTTTATGATTCTTAGCTCAAAAGTTGACTTTACAATCATGTATTACAGTCACAATCAAATCATTTCTGTCTCGGTGGAACAGTTATATTGTGGGGCTTTGTTCAGCAGAAGCAGGAAATGGTTAAAAGGTTCATATTACTGATAACTCACACAGAGGCTGATATCTCCCTTCATATGGATGAAAAGGATTGCTGACTATTGTCTCTGCTTTGCAGGGATGGAGTGTACTAATGCTCATAACATATCATGTTGCAGTGTGTGGAGGGATTTATTGGTTCCATTTTACATTGTTGTGACATTGATGTATACAAACAGTCAAGAGGCCTTGATGATCCTGAACTTCTTGCCAGGGAGACAGTTTGTATGTGACTTAAGTCCTGTCTTCGTTTATGCTTTCATATAATAGTTTCCTGTCACCTAGTTCTTTGTACCTTTGGCAAATACGTAGTTGCCAAGCTTTTATACATGATGAATGTTAATTAAGTCGTGCTTGTCATTGGGAAAATGTTGTGGCCGCCATAATGCTTTTGGAAAATGTTTTAGATAATATCCTCTGGCACCGCTATTTATACTTTTTTCTGTAAAATTGTCAAGGAACTAATTTTTGATGTTGCAATAAATTCACATCTTCTTCATACAGTTTATTTGGTCATCATAGTAATTTTCTTGAAGATAATTTTCTTCTCTCTGCACAGTCAGTGTAAGCGAAATAGAGGCCCTGTATGAGCTCTTTAAGAAGATCAGCAGTGCCGTGATTGATGATGGGCTTATCAATAAGGTCTGTGTAACTTGGAACATGCCCACAAATATTATCTTTTATGTATAAACTTGTTCTAGATGCGTGGATTCAGTAAACCTTGCAGCCCTTGAACCATTTAAATCTCTTGTTGCTGCTTTTATTTTACCGTGTTGTTATAATTGAGCAACCTTTTGCAACGTTTCTTCAACTCTCTTACTGCAGGAAGAGTTTCAGTTAGCATTGTTCAAGACAAACAAAAAAGAGAGCTTGTTTGCTGATAGGGTACGTCTTGATCTTTATTCAAATTTAGCTATTTGGGTGTAGCAGATTAGTCCTCTTCTCATTTGTAGTTAATCACATTAATAATCCTTTATGTGTATATTACTTTGACTGTTCTGCTTGTTGATTTTAGGTTTTTGACTTATTTGATATAAAACACAATGGGATTCTAGGTTTCGAAGAGTTTGCGCGTGCTCTCTCGGTGTTTCATCCCAATGCTCCAATTGATGATAAGATAGAGTGTATATACCCTGAGACAATCTTTCTTTACATTAATTTTTTAACGGCCATGTGATACTAAAATTTTCATATAATTTTCAAGCATCACTTCCCGGTGCTTCATATGTGTATATCCTATGATATTTGATGCAGTTTCTTTTCAACTGTACGATCTGAAGCAGCAAGGATTCATTGAGAGACAGGAGGTGGGTTTTAGCATCTGGGATATCTTCTTAGATGCTTCAGTTGGTTCTTGAATTCCTGCTGTTCATTTACTCACTATCAAGAAATTTATCTAAGTTGTGATAAATAGGTGAAACAAATGGTAGTGGCCACCCTTGCAGAATCTGGTATGAACCTTACAGATGATGTCATAGAAAATATAATTGACAAGGTGCTCCTCCACACAAATATAAGTTCATATCGCTTCTGTTATCTGCTTTGCGTCAGCTAGTTTTTCTTTGCGTGAAAAGTTTCTGAACTTTGAAATGATGTTTCAGACATTTGAGGAAGCTGATACAAAACATGATGGGAAAATTGACAAGGAAGAGTGGAGAAGCCTTGTTTTGCGTCATCCATCTTTACTAAAGAATATGACCCTTCAGTATCTAAAGTAAGTTCTTTAAATGTCGGGTGTACTTAATTTTGATTGGAGTTATGTGGTAAATTATGGGAATTTGTGATTGAGTTGATAGCAAGGAATTTTAGTTAGGCTGTTTCAATGGTGAATCAGGTGGCAACTTAGAGGCTAAAACTTATCTGATTTAAATTTTTTTTAATGAGCAGGGACATAACCACTACATTCCCAAGCTTTGTGTTCCACTCGCAAGTTGAAGATACATGAGCCTACCATCTGCATTCAGCTTCAATAAGATCCAATTATTTTATTCAGTTCTTTTATCTTTGGGGTGGGGGAGATTAAGAGATGGCTTGTTTCTTGATAAACAATGAATCCGTTTCACAACTCAAGGGAAGAATAGAGTATTTAAATTCGATTGGTTTCAATATGGTGGTTTCTGATTGTGTATATTTAGATGCGGTGAGGGAACTTAACTTCTACATCCTTTGATCGTTGATTAGCTCTTGAATTGAAGGTTATTTCTTCATTTAAGAATGTTTCCATTTTTGAGGCCATTTATTTCCTATGCTTTAATTCCTATGTTGTTATTTTCAATTATTTTTTGGATTAAGAAAGCAAAGTAGAGGCTTTTGTGATTAAGATGACTGAGGTGCCATATATCTTTAATTGCTTTGTCCATTTTCTCTTTTTTGGTTTTGAAAAAATTGTTTTATTTTTGTTTTTAATTGGTGGTATTAGTAAAGGGTTCAAGTAAGGCTAGGTGAATAGAGCTAAGAGAATAGGCTAACCGCAAATCTCTGATATCATATTTTTTATTTATCCCTTCCTTTGCTCCTTGCAGTTGGCCACAATAACAAAGGCTATCTATATTGGTTAGGAATCATGCTTGAGTTATTAGGATTTGCTTCAATACTTTTAGCAATGAGTGCATGACTAGAAAGAGAATCCTTATATCAAAAATGGATATATAAGGCTTTATCTTTTACATAAAAATAAAAAAACGAAGACTACTGCTTTGTCTTTATGGAAGTAAGTTTATATTCTTCATGTTTCTGGGTGATAGAAGATGAATTTAAGAACTACTTCCAATCAAACTTGCGAAGCTAGACAAATGTGAATTAAACCATTATTAACCCTCTAAATTTCATTATCTGACCAAATTGAGGTTAATCTTGAAGCATTGAACATTAAGAAATGATAATTGTTTAATAATATGCTTTTGAACATTAAGAAATGATAATTGTTTAATAATATGCTTTCTTTTGTAATGTTGTTGTAGGATCTGATTGAAACATAACTGTTAGTTTTAATCCTAAAATTAGATTTGGGTGTATTTTTTTATGATGGATGGTTAAAGTTTATATTTGACGTAAGATAAAATGCTAGAGAGGGATTGTTTTGATATTGAAGTGAATGTGATGCCATTGGTTGATTTATGCTTAATGCTAAGAAGTTAAGGCATTTGCAACCAAATTCTTACGTGAATCATTTGAAAGTGGTTTGAGACCACTTGAGAATGATAATTTTATAAGAAAGCTAATAAAGACAATAGAGGAAAGAAAATTTAAGATAATTGAGGTGTATACAGAGAAGTATCCTTAATTGTGAACTCTTTATGACCTTACAATGAATTTACCCATTGAGATAATCGAGGACAATGATGTTCCAATATGAACTTAACGAACTACTGGTACAACCAAGCTTGTAGAAACTAAAGTAATCCTTGAAACAACCACGGGGGCATCCATTGAAGCATTCACTAAAGTAGACACAGATGATAACCTACATATTTTTTAGGATTCACAAACCTAAAATATAATGAAATAATAAGTTTTTTAACAGCCTTTATTGAGTTAAAATGTTCAAGTGAGAAATTGCAGATAAAATATTTTACTATGGTATAGAAAAAGAATTACCTAATATAATAGAGTTTTACATGGGTATACAAAATATTGATTTAGGAGATAGCAAAATTAAAGTTGATGATGAAGACATTAGTAGCTTTCATGAAAGCTCAATTAATGAGAGAAAGAAGCCAAAATATCCCTCACTTTGGTGCTTTAAGTTATACAGATGCCAAAATTATTTTGAAACAACAAATGCTTTTTTTGGTTACTACTTTTATAAAGGCTTTAAAGAACTTAAGTCTCCAAAATGATTTGACTGTGATTGTATTAAAAAGGATAGGTCAAGATTTAATGTCGAGTATAAAAAGAAAAATAGATAGAGAATGCATGCAAGCCTTACGTAAGATAAACATCTAAGATACTTAAGCTTATGGTAAAACATTTGATAGGAAGAAGGTTGATTGTTAATGAATTACTAACAAGTATGTGACACACTTCGGAGATAGTTTTAACTGAAAATTTAATGGGTGAAAAGGAGCTATTTTTAGGTATCATCAAAAGGAGATTTCATATAGTAAAAGTGTATAAAGGTAAGATATATGTCTTGCTTTTGCTGCTTAAAGATGAAGGAGCAAAATATTATAAGCTAAGAGGGTACTTCTTGGTTATAATGTTATATAAAAAGAGCAGGTCACTTTATATGATAACTTATGAAGGTAAATTTCATTCATGCCATAATTTTTTAGGATAAGTGAAATATATACTTGTAATGCTTGTAGGACTATTATATGTGTCGAGGGGTGTCATCTGATAACAAGATATGATAGAAAATAGTTGACAACTACTATAAACCGTTGGAAAGGGCTAGTAGATAACATATATCCTTTGGTTTAGGCTATTGTTGGAGTTGAGAAAAAAGAAAAGAGAGTTTGCAATGTTCTTTTAGGTGTTTACTTGATGATATTAGTAGTAGTCACTCATAAGTGTTCATGAATGACAGAAAAAAGGTAAAATATTGAAATTTTCATTTAAATGTCATCAAAATTTCATGAAAATTTTTTCTTTTTCATATGATGTAGGAACTGTTTTGATAATGAGTATGCCTACTATGATCACCATTATTGATTTACAAATTTATAACCTAACTTAAAAAGGAAATATAAACCTTTTATTGTTACCAAAGATCATATGTGGAATGTAGCTATGTACCTGACAAGGATATGAAAGGTAAATTAATAAGTTGGAGAGTATGAATAACAGACATATGACTAGTTACAAAAATTTTCTAAAAGGAGATGATGTAGAGATGATTTTTTCAAAAGAGGAAAGAGTGATTTGCTCCTAAATAACATTATAAAGTGTTTTTAATGTAAACTTGAGGAATCCAGGACAAACTAAGATTGACTTACTTGTAAGTCATGAGAAGGGAAATTATGAAAAGGTTTCATCAAAGGAAGAAAGGGATGATTGTATATAATCGCAATATATATCTTAACATTATATCTGCGCTAAAGAAGAAAAAGAGCAAGTTACTAATTATTTAGATAATTTTACAAGTGACGGGAAATTTGAAGTTGAGTGAATGACTACTACGTAATTAACCCAATGTTGAGAATACCGTATCGGACTCGATATAGGATTGAGTTCTTGAACGGTACTGTACCGGTACCGTTTCAGGCAATTTTTTATAATTATGAAATAGTTCATGAAATTTTTAAAATTTACAAAATAGTCCACTGATATATTGTACAGTTATATACTGTACTGTTTACTGTTTACAAGTTTTACATCAACCTTATTTCCAAAAATTATAATAATTAATAATAATCACAATTAATAAATCATCTTAATTTTTTGTTTTTATTTTTAATTCTGTTATTATTTTCAAGTTTAATGAACCAAACATTTAATGAAATTTAGTGAACCAATTTCAACAATTCAATTGAACCAATAAACCAAACCATCCAACAAACCATTACAAATTTACAATTAATTTAACCACAATCAATGTACTAGTGAGTTTCAATTTTCATAAACCAAATAAATGAATCAAACAAATGAACAACCACAATCAATAATTCAATATACGGCTTCCAAATTTTATGAAGTGTAAACAAAATAACCAACCACCACAATACCACAATTTACAAACAACTTCAAATTTGTCTCCACTCTCCACCAATTTACCAACTCCAAATCCATCTTCAAGACTCCAACATAAAGAATTTACCAGAAATTTTTCACGATTTCATTCCCCAATTTCATTCCTCATGGCTCACAATCACAACTCACAACACAAAGCTAGAAACAATTCAATTAACACATATTCTAACAAAATTTACGAAAAAAGCACACCCAACAACAATCACAATTTCAGAATATTTTCGGTGATGACTGATGGGTCGAGCGGGTCTAGATATGGGTATTATTCCCAGATCTGTCGGTTCTTGTTGGTGGAGATGGCAAGTTGACGATCAGCGACAGGTGGAGATGGCGAGTTGGCGACCGGCGACAGGTGGAGACGACTGACGGAGCTGGTGAGGTGGCGTGACGATCTGAGAGGCTACGACCCGCGACTGGCGACCCGTGACCCTCGACTGAGCTAGCGGACTGGTGAACGTCATGTGGTGGAGGAGCAGTCAACCAGCGCCGGAGACGGTGACGAACTGCCGAGAATGGAGGAGAGAGGAGAGTCGGTGGAGGAGAGACGAGAGGCTGCGACCTGCGAGAGAAAAACGAAAAATGAGAGCCGACAGAAGAGAACGTCGGGGTGGGGGGTGGGGGTTAGTTTTAGGTTTTTTTTCCAAATAAGTCCTCAGACTTTTCAGATTCGCTGTACCGGCCCGATACCGTGCGTTATTGCCAGTACTGGCCGGTATTTGAGGCCGGTATCTCCCTCCTCTGTACCGTTATGTTTTTCAGCCATTATGGTACCGTCCGGCCGGTACGGAGCGGTACTCATTTCCTTGAGTTAACCTCATAATAAGGGATTGCTTTTTTGATAAATGGGAGTTAAGTGGTATTTAGAAGAATATGCATATAAGTACTATATTTCATATAAGGTGTTAATGAAAATGTATAAATCTAGTTCCAAATGAATAGTTTTGTTAGTGCATATGGAACAATATGATCACACTATCAGACCTCCAACTATATTAGAAAAAAAGGAGTAGGCGAGCTAAATATAACGAGAATAAGAGAACTTGGTGAAGGTAAGAAGGGTACCATATCAACAAGAATTAGAGGGCGTGTCACTCATTTAAAATGCAAAAAAATATGATATAATGCCAGAATATGTAAAATGTCATTTCCTATGTTACATGACAAGAGCTCCTCTCAAACTTCAATGGTATTAAGCTTATTGTAATAGTTTTATTCAATAATTATTTGAATAAAATTATTTTATCTTTAATAGTTAATTTTAAGTAAGGATAAGTATGTATATTCCTTAAAAAAGTGTAAGAATAAATGTATCTTGGGACAAAGATAAGGTGCCAATTCAAAAAACAAAAATAAAAAAGAAATAAAGAAGGCAACCAATAATCAAGTTGAGGGATCTAGGATTTCAACAAACTCAAGATCACAAGGAGGAGTTAACCAACCAAAAGGATAAGAAATAAATGTAATCTAACAACCTTTGATTTTGGAGGCAAACCACTAAGTTGTTTACACTGATGTATGTCATTAGTCAGTGCAGTAAGAAATAACAATTTTTTGTTCTAAATTTTTGTGGTTTAAAATTGCATAGGGTATGTTATGTCTTTCATGTAGTTTTGACAATGTAGTCATACCCTTATGTTATATTTTTGTTTTACGCAATGTTATAATAATTATTGTATACATTGTCTCTTTTGTTTATACGATATATAGTCAAAGTCATGTGCAATGTCTCATTTCTTATTAAGAAAATTTATTTATTCAAACTTGATTTGAAATGAATAACTTTTAGTGTTTTAATTGGGACAAATTTATGTCTTTATTTGAATTGGAAATAACTAATTACAACAAGCATATACATTTCCTATAACAATCAAGAAATGTATAACTAAATATTTAAACAAATAATTTCATTTTTGTTAATTAAAGAATAGTGTTCATAACATTTTACATCCACTAGATTAACTCAAACAATTAATTTATTAGGTTATCTGTGGCGAAGGGTCCAAATTTCCCCTAACGTTTGGCATAAAGTCTAAGATAGCCCCTACTGTTATCTCTGATATTAGTTTATGCCCTAACATTTCTATAAACTCCGACAAATAAATATCAAGTCCCTATTAATTTGGGCCACATAAGCATATAAGATAAGGTCAGTTGCCTATATAAATATTATTTAAATTCATTTATTTATTTTTAATTTTTTTAGAAATTCAAAACCAAAAAAATTAAAACCCTAAAACTTAATTTCATCTAGCCCAATTTCATATGCTTTCCCTAATTTTCAACTAATCTCATATAACTTGATTGAATCTATTTTCCCTAATTTTCATCTATTTTCCCTAATTTTCATCTATTTTCCTTAAAGCTTTGTTATTCATCTATCTTTTTCAACTTAAGCAATTAGCTAAACCAATTAAACCATTTTTTTTTGTTTCAATAACTTTGACAAAGGAATTAGCACTTATAACTAGTGTGTTAGGTGCCAGACTTAGAGCTGCCACTAAAATACCACCAAGAGTTGCCACTGAAATACCACTGGGATGTAATGTTGATAAGTTACTAATTGATGTAGCTGTAGGAACAACACTATCAAAGGATGACAATGATATGTTTCCCGAAGGTATAATAGGTGAAACACAAACTTTTGAAAAAAATTTGCACGTTGCCCTTATTTAGGGCACTAAAATCAATTGGTATTTGTGACATATGACCAGATACTAATGCTGGAGTTAATGATAATGCATGGAACTATCATCACCTTTGTTGAACACCACTAAGTTATTCCCATCAACTTGAGTATAAGATTAGAAACATATGGACTCAAAGAATCATAATCACATTTAGCCAAAAATCTTACTTTAGTACTTGTGGAGTCTTTGAAAGGAATAGGACCACTAGGCAATTTAATAACTTAGGGAAAAAGAAGATAGAATAAGACCAATGGAGTCTTACTTCACTATTTGCATGAATTGAAGAAGAAAACATATGCAATCGAGTTAGATGAAATTAAGTTTTAGGGTTTTTTTAGGTTTTAATTTCTTGAAAAGAAAAAGAAAAAATATTTATATACACTTCAACTATTATATTGTTAGTTGACCTTATCTAGCGTGCCTAGGTGGTCGAACTAACATGGACGTTATGTTTATTTAATAGAGTTAGTGATTTTGGGGCAAATTGTTCTATTTTAGAAATGTTAAGGGATAAATTGATATGAGAGATAATGGTAGGGGCCATCTAAGACTTTTTTGCCAAATGTTAAAGGAAAAATTGAACCTTTTGCCATTTATCTATCTATAACTAACATTTATAGGTGACTCATCCATCCATCTTTATTTCCATTAATTGCATATATAGATTTAAGTGGTAGCATTAGAAATAATTTAAGACAAGGCCATCAAACCCCATATCCAACTAAGCTTGCTTTGATCTTCCTTATGTTCATTACAAACTATTACCATGTTCTTTTCCCTTAAGCCATTAAGGACATCTACTCTTCTTGATATAAAATTTTCATTTTATCATTAAAAAAATTTCAAGATTCTTTTCCCTTTAAAAAAGAAAATAGCTATCAATTTCTTAATAAAACTCTTCATTTGATATGAAATGCAATACCTATAGATTTTATCTCATATTTTGAAAATCTAAAGAACCTTCTTCTATGGTTCTTTGCTATCCATAAAGTCCATAAAAGAGCCTCAAATCTATAATTATAATATGTACAGACATATTATTAAACATTGATAAGTTATAGACATGGATGATTTTATAAAAAAAATCCAACAATATAATATTTTAAAGGAAAAAGGTTGATGCTTCAACATTAACGATATACCTAAACACAATTAGTAATTTAAATGTATTAACCAATTACAAACCTATAGATTGGGAGTTTAGCTATATACTCGTGCTAGTTCTAAAGATGGAATGATCTTAAAGCATAAATCATAAATTTATCAAGTAAAGCTTAATACCAACACAAATAGAATAAATCCTAACATTATTAATAACTAAATAATCAAATATCTTATCTTTACATATCTTTTGTGGCTCTAAATATTTCTTTTTTTATTTTAAGCCTTGTCAATTCCACTATGTAGAAGCTAGTATTATTCCTTAGTAATAAGTACGCAAGCATGAAGTCAGTGAGATAAGAGACAAAAACTTCCATAAAGGGCCTTAAAGTATTGAAAATGACAATTTGGGTGCAAACTTAACCTTTATGAGTGAAACATTATAATAAAATGATAAGTATTTCAGGTTCACTTATATTTGTGACATTAAACAAAAGAGAAATAAAAAAGTAGCAGTCTTTTGAAATGAGGATTTAAGGAATATGATTGACTAACTATAACTAAATGTATTGCTTCATATTCTTAATATCTATTCATGTCTTAGTTTATTTAAGTTGTATAACACTTTCATGCTTGTTAGCCAAGGGGAGTTCCAATATATGTTTGGATGATAACAAAGCATAGTTACTATAAATGGTTCATTTTTGTGATGTCTTAAAAGAAAGAAATATGAAATAAAGTAAAGAAACACCTTGTTGAGACTATAACGAGAAGTTTATTAGCTTCAAATGATTTAATTAAAGGATAAGAACAATAACAAGGAAGGTTAAGACTCAATAAGTCTATAAGTTCATTTGTAATTATTTGTATATCCTACTTAGTTACTTTAATGATTTAAGGGTCTCTTCATGCATAAGCATATTATTTTTTAAACTTAAAACATAAATATTTTTAATTGTTAAGAGAAACTAATGTTTTGATTTCGAATTAATCCCTTTTAATCTTTAAAATATTCTTTAAAGAACATTTGAAATTATTTTACATCAAGTTTTTGTTAATTTTTTTTGATATTTGAAATAACTTGAAAAATCTTTTAAAAACTTGCTTTCAGTCATATTGATCATGTAACATCCCATTTTCATAGAACGGGTCGGACCAGAGAAACGGGTCCAAGTGAGGTCAATCAGTGAATTTAGGAAAACACATCTCATGCTCA
>JANQBM010000005.1:21251603-21264311 GCA_025594535.1 Erythroxylum domingense | reverse complement strand
GGATTGATGTACAGATAGTAAAGGATGATAGATGTGTAAACTTTTGATTTTGATGGAATGAAATGAGGAAGAAGTTGCTTTTAAAAATATTGTGGTTTTCTATTAATTCTTTATTGGTAAAATTGATATGAAGCCATGCGGAATGAATGTAGTGATCTCACGTAGTGCACCCTTATCATAGGATATGTACCGGAATGACCTGCGGGCGTCTCGGTGCGTACCAAACGGTAAGGGGGTGCTACATTGGTAGTTGGTCATATAAAGGTACATGGGATATTATAGGGCATGATATACCTAAGGCTCTATTATAGTTGTCATAGAATGTTTAACTGCTCAAACTAGTTAATTCTACTACTTTAATTGTCATTACTAAAGTTGAAAACCATAATATGGCTAAATGTTTTAAACCAATTACCTTTTGTAAAGTTCTATATAAGTGCATTTCTAAGCTAATATAATTAATATTAAAGGAGGTATTGCATAATATTGTAAGTGATAGTCTAGCTACTTTTATGGAGGGGAGATCTATATTTCAAAACATCTTAATTAGCTAAAAGCTTATTTAACTATATAGTAAGAAGAATGCCTCTCCTAGATGTCTTTTGAAAATTGACGTTAGGAAAGCTTGTGACATGGTGACCTAAGATTTTGGTGAGAATATGCTGCTTAGGTTTCATTTTTTCTCACAAAGAAAAAACTATAGATTAGATCATAACATACGTTCTAAGCCCCATTTTTTTGTTAATCTTAATAGGTTTCATTTTTTCTCACAAAGAAAAAACTATAGATTAGATCATGACATGTGTTCTAAGCCCAATTTTTTTTGTTAATCTTAATAGGTTTCTTTTTTTTATCACAAAGAAAAAACTATAGATTAGATCATGACATATGTTCTAAGCCCATTTTTTTTTATTAATCTTAATAGAGAGATTCATAAGTTCTTTAAAAGTAATAGGGGTGGTTTAAGACAAGAAGATCACCTCTCTTCCTTTTTATTTGTTATAGTAATGGAGTTTTTGATTAGAAAATTGATATATACAACCATAGATAAAAACTTCAAAGATCATCCCTATTGTAAATAACTTTAGTTATCTAATTTGATATTTGTAAATAACCTTATACTCTTTTGTAAAGGGAAAATTTGTTCTAGTAAAATTATAATTAATGCTTTTCATGAGTTTTTTTTATGCTAAAGGAAATTATGTTAACTTTAAAAAGTAATCTATTGTTGATATTAAGAGAAGTTAGTTAATTAGTATATCTTGTTTTTATTGCATGTTTGTTAGGCATTAGTTTTTGACTTACCTCAAAGCATTATTACTAAATTTGAACAAAACTGTAGAGAATTCTTATGAGATAAAAGGAGGAAATTAAAGCTCTTATTTTAATAGGATGTAGCAAATTGTATTTTTGAGGTAAAAAGATAGTTTAAATTTCAAACATTTTATAACTTAGAAAAAAAATGTAACATCCCAAAAATCTCAATTTCATGAATAGCACTTTTTGGGTTGTGGATAGTATATCCCAAGGTGAATAGTGATACTCAGGACTCAAACTGCACTTTATTTTATTTGACATCGGATAATATTATTCAAGGATAGTGCGATGATCAAATTAGAGCTCAAAACGAGTTTGTTTTGAGGGCTTGACTAAGAGTTGATAAAAGTCAAACCCGAAAATATTAATGGAAATAAATGATATTAATTAAGGTTATTATGCGGGGTTGATATTTTTCTTATGGATATTTTTATTGAGAAGAAGAAAAGAATTGACTAAAAGTTAAAGTTAATGTTGTTGTTTTTAAAAAAAATGAAAAAGGGTTATTAAGAGACCACATGACATTTTTGTCAAATACTCATTCTTTTCTTTCTAAAACATTGCCAAGAATCACCTCTATCTTTCTTCTCCATTTTTCTTTCATTTTATTCCATTTTCAAGCCAACTTTCTTTATTTTTAACCCCAAATCACCTATAAATACTAAATCATCAACTTATAGTCCCTAAACTCACCATATCAAGAAAATTGTTTTTGGAAAAGATGAAGAAAAAGTATGTGGGTGTTCTTAATGAATAGTATCCAAAAATTTATAAGGTAAGTTAATGGAGTTTTGATTTTTTTTAGTATATGATTTTGGTGTAGTTGCATGCATTGATGAATAAAATGCATGAAATTGAATGTTTATACAATATTATGAAGATAAAGAAGAGGAATTGAAGGAGAGAGAGAAAGAGAAGGAATAAGGAATTGTTGGTGAAATTAAAGTTGATGGAAGCTTAATTTGAAAAATTAGACATCAATTTGGTATGTTTTCCTGTAATTATATTTTTTCTAAAAATTATGTATTATGTAATTTAGGGTTGTTGAGATAAAATTGGGAGTTTATGAAATTATTGTTGAAAATATTTAATTTGATGCTAAATAAAGTAATATATGTGATTAATTGGGATTTTGGACTTATAATTTGTATTTCCCCAATTGGAATACATTGTGTTTGAATTAAGAAACTTGATATATATATTATTTTTGACTAATTGATGAGATGAATATGTCTTGAATGTTATACGAATTAAATTAAAACCAATAACGAAAGGAAAAAATGACATTAAAGAATGACTTTTACTTTGGCCGAGTATGAAATAGCTTGAATTGGTTATTGAGCTTTTATTGTGAAATTTCAATAGAATTTAATTAGATTTGCCCTAGTAAAATAGATAGGAACTGGAGGAATGTGATAAGATTGGCATGCTAATTAGGGAGTTAGCAGTACTGCTTCATGATATATGTTATCGGACTGTATAGCTCCAAAAGCTCAGTTCTGGTGTAAGATATTTGATTTGAGTTATGAGCTCCATGGTTCCAAGAGCTCAGTCTTGATATGTAAATATTAAAAAAAAGAAAAGACTATATGGTTTCGAGAACCCAATCCCATATTTTAAAATCTCACTTATCCGACTCAGCAATACAATTTCGTTGGATTTTATTTTGGGACAGTTATATATATATATATATATATATATATGATGCTATACTAGTGAAATTAGTTCCTTGACACCAATAGTTCAGTCGTAAGGTGGCAAAAAGGTTAGCAAGAAATCCCCTAGATAGAATCTCGGATCTTACAGACACGCAAATTAGAAGGCCTTTTGCTATCGATAAGAAGGAAGAGTGGGATGCGACATTACTAGTGCCAATTGGAATGGAATAGGAGGACTGATAATACCACATTCCCCTTTGTTCTATATACATATATGCATGACTAATGATTAAGTAACTTCAAATGAAAATAGTAATTGATTTTAAATTAAATTGTATAATGCATTGATCATTGTATAATTAAATATGAATTATTATAATAGATACATGATTGTTTTTTATAAATTGATTTTAAATTCCTATTTATGCTTAGAAATAAATGAAGATATTTATATTTGAAAAATATTATATGTTATGCATGTTATGGTTGAATGAATTAAATTGAATAAGAAATAGAATTGTTTGAATACTAGCGTGTGGATTTTCTTTCCGTGTGTATGTTTTGAAGAAAATTAAAAGAAAGTTATGGTGAATCTATTACAAGACAAGAGTCATATAGAGAATCATATATATATATATATATATATATGATGTCTTCGATGCTATACTGGTGAAATTAGTTCCTTGACACCAATAGTTCAGTCGTAAGGTGGCAAAAAGGTTAGCAAGAAATCCCCTAGATAGAATCTAGGATCTTTCCAAAACGCAAATTAGAAGGCCTTTTGCTATCGATAAGAAGGAAGAGCGGGATGTGACATTACTAGTGCCAACTGGAATGGAATAGGAGGACTGATAATACCACATTCCCCTTTGTTCTATATATATATATGCATGACTAATGATTAAGTAACTTTAAAATAAAATAGTAATTGATTTTAAATTAAATTGTATAATGTATTGATCACTGTATAATTAAATATGAATTATTATAATAGATACATGATTGTTTTTTATAAATTGATTTTAAATGCCTATTTATGCTTAGAAATAAATAAAGATGTTTATATTTGAAAAATATTATATGTTATGCATGTTATGGTTGAATGTATTAAATTGAATAAGAAATAGAATTGTTTGAATACTAGTGTATGGATTTTCTTTCTGTGTGTATGTTTTGAAAAAAATTAAAGAAATTTATGGTGAATCTATTACAAGACAAGAGTCATATAGAGAATCTTGGAAGACTTAGAGGTGGATGTACAACAAAATATTTTTGTTTTTGGTTATGACGTGTACACATAAAGAAGTGAAGGATCTTGCATGATTTTATTGCAAATTATATATGAATATATGAAAGTTATGAATGAAATCTAGTTTAAATGTGTTGAAATGTATTGGAGGATGGATAGATTATTTTGTCAAGGAGTTGACATAGAGATGAAGAGTTGAGTAGCTTGCACGAGAAAAGTATTGAAGTTGCTTACATGAGGTTAAAGTAAATATGGAGGAAACTCTATTTATTTTAGTTTGAAGTATTAGGTATTTAAGAATATGATAATACTCGGTATGTTGATTTCATTATCGAGTATGAGATGTTACAACAGCCTTAGGAAAACATATTTGGTATCTAGTACAAAATGAGTTATACATTGTATAGATTGATGACATTTATTTAAAGGGATTAAATTTGTGGAATTATAGTTGTCATATTGATTTTAATTGGTATTAATGAGATTGAATAAAGTGAAAAAATGGCAACAAGCTTCTCTAATAGATAGGGAATCTTGATTATCATATGTGTTAATTATCATAATAAATTTTCTATTTTAAATTTAATGCCTGATTAATTTTAATATATGAAATAATTCTAATAAAGTTCTACAAATAAAATGTCATTATTTATCAAATTCTTGCATATTATACATATTAAATATCTAAACAAATAAATATAATTGACTAATTTAAAATATTTTATCATTAAATATTACTTTATTTTAATAATTGAAATTTTTTTAAATTTTTTATTGTTTTTGGATAAATTTTTTATTAGTAAAATTTAGATAAAAATTATATTTTATTCATTAAATATAATATTAAAATATAAATTATTTATTTAAAATTAGAGAAATTTATCCCTTATTGAATTCTAAAACAGTAGTTCTCATATGTATAGGGAATATTTTTTTGGTAGTTTGGTGTTGGTTTAGCTTTTTTTTCATCTTATATTTTGAATTTCCAAGTTCCTTCTGTTTATATTTCCTATATGAATATAAGCTTTACTATTTTGTTTTTGTGTTAGAAGCTTTTCATGTTCTATCATTGTGGAACTTTCTCATGTAGGAATTCGAGAATAATCAAATTCCCCATTTAAGGGGAGGCAGATAGTATTTTGTTTGTGTAATTAAAAAGTAAATTGAATTCTTTACTATTTTGTTATCTTTTTTTCCCTCAATTTAAAATTCCTAGTAATTTTAACAAAAGTTCAATAACTAAAAATTATAGTATAGCACTTAAACTAGAGCTCAGATCATAGCTTTAGAATGATCAGTAAAAGTTGTTTTTTTGTGACCATAAAATCACAAGTTTAAATTATAGTGAGAGCTTCTTTGTAAAAATTATAAAAAATTGATTATATTGATCATCTTCTACCTTGAACCTATATTTGTTGTACCAATGCCTGAGATGAAGCAAGATGAAGTTATGCAGTAAAATATTGCATATATGTTAGTATTATTTTATCCTACTATGGTTACTGGCAAGATGGGAAGGCAATACTCTCTTAATATATATTCGTTTAGTTTTTGAATGACAATTTTTCTTCGTGATTTGAAGTGGCCAGGACTCTGAAGCTCAACAGTGGGGTTAGGATTCAAGGTATCTATTTTTCCGACATCAAAAGCACCAGTTAGGTTACAGTGTACTTGTAGAACCATATCAAAGTGGCCTTAATTAGTATCTCTCTTCACCCCGCATTGATATGTAGATTGTTTCTTTTTCTTTAAGTGGCTTGCATGGACATTACTCAATTTCATTTAATCTATAGTGTTCACTTGAACCTTGCTCTGTTAAAATATCTTCTTATATGAAAGTTATCTTGGTGATTTTGTTATCTACTGGTGTATGCTACTGTTCTATAGCTTTTGTTACATTACCTTATTTTAAGTTTTGATTCTTAGAGATCGTTGAAGGAAAAGGATCAGAGGCTCATGAAGGATTAGAGATCGTTGAAGGAAAAGGATCAGAGTGTGAGATAATAAACTTGAATTATGATTGTTAGAGTCCTAGTTAGAGTCATTGTTTAAGTTAAATAGTAGTAGTTTAGTTTATCAAGAATTGGTTTTGTAAGCCTATATTTATATAAGCATATTTCATTTTTTGATTTACAACAATTTTACCTAATAATACAGAAGATTGTTTAGCTTCTATACCTTTGTTCCTTTGCCTATTATTTTTTGTTTTTGATTACATTAGGTATCCCCACTTAGCCGGACTAATCCTAAACCTCTAAGACCCTACCTCAAGAACCCTAGAGGATGTAAATCTGGAACCCCAAGATCCCTAAAGTTCCTACATAGCCTGTACACTTCTGCGCACAAGGAGCCGTCACATACTTGATTGGTCAACTGCTAATTGATCGCTGGCCCCACTCAGCATCAGGTTCCCTAGTAGCTTTAACTCCCACATTGCCGCTGGAAGTGAGGCGTCCGTAATTGATCCGATCAAGGAGCTTTACCCAGGGGGCTAGAGGATCATCAATAGTACAAATTTCCTATTTCTCCTCCTTTGGCATGACTCGAACTCAAGACCTCCTATAAAGGAGAGCCTTAAGTGAGAAGCTAAAGACATTAGGTCAACTCCTCGTTTGCCTATTCTGTATTTTGTTGTCCAATAAACTGGTATCAGAGCTAGAAATTAGCATCCCACCTTTCATCTCTTTGAGGTGTTTTATGAAACACCTCTCGTGCTGAACGCATAACACTAACCTACAAATTCTTGTCACCGTTGAATTACTGTCTCCATTCTCATCAAAGTTCCTATAAAGTCCCTTTCAATATCTTCCTTCACAGAAAGTCCAAATCTCAAGCTAATTAATTAAGAGGTTGCCTTAACACCAACCCATAACTTTGTCTCTCACGGTTCTTTACACCACTGTCACTGGTTTTGATAGAGAAAGAAGAAGACAAGTCGTGAAGAAGAAGACGTGAGATTCATAGATCATGAGTTGGAGAAAGAAGAGACAGATGTTTGGTGAGAAGGGGAAATAAAAAAATAAAAAATAAGAGAGATCAGAGACTAGAGATGTTTGAAGGCAAAAATGGACAAATAATTTTCATGTGTAATGTGGTTTATGGGATTTGACCGCAAGACCTATAGTAAAGGGATGCGTTTTGACCATTGGGCTACAAACCTCCACATACAAGAAATGAACGAATATGTTCAAGAAGTTATTTCTCAGTTCAACTTCATAAGCGAGGATTTGAACTCAAAACTTCCCAGACGAAAGAAGAACATTGCTGTCGTTTAGCCACTGTCAGAGATATACAAAAATGCCAAAAACTTATTTTGAAGGTGTTCTATAGTAAAAACCAAGATGAATGGAATGTTTCCGTTTCAATTTTCGAAACTTAATAAGGAGAATTATGACAACTGGTGTATCATAATGAAAGCATTACTAGGATCACAAGATGTGTGGGATATTATAGAAAAAGACTACAATGATCCGAAATGTTAAGAAGCGTTAACGATAGTGTAAAAGGAAGCGCTACAAAAAACTAGAAAGAAGGATCAGCAAGCACTCACTCTAATTCATATGTGCTTAGATGAAAATATGTTCAAAAAGTTATCTACTGTAAGAGAAGCATGGGAAGTTTTATAGAATTGTTTTAAAGGAAAAGACAAGGTAATTAAAGTACGCCTGCAGACTTTGAGATGTGACTATGAAAATCTTAAGATGAAGGATTCTGAATCTATAGAAGAGTATTTTGACAGAATCTTGACTATTGTGAATCAATTAAAGAGATATGGAGAGCTGATGGAAGACGTTTGAGTGATTGAAAAAATGCTTCGATCGTTAATTCCAAAATTTGACTACATTGTGACTGTCATTGAAGATTCAAAGGATTTGGAATCGATGTCTATAGATCACCTTTTTGAAGAGAGATTGAAGAAAAGAGGAGAACCGGATGCCCAAGTGTTACAAGTGAAGTTGAATCTAAATGAAAAAGAAGACAATAAACATCAAGAACGCAGTAAAGGATGAGGAGGCAGAGGTTGAGGTTGTGATCAAGGCTGGAATTGTGAAAATCGTGGAAGATACAGAGGAGGCAGAAATAATTCAAATGACAATGAAGAGTCAGATTTTCAGCAACAATATCCAAGAAGACGTGGTAGAGGTGGATCATTTTAATAAGGTTGTGGTCAAAGAACCAACATACAATGTTACAATTGGGAAATATTTGGTCACTATGCAGCATAATGTAGATAGAATTCAAATGAAGAAGAAAACACAAATTGTGTTGAGGTTGAAGAAGATGATGATGAAGCAACTGCCTTATTATTAACGTGCAATAGTGACAAAGAAGAAGTAAGGAGTCTTGGTATCTTGACTCAACAGCCAACAATCATATGACTGGTAATAAAGATTTATTTTGTAGTTTTGATGAATCTGTTGAAGGTAATATTTCTTTTGGTGATAAAACTAAAGTTCCAATCAAAGGTAAAGGAGAAATTTTGATTAAATTGAAGAATGGAGATCATCAATTTATATCTCATGTCTGTTATATTCCTACTTTGAAAACAAACATATTGAGTATTGGACAACTTTTGAAGAAAGGCTATAAAATACAAATGAGAAAGAGTAGATTGGTCATGCGAAATAGAAAAGGAAGATTGATTGAAAAAGTGTCAATGTTGAAGAACAAGATGTTTATACTAAAGATGAATAAAGATAGTCCCATATGTTTAAAAACTACTAAGAATAATTCGTCATGGTTGTGGCATCTTAGGCTAGGCCACTTGAATTATGGTGTATTGGAGCTATTGCATAAGAAAAGGATGATACATGGTTTGCCTTTGATAAGCCATCTTGATCAAATTTATGAAGGTTGTATGTATGGTAAGCATTCTAGGAGGAGCTTTCTGAAAGAGTCTCTATCTCAAGCTACATAACCAATCGAATTGGTGTACGCTGATATATGTGGTCCTATCGCACCAAGCTCATATGGAAAGAACAGGTACTTTTTATTATTTATTGATGATTATACTCGTAAGACTTGAGTTTATTTTTTGAAGGAAAAATCTAAAGTATTTGAAGTGTTTAAGAAATTTAAAGCTCGAGTTGAGAATGAAAGTGGTTATCCAATTAAAGTAATTCAGACTGATCGATAAGGTGAATTCACGTTGAATAAATTTAATCAATTCTATGAGTATCTTGGTATTCGACATTCTTTGACGATTCCTAGATCACCTCAGCAAAATGGAGTTGTGGAGCGTACAAATAGAACTATTCTTAACATAGCTTGTAGTATGCTGAAAAGTAAGAGGATGCCAAAGTAGTTTTGGGCTGAAACAGTAACATGTGCGGTGTATTTGAATAATCATAGTCCCACAAAGAGTCTAATGCAAATGACTCCAAGAAGCTTGGAGTAGAATGCGGCCAAGCATTTCGCACTTAAGAGTATTTGGAAGCATTGGCTATGTGCATGTTCCTGATGAAACAAGAAGTAAGTTAGATGATAAGAGTTAGAAGTTCATATTTATTGGCTATGCTGAAAATTCAAAAGGTTATAAACTTTACAATCTTCAGAATGGAAACACAATCATTAGTAGAGGTGTTGAGTTTGATGAAGAAGGCTCATAGGAGTGGAATGTACCACAGGATGAAAATTATGAATTTCCTCCTCTGTTTGATAAATTTTTTGATGCAGATAAGTCCTAAAACCAAGTTGTTACCGATGTTACACCGTAAACGCCTCCACGTGAAGTTCAAACAACTCAAACGATTATGTCTCCATAAAGCTCCTCTGAAAGGCCACATCGTATGCGGAGTTTAGAAGAAATATATGAAGTAACAGAAGAAATCAATGATTCTACTATGTTTTGTTTGTTAGCAGATACGGAACCAATGACGTTTGAAGAAGCTGTCAAAGACAAAAGATGGAGATTTGCTATGGATGAAGAGATGAAAGCAATTAAAAAGAATGATACTTGGCGATTGATAGATATTCCAAAAGGGAAGCAACCTATAGCAGTAAAGTAGATTTATAAAGTGAAGAAAAATTCAAAAGGAGAAGTAGAGAAGTACAAAGCTCGACTCGTTGGAAAAAGATTCACTCAAAAAGCTGGAATTGATTATGATGAAGTCTTTGCTCCAGTGGTTCACTTTGAGGCCGTTCAACTAATTATTTCATTAGCAGCTCAACAGAGATGGAAGATTTATCAGATGGATGTAAAACCAGCCTTCTTGAATGGAACTTTAGAGGAAGAGGTTTATGTGGAGCAACCATTGGGTTACATCATTGAAGGATAAAAAAACAAGGTGTTGAAGTTAAATAAAGCCTTATATGGTCTTAAACAAGCTCCAAGGGCTTGGTATACATGTACTGATGATTATTTTTAGAAGGATGGTTTCTCAAAATGTCCATATGAGTATGCCTTATATATCAAGGAGAACAAGAATGGAGAAATTATGTATGTTTGTTTATATGTTGATGATTTGATCTTTATAGGTAGTAATCCTACAATGTTTGAAGAATTTAAGAAGAAAATGACTGAAGAATTTGAGATGACTGATTTGGGGGTTATGACTTATTATCTTGGAATTGAAGTGAAGCAAAGTGAAGATGGGATTTTTCTCTCACAGAAAACTTATGCTGAAGCAATTTTAAAGGAGTTTAAAATGGATAGAATAAATTCAGTTTCTACTACAATGGAATATGGGATCAAGTTTTCTAAGTTCGATAATGTATAAAAGGTAAACCCAACTTTAGTTAGAAGACTGGTTGGAAGATTGCAATTTTTAACTTGTACAAGACCAGATATCTTGTATGGAGTTGGTGCCATTAGTCATTACATGGAAGCTCCAACCTTGACGCACTTGAAAGCAGCAAAGAGAATTCTTCGATATGTTAAAGGAACACTTGAGTATGGCTTGTTTTATACTGTTGTAAATAATTTCAGATTATTTGCATTTAGTGACAGTCATTGGGGAGGAGACATCGACGATCGAAAAAGTACAAGTGGTTTTGTTTTCTTTATGGGAAGTACCCTGCTTGCTTGGAGTTCAGAGAAACAACCGATTGTTACTCTTTCAACCTGTGAAGCTGAGTATATTGCAGCTGCTTCCTATGTTTGTCATACTATTTGCTTAAGGAAGTTATTGAAAGAACTAAAATTTGAACAAGATGGAGCTATGGATATTTTTGTTGATAATAAGTCTGCTATTACTTTGGGAAAGAATCCAGTTTTTCATGATAGAAGTAAACATATAGACACCAAGTACCATTTTATAAGAGAATGCATTAGGAACAAAGAGATTCAATTAAAGCCTGTGACATCTAGAGATCAAGTTGTTGATATGTTTACCAAAGCCTTAAAATGTGAAGATTTCTGCAGATTGAGTGCTATTCTTAAAGTTATTAAAGGTTGAATTACAAGTTTAAGAGAGGGTGTTAGATAATAAACTTGAATTATAATTATAGAGAACTAATTAGAGTTATTAGTTAGAGTCATTGTTTAAGCTAAATAGTAGGAGTTTAGTTTATCAAGAATTGGTTTTGCAAGCCTATATTTATATGGGCATATTTCATTTTTTGATTGACAACAATTTTAATTAATAATACAAAAGATTGTTTAGCCTCTATACCTTTGTTCCTTTGCCTCTTCTGTATTTTGTTGTCCAATACAGAGGCTCATGAAGGAGACGTTGTTCTAGTGAACTATGTGTGCAGCCGCTCAAATGGATATTTTGTTCATAGGTAAAGTTCCCACTTTTCAGTGGCTTTTACTTATCTAAAGATTCTATATCATTCAAGGTTGAACTTGAGCATCAGCTAGATTTCACATGCTTTCTATTTAAGTCTTATATTAAGTGAAGAGGCCTTAATTGGATGCAGTATGGTTGATTAGTTTAGTGGGGAAAGCTCACCTGTCAAACTTGTTTTGAATGAAAAACAGGACAAAACTCTCGATTTGTTCCTCTGTTGTTGCATAATACTCTGGCTCTGTGGTTGATAAACTTACCAATGATTGTTGTTGAGATTTCCAGCTTATTATGTTTGCTGATAATGTGAATATGTATGCTAAAATTAACTTTCTTGAGTCTTTATCTGTTACATAATCAACATCCACATAGCCATGTAGAGACAGATAATTGCATTTGATTAGCTCCCTTTTAGAGAAGCATAATCCATAGTTGACTGTTCCAGATATATATCTGAGAACATTCTTGAGCCCTTACCATTGTTCTAGACCTGAATTGGCCATGAACTTACTTAGGATACTTATAGCATAGGCTAGATCAGGCCTTGTGCATAGCATAAGGTACATTAAGCTTCCAACACCTACATCATAGGGATAGTGAGTCATAGCCTTCTGTTCTTCTTCAGTTTTAGGACACTTATCAGAAACCATCTGTAAGTGTGATCCTAAAGGTACTGGAGTAGGTTTAGCTTGCTCCATATTGAATTGAGCTAGGATTTTCCTTATGTAATTCCTCTAGACAAGCCACAATTTTC
>JANQBM010000005.1:21238830-21251503 GCA_025594535.1 Erythroxylum domingense | reverse complement strand
AGATATTATTAACTGATGTTATAATCATTTAATATTTGGTTGAGTATGTAGACTTATAAATTGAGTCATTTATGTTTCATACAAACATATAAGTTTTAAGTTTATATTTTTATATATTGTCAATTTATTGGGACCTTTTTTTTAATTTCGCCCAGGGCCTATAAAACTATAGGAACGGCCCTGGTGCTGATAGCCATGAAGGTTGGAGGAATGTTCAACAGATGAATATATTTTTTGTTCCCATGGTTTTCTTCCAATGCTTCACTTCCATAATTTGTTTACTTAGGAAAAAGGAGAGCGTCAATACCTGCTTCTGTGGGGTACACAAGTGAAAACTTGGAACCGATGCCAGACGCGGTTTGGTCAATCCTCTTAATAACGCCATTGTTAATTTAGTTGCTTAAATGCAGTGTGGACCAAGATGCAGCCTTCTGTCGCATGTAGATGAGCCTCTGATATTTGAAGTGCAGCTCTTGAAAGTCCTCTAACATAATATGTGTGTTTCAAACTATTATATTAAGAGTGAAGATTATGTGCTTCAGTTATGCTTCTATGTATTTTATCAATTGGGTTTAGTACGACCTCTACAATCTTATAAATGCCAATAACCCATTTTTGTGAAATATACTTATCCAATGCGTCTTGGCTTAACGAACGCACCACTTAGCCTATGTATGTATCTAACTGTATGTTTTGGTATTTCAACTGGCTTGATCATCTGCTTTTTTCTCGATCAACTCAACTCCATTGTTGTCTTTACTTTGCTTCAATTCAAGCATTCCAATCCAATAACAAGCGCATTGATGCTTTCACATTAATTAGGTGAAGCTGGAACAAGTCCTGTAGCTGTAACCAAACCAAAGTCGGGAATTCAGGAATTGCATTTAATAAATGATATACTTGAATATTAGACCCATAGACCTTAGGATCATGATCAGGAAATGCAAACTTATGATTGGACCTCAAAACGATAAACCCAAGATCAGGTTGCCTGGCATGGCCTGGCCTGGCAAGTGAACAGACCACCACACTGATTCTCTTTATTTATTACAAGCATATTAACCCAGGCCAGCACAAAGCTACCAACAAGAAAGCAAGAAACAATGGAGAAGTTAACACAAGCTTGGTTTACAGGCAGCACTAGTGCAGATCAACAGCAAAAGCCCTCGTCTTCCCTACTCGCAGATTGGAACTCCTACGCATCTTCCAGAGATTCAGCTACTGAAACTGCTGGATTGGATTTCGGCTTCGATCTTGAAGCCGCTGTCCGATCCGCCAACGACACCGTTTCTGGTACCTTCAACGTGTAAGCATTCGCATATCTTTAATTACAACTTTTAAACTTGTCGGAATTTGATACTTGCTAGCTGTGATAAGTTGCAAGCCCAATTCTTTCTTTTCTCTCCCAGCTGCGTATGATTGTTCTACCAAATTATGTTAGTGAACTAAGAACCGACTGTTATGATAAGCAAAAACCATTGATTTTTTTTTCTCTTAAAAAATTGGGAAGTTTGATCCTTTCTTTTTATAACTGATTCTTAGAGTTGAGAATGATATCTAAAAGAGTGATTCCTAGGTTTTTGTTACAAACGATATTCCCTAGAAACATTCTTTTGTTTCAGTGTCTTGGATTCCAATCCCAGCACACATAAAAGTTATCTAACCTCCACCAGCTCTAATTTTCAACTTGTACCTGTTTTTCTTAAAGCATTGGCATATTGACTTTGTCCTACATCAACATGTATATTACACAGTTATTGGTGTGGATAATAACGTATGTTGCTTCAGCAGTCTAATTTTTTATTTGTAATGATGCAGTATTGGGTATTTTTGAGATGATGTTTTTTTTTTTTTTTTGGATGATTGTCATTTCGATAGATTAAGCTCACTAGTGGAAGAAATGTAGAACTTTTATGATAAAGAGATAACTAGGAAGTTGAATTGGTGTTCTAGGTTTATTTTCAATATGAATGGAAGTGTCTGAACTTATTTACTACACAACTGACTGTAAAGAAGAAATGCTCCTTACTAAAGTGAGAACCACTTTCCAAGTTAGATATTAAGTTGGAAAGTTTTTGAATGGTGCAATGCATTTTGATAAGTAAATTGGGAAGGCCATTTACTGCGACCTTAGATCTGATAGTAACAGTTGATGATCTTTGGCCTTCGTAATATGTAAACGTGTTATGAGTTTGGGATCTAGTTATGGGACAATTTACTGTTTCATTAGTTTTTCTTCCTTTTGAGCCTATGAAGATTAAAGAAGCAAGGTTCATTAAGAGAGAACCCTACGATCTCAAGAATTGATTTTGGTGTAAACCTTCATTTTCAATTTCGTCTTTTCTTTATTGAATAAATACCATATTAGAAGATATAACTGCCTCCTAGATTACCTCATCTAGATAGGCTTACATAATTGAAATTGAAACAACACAATTGCCTTCATACACGTTGGGCAATTTGTTCTAATTAAATCGCATTGTAGATCAAGTATGATAAAAACTAACTCGAGCAACTTGTTGCTACACTATCCAGATATCATCTCAGTAGAATTTCTACTAGGCTATTGTTATTGTAATTTAGTCCAAAATGTGCTTGTGAAAGTAACATCTCGATCATAGACAACGGATTTCGGGTGACCATGGAGCTTGCAAATATGATCAAAGAAAGCATGAGTGACCATAATGGTTTTGTAAGGATGAGATAGGGAAATTACGTGAGCATACTTGGCCAACCGCTCAACCATAACAAATAGAAATGATTTCCCTTGAGAAGAAGGCAAGCCATCAGTAAAATCCATCGAGATATTAAGCCAAATTTGAATAGGAATCGAAAGTGGTTACAAAACGCCTGTTGGAAGAAGGTGTTATTATTTATGTCATTGATAAGTGTTGTAGGATTTGACGAAGTTCTGAACATGTTGCTTCATTCGTCTCCAATAAAAGTCAGTAGTTGCCCTTTGTAATTTTTTTTATATCCTTCATGTCCTTGATTGTGGAGAGCAGAAATAATAGAGAAAATGAAAGGAGATCATGTAAAGATAAACATGATTCTTGAAGAACACTAACCAACCTCTAAATTGCCAAAGACCAATAGCTTCACCTTGCTAAATACGTGAAACTGTTTAATAGATCTAATGTCATCAAACAAGGCAAGTTGTGGCATGGAAAGAGCAACTAGCATTCCAACCTCTTCGTTTCGGCGAGATAAGACGTCAACAATTATGTTTGCACGTCCAACTCTATATTCAACTTTAAAATAAAAACCCAATAACTTACTTAACAAGTGTTGTTGAGTGGAGGTTACAACTTGTTGATTTAAAAAATACTTAAGATATAGTGGTCAGTGCACACTACAAATGATCAACCCCATAAATAAGGACACCAATGACGACATTTTGTAGACCAATGAGTTTTTTTCATGAGAAGGTAGGCATTGATGGTGAGGAGCAAGAGTATGACTATAAAAGGCAATTGGATGCCCATTTTGTTGAAGAACCACCCCTATTCCACTTTTGGAAGCATCACATTCAACCACAAATGGAGTAGTGAAGTCATTTAAGGAGAGGACTGGTGTAGTTGTAACCTTCAGATGATCAAAAGTTGTTGACGCTTAATCTGTCAAAAGAAAAGAATTTTTGCATAACATGGAGGTTAAAGGAGCTACTACAGTACTATAATCCTTGTCAAATTTGTGATAATACCCAATTAAGCCCAAGAATCCTTGCAATGCCTTAATTGAAGAAAATTTTAGCCACTGCAACATAGCTTCAATTTAGTCTAGTCAATAGATGCCCCTTCAACAAAGATGACATGTTCTAAATAAGAAACTTGAGTTTGAGCAATGGAACATTTGGAGTGCTTCAAGAATAAACAATGTTGCTATAGAATTGTAAAGAAATATGCAAGTGGTGCATGTGTTCGACTCATGTTTTAGTGTAGATTAGGATGTCGTCATAAAGTACCAGGATAAATTTGCACAAGTATGATCCAAGCACATCATTCATTGAGGCTTGAAAAGTAGAAGGGGCATTAGTTAGCCTAAAGGGCATAACTAGAAATTTGAAGTGTCCGTGGTGAGTATGGAAGTCTATTTTTAGCAGTATTTGCTGCACAGTTGCGAATTTTAAAATAATCAGATCGCAAAACCAATTTAGTGAAATATTTTGCTTCACGAAGTTCCTCTAACAACCCATCAATCACCGGTATTGGAAACTTATCTGTTATTGTCTTGGCATTCAAAGCTCAATAATCAACACATAAACGCCAACTGTTATCCACCTTCTTAATTAATAATGCTAGAGAGAAAATGGGGACTGGCTCGGGCGAATGATTCCCTTGGTTAACATCCCCTAATATTGTTTCTCAATTTCATCCTCCTGCATATGAGGATAACGTTAGGGTCTGACCATTACTAGATTTGTGTCATGCTCCAAAATAATACGATGATCATAATTATGAGGAGGTGGTAATCTTGTGCGCTTTTGAAAGATCTCATCAAATTCTACTAAAATATGTCAAGTTTCCAAATTTGCAATCCATGTCTACTAGAACAGTAATTTGATGGAAAATAGAATTTTGGCTCAACACCTTGTAATTCAATTGTCTTGCCACACTTAACAAAATGCATCCATAATGTAATAAAATCCCAATGGCTGAGGCCCAAAGGCTAAAGCCAATTAACACCTAACATAGCCCCAAAACAACCCAAAGGGCTCGTAACCAATTCAGTGACTTTGGAACTATATGTTTTCCCAGAAAAGGGGCGAGTTGGGTGAATTCCATAAAAGACGTTTGTTGAAAGTAAGTCAACATAAAAAATTTGATCACCTAGTTTTAAGGAAACAAGTGTGCATAGACCTAGACTTTGAAGACATTCTCCATTGGCAACGGTAACATCAAGTCCTGTCCTTTGCCAAATTTCCATACCCAAGCTTGATAAAAATGATTCATCAATGTAATTGTGAGTGCTTCCTTAATCAAGTAATACTAACAAGAGATTGTTTTTAATTTAACTACACTCTTGCATAGTTTGATAATGTTGAATGCAAGTGATGGCATGAATGGAAACCTTAGGTTTATCTTTTATAACTTTTGGATCTACCTCTGATTCCCTATGTGGCTCCTCTACCCTTCTATCCAGAATAAGTGCTTGCGCTTATGACCAGGAGAGTAATGCTCATCACAATTATAGCAAAGATTGTTGGCCCGTCGTTCCCCCATCTCTGTTCGAGTTAAATGCTTGATGAACCGTGGCTTGGAAGAATTGGGTAGGCTAGGCCACTTTACATTGAAATGTTTGGACTTGGTAATGGGGATTTTTGATTGGTTCCAATCACCATTTCGCTCATATAATTGTGCCAAACTCATGGCACTTGTCAAATCTTTAGAGTGATGCAACTCCAGTTCAACAGCAATATATTCTTATAATCCACTCAGGAAAATCTCAACCTCTTTTGTTGAAGTTAGTATGCTTGAACAGGTAGACAATTGTTCAAACCTGCGTTGATATTCCTCTACTATTCCGGTCTGGAAAAGTTTGGACAAATCACCAACTTTTGTGCCTTGAGTGGAGGACCAAATCGAATATTGCACAAATGCTTAAATTCTTCCCAACCTAAACCAGATTTGACTCTATCCAATTTATGGAACCATAATTGTGCTTCATGCACCAAATGAGGGGCAACCATCTCCATCTTTTCTTCTGTAGGAATTTTTCGATGATGGAAGAAATAATCGCAACGACTAAGGCAAGGTAATGGACTTCATTCTTTCCATATCAAGGAAACTCAAGTTTAGCATTGTTGGGTATAAAATTACACCATTCTGGGTACCTTTTGAATTCCCTTCCCCAACTTGACAATCATGATCGTCGCAATTAACACTTCCAGTATTGGGTTCACTTCCATTCATCCTTGATGTTGCTACTTAATGTGCCAAATCATTAGGTTGGGCTGAGAATTCCTATTGTTTTGTTTCTTGTGCGATGCAATCTTGTTCTCTTTCTGATCAGTCTCTTGCTCTATCTTCTTGGTACATAGCCATGAAGGCCTCAAACTGTTGCTGGAAATTGCGTGACTCTCCATTAACTCTTGGCTCTAATATCAAGTCATTATGGCCCTGAGTTTGGGATCTAGTTACAGGACAGTTTACAGTAGAATTCCAATCTAAATCAGACGGGTATTTTTGTTTATTGATTTTTCTTCCTTTTGAACCTGTGATGGTTAGAGAAGCAAGAGCTCATTAAGAGAGAACCCAATGATCTCAAGAATTGATTTTGGTTGAAATTTCCTTTTCCGTTTTCTTCTTCTCTTCATTGAATAAATACAATATTACAAGATATAACTGCCTCCTAGATTATCTCATCTAGATAGGCTTACATAACTAAAACTGAAACAACACAGCCACCTCCATGCACATGTCAAGCAATTTATTCTAATTAGAACACACAGTAGATCAAGTATGATAATAACTAAGTCAAGCAATTTGTTGCTGCACTCCTTGCTACTTCTTATGCCTATGAGTGTAACATTTATAGACTTGAGTTTGTTGCTGGTATATAACAAAATGGCTAAATATTTTTGCATATAGGACCGAGGTGTCCCTCTAACTGGATGGGTTAATATTTGTGTGGTTGTCAAAATAATGTCCACGTCAATTTGCTACTCATGCATCTTTGTTAATTTATCTTCAAAACATTTCCTTCTTCAAAGCATCTTTATCTTTTTGAACTGTTTTATTTTGTTGTGGCGCTTGATGTCATTGGGATGTATAATGAGATGAGGAACTTATTCGGCTGGCTACTTTTTTCTACCTCCTTGTTGGTAATGTATAGTCCTTGAGTAGAATCCATTTTGCCTCTTCAAGAAGCACATGCAAAATGTCTGTTGTTCCGAGAAGGCACTAGGGTAAACAATGTAATAAGGGAAGTTCTAACTAAGATCCATTTAATTATTATTCTATCTCATTGGCGTGAGCATTTGAAATATTAGCTCAAGCAGCTTGTTTTATCATATTATGGTTGGTAAGTGAATCATGGTATTTCTGTAGCAGTCAAATTCTGGAAAAAGCCACAAGTATTTCCATTGCAGTCAAATTCTGGACAATGCCATAAGTATTTCCATGGCAGTCAAATTCTTGAGTATGCCATACGTAAGATCTTGCGTACCAAATAATGAAGGAGACACTCCTTAGGTCACCATGTAAATCCCTGTGTTTTTTTGGAGTTTTTATCAGATCATGCACCTTTTTAATACATGTGGTGTACAAAATATATATATTTTTGTTTTATTTCAATGCATGGAGTCTCCATTTGGGTTTTAATTTAGGGAGACAAACCAGCCCACCAATTAACGATCTCCACATCTGGATTATGATACCTGTTCAGGGTTTCCAAAGGAGTGAGAGATATACCTGGGAATTTGCAGTCTGCCACAAGTAACATTCCTTCAGGAAAAGCGCTAATGTATTTTGGCTTATTTCTGGCCACTGGGGTGTTCTTTGTATTCATTGCATTTACCATGTTCCTTCCGGTGATAGTACTGGTGCCCCAGAAATTTGCAATATGCTTCACACTTGGATGTGGCTTTATTGTTGGATCCTTCTTTGCCCTCAAAGGTCCTTCCAACCAACTTGATCACATGATATCGAAAGAGGTATGTTTATGAAGTTTTGTACTAGATCTATTCAGAGTAAATCATGTGGTGTCTTTATGCTGATCAGCTTAATGTGGTTTTGTGTTTATCTAATGGTTATTCTATTTTCTGTTCTACCTTCAATATTTGTCCAGAGGCTTCCTTTTACTTTGGGATTTCTAGCCAGTATGATCGGCACAATCTATGTTTCCATGGTGCTTCACAGCTATATTCTTTCCGTGCTGTTTTCCGTGATTCAGGTATTAATCTTTCTACAGGTACCACAGATTATGTATATGCTTTAGACTATCCAATATCTTTACCAGTTGATTGTGTGAAATTGCCGTAAAAATGATAACCTTTAATCGTACAACTATTTTAACTTTCCTCTTAATGCTTAGTTACCCATATTTTGTCAATATTCTTGTGAGACAATGGTGTAATGGAATTAACTTCACGTTTCAACCTTGGTGTGAGGTCTCTGGTTTAATGATGAAAATTGATAGATTCTTCCAACTTGTAGGTTCTTGCACTTGGTTACTATGCCATCTCCTACTTCCCCGGTGGGTCTGCTGGGATGAAATTCCTAACTTCTTCTCTTGTATCATCAGTGATGAGATGTTTTGGGAGGTGATAGCGGCCCCCATATTTATCATAATCTTGTATATCGATCCTCTTCTTTCACCTTCTAGATGATCAGGTACATCGTATAATTACAACCCTCACATTGATCTTGTACCAAACATTTTTGTTCCTTTAAATTTTCTGTATCTGAAAGGCACTTGGAGAAAGACGGGAAGAAAGCATTTTGGTCCTTAAACCATGCAGAACAATGGAGTTAAAAAATCATGATCTAGTTGACAGCAAGTCACTAATTCATCATTTTCAAAAAGTTCGTTGGAATCAACTCGGAATGTAGAAAACAGTTTCTCAAGTTCTTACACGTAGTGGTGACTATTTTACTGTTGCACAACAGAACGCAGATCTGATTTGAGGAGATCATAATAGTGCACTGCATGCAAAGATAATTGTGCCACTGCCATCCCATTTCTTCTGATGCTGGGGTCTTATGAAGTTGCTAGTGGAGCTACCAACGGAGGTTTTGGAGATTCGACTCCGTCCATGAAGATTGGAGCTGGCGCAAACGGCATACCAACCCCAGGCTCTTCTTTGCTTGGGAGGAAAGCTGGAACCATCCCTCCCCTTTGTAGGGCTGAAAATAGATAAACAAATTATTATCTTGTGTCAGCACGGCTGATTCTAAAACCTTTTCTGGTGAAAGTTAAGTTTGGACTAAGTTATAGCCGAAGTTTAATGACTTGCGGGAAAATGAAGAAGAGAGAAAAAAAAAACAAAAGAAATAACTCTGCCCCCTACAGTGACTCATTATCTTGGTTTCATCTATTGCAAATTTAAGGCAACAACTCACTAATGATTTCCCTTGAATTAGAAGGGATTGGACAATTACCAATACTTTAGCGTCTCTCTTCAGGCAATACTAGCCGTGCTCTGTGAAGCTGTGTCTTTTTTACTGGACCATGACACCATGCTTGACCATATTGCACTTGCACTTCTCCTGAGGGTAGTATTCTTTTATTTCTTGGTGGACCCATTTGATTCGTTGTGGGCTTGTAATAGTATTAAGATCCATTTGCGTGGCCATTTCTATAGCTTTGAGAGACAATACCAAACGGATTTTCATTAAACCAAAAGCCATCTCAGCTATTGATAGAGCCTTTTCGATACTGATAATAATACAAACGGAATATTTGTATTGATAAAACTGAACTTTAGGTAAAGGCCATAGAGAGTGCGGTTTTGACTCTTGACCTTGATTAGATAAAGGCAAACACACTCTTAACTGCGACTTTTATACCCATTATGTGGTGTATAATAATATGTACTAGAAAGACTTCGGCTTGGGAACATGAACCCGGAAATTATGGAAAGATGAACCTTTTAGGTGCATATACATGACAAAGCCATGTTTTAGGGAAAATGGCACCATAAGAAAGCAAAAATTCATTACCTTACCTCCTTTACTAGGAAGAGAACAAAGAGAAGCTTCATGGACCATACTTAGTATCATCACTAAGGCCAAAGTTATTTTTAAAATATCATTAGTTGGGTAGTTGGCCTAAAACTCAAATTTTATTGATAACAAATGAGACGGGCAAAGAAACAAAACAGCTGTCTATGATTCCTTTGCTATAATGGCACATAAGTTTTAAATAGATGGTGACTTGGAAAATTCCAAGGAGATAAGAGGAAGTCCCTCTTTGAATAATTTTTGTTTTAATTCGGAAGTCCAATACATAATTGAATCAACTTAGTCCATTCAGGGTCGTTCATAATATTTTATAGGCCTTGGGAAAATTAAAAAAAAAGTTCTTATTTTTGCTTATTTTTGAGCCCTTATAAAGAATAAAAATAAACAAAATATAGACCTTTTTTGTTGTTCTTTATAAAGTCAAGAATAGACCCTATTTTGTTTCATTTTATTTTTTTATGAAGATAAAAATAAGTCCTATTTTATCATTTCTAAGGATGGGCTCTGGGCGGGTGCCCGCCCTACCCATGCCTAGGGCCAGCCCTGAGTCCATTAGTTAGATGATTACTGAAGAAGCAAGTTAATATGGATAACGAGCAAGAGAAAGATGGTGGCAGTCCTTTCCAAATGTTTGTTGAAAAAATAATACTTGGGAAAGATAGGACAAATGATTGGATAACATAATTGTCATTGTAGGACATAAATTTGGCAAAATTATTAAGATGGACCCTGTGGATTTGATTGATGGGATTTTGTTTTTACATTCAAGTAAATGACGAGAAACCATATAGTTAAATGGTATCATGTTCATGTCAAGTACCAACAAGAATAAAGTCTCATGATGACTCCATTCGGTAAAATCATCTTTGATGATTCTGCTTCTGTATCATTTGACACTTACTTTTGTTGGTTTATGTCTTACAGCTAATCACTTTGGTTGTAGTTTATTCATAAATTATTTAAAAAAATTCTTTATCTTATACATGTTTAGATGTATATGTTAGAATTCATGGAATAATTGTAAATTGCAAATAAAATTATAATGAGATTCATATTGTATTTATGTAATATTCCTAAATATTCCTAGTCATTGTTCTATTAAGATTAGATATTAATAGAATGTATAAAAGACTAGAATACATTTTGTTTTTTCCTTATGAAGGAAGTAGTCAATCTCATAGGCTAAAATATAGAGATACTTAAACAAACGTGTGGGTGCTTATTAAAGAACAAGTTCACTGAACAAACCTGATATGAGAAATTCATTTGGAACATTACTTGTATGTCTATGAAATTCTCATTGTGATGATTTTATAAGTGATCATTTGACTTGAGGTCATTAAAGTTATCTTGTATGGGGATTGTTATGTTTTGCTACTACTTATAATTTATTTAATCATGGGTCATTTAATCGGTAGTCATTGGACGTACCATGAACTATATGGAGGTAGTTGAGTGATCAAGATAGGATTTATCACCCAAAAGTAATTAGGGGGAATGTTTTGTTGTTCTCAATTAGTATTGATTCAAGAAATCCTTGGCCAAGGTGAAATGATACTTTTTAAATGGTTTACAATTATCATTAATTGAATCGATAGCTAATGACAGAGAACTAATATAATTAGACTCAAAATAGAGTAGAGATTAATTTCATGCTCTATATCTAATTAGAACATTGTATGATAAAAGGATTCAATTAGATGGAAAAATTATGCACGAAAATGTTAGTCGAAATCACTTTGACATTCCTAAATATTTGGGTGGTTGTGATGAGTTGCTAGAAGCCAATCTTGATCTATGATTACAAATTGTTTAATTAGAGAATTAAAGATAAATTAAAAGAAGTTTTAATTTATCTAATTCTAATTATGAATTAAAATTTATAATCATTGCCAATATATTTGGGAACCTAATGGGTCTCACATATAGAATGAGTTGAAGAAAGCAAAGTTAATTTAATCAAGTTGGACTTGATCGTAAAGTTTAAGAAACTTTATGATTAAATATGAGATATTTAATAAATAAGAATTAATATGAGATATTGAATCATATATGGGCATAATTGGTATTTAATTAGAATAATTTATAATTCTAATTAAGTTTAATTGAAATTAGAATTTAATTTTAATTAAATTAGTAAAATGTCTAAAGCTTATTATAAATAGGTTTAAGCTCTATAGCTAGCACTTCTTGCTTCACCCTCTCTGTAAAAGTTACAGAGTTCTCTCAATTCATTTTGTGGATACTGTTAGAGGCCGAATATTTGTACGGCTACGATGGTTGAAACAGATCGGTTTCGAGAACAGTTCGAGTGATACAACAAGATAAAGATCAAGCTTTAGAATAAGATACGAATTAAGTTTTCGCTTTATTACAAATTGTGTTAATCATTTTACGGAATTAAAGAGATATTGGTTTATGAGAAATCAAATATTACGAAAAAGTTTCGTAATTATTCCGCTGCAGTCAGGATCAAATCCTGACCCGATTTCCCTACAGTTGTATCAGAGCAAGCCTTATTTTTATAATTTGATTTTTTTGGAATTGAAAAATATGAAAAGTTCATATTATAAACCCAGAAATTTGAAAATTTCATATTAGAATCCTAAAAGACCCGAAGAACATAATTGTTCTGGGAAAACTGAATATATGCTAATTTGGTTGTATTTCACGTTTATCTTTCAATTTCTGGAATTGATTTTGCGTCTACTTCATATTCTTGTTGCCTTATTGTAACACCCCACTCCCGCTGAACCCGAAACTGATATCGACGGTGATATCCGAGTCCGTGTCCCGTGAGGGTGGTGTGTCACATCACTAAACAAACAAAAGTCGTTATAAATTTTTTTGAATACTCTTATCAATACGCGCAAATCAATAATCACAAAATTTGGGCCACATTTATTTAGAAATATTTTGTTTACAAGAATCGCCAAGATTTTGTTTTATATCGAAATTTCGATTAGCTTAAACCGAAAACGAAACATATT
>JANQBM010000005.1:21194963-21211112 GCA_025594535.1 Erythroxylum domingense | reverse complement strand
TTCACATTTTCACAAATGCATGAGCATGTGGCATGTCTGTCATTACTTCTCTCATTGGTCTTCTCATAGACCCGGTTTCCTGATCCGACCCGTTATGTGGGACCGGGATGTTACATTCAATTATCTTTAGGCTTTCTTTACAAGTAAATTCTCATGTTTCTTCACATTAAGCTTATTGCTTGTTTTTTTTAAATGAAAGAAGTAATATATAAATGAAACCAAAGCAACATTACAATGAGTTCTAGGGTGAATTCCAAATCTCTTAAAGAGAACTAATTAAAAACAGGAAAGATAAAGGAAATAGCCAGAGGAATTCACATATTCCTTAGCATTAAAACATACAAAATTTAAGCCCCACATTCTCTTTATATCCATAAACAAAAATTCCTACATATGTTTAGCATATATGCATGCTCTGATGAGGTTAATGACTTTTTCTGCAAGTTGGTATTTCTCTATCTTCTTATTTAGTAAATATTCTACTATTCCACTCCCTCTATATGGTATAAATGGCAATTGTAAATGCTGTTTTGAAGAAAGTAACATTAGGTTTCCTTCGCTCTAAATTAGCAATGATCTAATTTAATTTTTTCCCCAATTATATCCATAAAATTATAAGGTAACATATGCAAGACTCTACTCCAAATAGCTTTAGTATAGGGCATTGGAAGAATAAATGATCCCTATCTTTAACAACAATATTATATAGTAAACAAGTTGTATCAGGGTTGCCATATCATTGAATCTTGGTTTGTAGTTTGTTCTTGATTGCAAGCTAAGAGACGAAAGAAGTCTTGTGACTAACAACATTTTTTAAGCCTTGTGACTAACAACATTTTTCCATAATAGATTGAACGAAGGTACATTAGCCATTTCCTCGGTAAAGAGTTGATAACAAGAGCAGTTAGAGATAGTATCATTCTAGTTTAAAGACCAAGAAATGACATCAGCATTTAATAGATCATTAACCCGTGGAAGGTAATTCAACAAATTTTGGAATCCCCTAAAATCTCCATGCCATTCGCCATTCAAAATCAGAGACGAAACTTTAGAATTCAAAGGCAATCTATTTCATATGTGTTGTAATTCGAGTATGTGGACCAAGGGGCTAATGTCAAGCCATTTGTTATACCAAGTCTAAGTCCTATCCCCATTGACAATACTATGTTGTATGATAAATGAGCTCCGTCATAGCCATCATTTGCTTAAGAGTACGAGAACTAACTCTAGAGTAGTCCAACTTCTGGAAATTGGTATGTTTCAGGTAGTGTTAATGAATCCATTTGATCTATAGTATGTTTTGGTCAGTGTACAATCTTCATAACCTCTTGCACATCAAGACCTTTTGCATTGTAGAAATAGAAATAATACCTAGCCCTCTCTTCTTTTATGAGATAGTAACATCACTCCATTTGATTGCTTTCTTGGAGTTATCAATTCTACCAGACCATAAGAAGGTCTTCATAAGTTTGTCCATCTCCTTGATAGCTTTCCTAGGTAATGCTAGATGTGTTGTCCAATGGAAATGTAAGTTGCTAAGAACCGAAGTGATGAGAGTTAATCTAGCAGTATAAGATAAGAACCTATTTTGCCATGCCAGAACTCTAGACTTCAAATTTTCAATGATGGGAATACAGTCCTGAGATTTAGGTTTGGAAGTTGTAATAGGTTCACCCAAATAGTTGAAGGTATGAGAAACTATGGTAAAACCAGTGGGTCTTCTTATCTTATTCGAATTGTGAACATCTGCATAGAGAAAGAGGCTACTTTTGCTAGGGTTATACTTGAGGCCAGGCCATTGAGCAAATAAGCTGAGAGCATTCATCATAATATTGATAAAATAGACATCTACTTCACACAAAAGTGAAAGATCATCTGTGTATATAATATGGGTGAGATTGGTTTATTTACAAAGATGATGATATTTGAATCCCCCATTGGATGCTATAAGCTTAGTTAAAAAGCCTGGAAAAACTTCTATAACTAGAGTAAATAAGTAAGGAGATAAGTGGTCTCCTTGTCAAATGCCTCTAGCTGGTTTGACTAATTTGGTAGGATTGTCATTGATAAGAACACTCAAAGATGAGGTTTGTATGCAATTCATGATCAATTGCACTAAATGAGTAGGATAGCCTCAAGACAAACTCTTATGAAATCCTAGCTAATAGTATCAAATGCTTTAAAAAATCAATCTTTAATAAGCAACTTTTGAGTTCTTTTATTTGAATTATAGTCTTTCATTAACTCTTGAACCAGTAGAATATGATCTCCAATATTTCTTTTAGGAATAAAGGCACCTTAAGTAGGGTTGATAATGTCTGATATGGCTAATTTAAGTTTTTCAGCTAAAAGCTTCGATATCACCTTATAGATAGTATTACAGCAGGATATTAGCCGAAAGTCATTTATAATAGTGGGTATGTGCTTCTTGGGGACTAATGAAAGTATGATTGATTTCTTGTAAAAGTTTGGATGAGTTGAAGAACTCCTAAACAGTCTCAATAAGTAGTTCACCAGTAATGTCCCACTTAAGCTGAAAGAACAAAGTAGTAAAGCCATAAGGACCTGGAGATTTAGAAAGGTGTAAGCTGAATAGAACCTTTTTAATATCATGAACTATAACAGGGGAGAGGGGGACATTTATAGTATCCAACCCAAGGTTGCATTTAAATAGGCTGCAAACATTTAAGCTAGGTGAAATAAAAACTGTTGTATTCATTAATTCCATAAAATATTTTCGATCTAGTTCTATGAGGTTGTTTTAATCAACGCCCACAGCTGTCAAGATGCATAGGAATTTGATTAACATTCCTTCAAGCAAGTAATGATGAGTTAAAGTATTTAGTACTGGAGTCCCCATCTTACAGCCATTGTAATTATGCCTTTTGTACTAGGATTGAATTATGAAACTTGAGAGCTTCCTAATATGACCATAGAGATTGTATCTCAGTCTGTCGATACTCAAGATTATGGGAATTCGGATAATAGCTTTTCTGAGTAAGGATAAGTTTTTCTTTCAGGGTACGCAAACTCAATTGTCTGTCTAGCATGAATTGTTTAATAGCTGCCTTTACACCTCTGAGCTTATTCATAAACTGATATGCTTTGTAACTAGTAACATTAGTATGCCAATAGGTATTAACAAGATCAAAGAAGCCCACTATACTAGTTATGGTATTGAAGAACCTAAACAAATCCCTCATTGATTTAAAATTAGAGTCTCTGAATAAGCATATATGAGTGGCCATAGATTAAGTTTTCACCAAAGTGAACAAATGAAGTAGGGAACTAGTTTAACCATAGTTTGTTCACAAGGGTTCTATCAAGTTTCTTTCTTAAAAGCAAGGTACCTTGTTGATTATTAGACTAAGTAAGTAGCTGAACTGTAGAATGAAGATCAACTAGATCATAGGGGGGTGGGGAACCCTATAGATTGCCTTTTAGCCTTCTTATGAGCATACCTTGTCCTTATTCTAGTATGCACTATAAACTGCTCTGAATTAGGATTTATCGAATCATGTTCAGTTAAATAATGGACTGTTTGCTCTCCTTCCATAGCTTGTTCACTATTCTCCTCTCAAATAATAGGATCATTAACCTGTGCATCTAATGTGTAATGAGCCAAATCAATGACAAATCTACCATTCTCAACTAAATGATTATCCAAAGGTTGATGGAGATTTGATTATATTCATATTTTCACTCTGTTCAAGTCTAACATAAGGAGAACTTGACATACGGTTATTGCACAAAGCTTCAACTAGGTCATCTACTTCAATAACATTAATATTTGAATCTTGGTTAGTTACCCCTCTAGAAGAGCAAGAAAGAGGATTAATATTCATATTGTCTCTTGACTCATCTAAAGAACTACCAAGTCCATCCCCTAAAAGCTCATCACAGTCCTCTGCTATAGCATTTTTTACAACATCCATTACACCATTTGCTTTAACTACTGCCTTGACAGGGGATGCATTATCTAATTTACCATTAACAGCATCAACTATGTCCTCAACTACAACAACTACACTACTCTTTCCCTCCCATACACTACAGTTATCTTTAATAGTCTCAATAGGGGTTGTATCAAATAAAACACTAGCACTACTAACATCAACTCTTGCACATTCAACATCATTAACCACCCTATTAATAGTCTCAACAGTAACATCAACTCTCTCACATTTAACATTATCAACCAACCAATTAACAACATTCACAACACTACTAAGATGATTATCTGCTTCCATTATGGGAGATACAAAGAAAACTACATTGTCCCCAAATATTGCACGATCATTATCATCAACTACATCATAAGCCAGTAACTTATCATACCATCTAGTTCGAAACAAATTACCTGTAGGCTTTCAAACTTTGCTATTATTCGTCGGTTTCCACGGATAGAGAAGGGAGATGATGGTCTTTTCCAATTCACCCAATTCAGAGCCAAAGAACGGGTATTGAGTCAGGAAGGGAGGACTTCTTAGAGGCTTCGATGCACATTTTGGCATAGAATATTCATTCCATCGTTGCGGTTTAGGAATCCATACAAATGGGTTTACCCAAAGAGCTAGCCAAGTAGCTCAGACCTTCAGTGGTCCAAAACTCCATCGAGATGTTATGAAACTAAACCCATAGTTGCAATATGTCAGTCTTACCTCTATCCATTTAAATTCTAGGTATCCATTTTTGGATGAAGAGAGATTGTTCTCCAATATGTCATAGTTCCTACTTCATAATCTCGTCAAGGTTGCTACTATCAGAAAACTTGAACAGAATGAAGCCATCTTCTCTTAAAATTGCCTTCTCAAGTCCTTTCTTTCCCCATCGTGACTTTGCCCAAGCATTGACTACCGATAATGCAGGGTGTTTGGACAAGAAGAAGCTTAGCAGAGCCATGGACCATAATCTAGCTCCCCCTATTAACAATTCGACTAGTGAAGATAAGGCTCCATCTTTGAGCACATTTTAATGCTAGAGCCATCAACAATTCGATTAATGGAGATAAGACTCCAGCTTTGAGCACATTTTGATAGTGCTTAAGTGTTTAATTGTGGTGGACTGTCTTTAATTGGTTCCTCCATGCCCCTACCAAATTGGAAGTGGCTGGAGCTTTATCTGTAGTTCCTTAGTTGCTAGGGATTTTCCCACTACATTTAGACACCGAGTGAGACAATAATGCATGCTTGGAAAGCACAGGAAAGTCAACTTGGGATAGGGATGGTTCTCCTCTTTCTTTGGCAAAAAGGATGTCTAGAGGGCCTGCCATTAAGGCTAGAGCCTCAGAGGTAGGGAGCTAGTTTAGAGAAAGTGTCTAAGAATGATTATGAAAGAGGGAAAAATGAAGGATAAAAAGGTAAGTTTGGTGGAAAAGAAGAGAGAAGGCAGAGGTTTTGGGGCATAAGAGAGAATTTTTTTATTGCTTAGTTTTTTCGTCATTCATTGCATCAAAGAGTAAAATAAACAATTGATTAGAAGTTAAATTACTTTAAATGAGTTTATGCCAAAGAGATAACTTATTCAACAACAACGACAATAACAACAAGAATATCAAGAATAATAATAATAATAATAATAATAATAATAATTTATTATATCATTACTTTCAAAACCGTGTAAAGAAACGGCAGTGGTTACAAATTAAAAAGGCTTCAAACAAGTTACTCACAGCACTACGATTTTTTTCACAGTCAAAGATCTAACTTTATTGTAGTGACAAAATAACTACGCACACCAATATATATTGATAAACGGAAAGTTAAGGACGCATAAGTTGGCTAGCATGTACGAGAACTGTGATTTAGAAGGATAGAGATTCCATGAGAACTGAAGAAATTATGTCCTTGATGAGATATGAATTAGTGTAGGCATCATCGTCCTTGTATAGGATATCCATCACGCGTGCAAGATTCAATATACGTTCGAGAAAAAAATCTGGCACTGGGTTTGGCTTTAGACATTGCTCATTTACGTCCTTCCATCCATTGGCAATTTCTTTGCGTAAATATTCAACCGCATCTTCCTCTGAAGCACCAAATTGCTTCATGTAACATTCTATCGCTGAAGCTACATGGTGCCTCTCTTGCTCAAACTGCAAAATGCAAATACCTACTTTCGTTAGAGTTGGCAACTTCAGTTACAGACACCAATACTGCACCAACAACATTAATCTGAAACAAGATCATATCAATGGCGCAACCGTACGTCACTAGTTATTTGTATTTTTTTCCCCTTTTCTAAAGCTAAATTCTTTGATTACCGTGTGGGATACGATGTCATCCATGAGTCTGCAAATGATGGTTGAAGCTTCAACAATCTTGGGGAAATTTCGCACCCATTCAATAACCTCCTTTGTTGATGGTTCCACAATACCCAAAAACGATGCCATCGACAAAAATGGGTAGGTGGTGGAGAAAAGGGCAATTTGCATATACTCGTCAAACGTTGGAAGATAGCCTTCATCGCGCCACTTGGATTCGGCATAGTAGCATTGGACCACGTTTACCATCTAAGAGAAGTGTATATATTAGCAACTTAAAAGGATAATTTTTTACAGGCTTAGATGAACAGGGCTTTGAAACGTTTGGATATATACAGGGATATTATGTTTTAAATGAAAGGGACTTCCTTCTTTCTTCCTTTTTTTTTCCCCGCTTCTTTTTCCAAAAAATGGTGCATAAAATTATAGATTTAAATTATATCCAAGTGAAAGACCAAATGAGAAAACATTTATGAATGTAGAAGTCAATGCTTACTCCTTCTTTGGCATGCTGAATAGCGAAAGACATTCCTTGTTCTTCCATTTCTTCTCCAATATCATTGTAGAGTCGAAATAGCATAAGACAGACATTTCTCATGCTCTCAGGAAGCGTATCAGCAGCTTCATTATCCCACCTAATTACATGTATATTTGTTTTGACTTAAATGCGGAAAATATTCAGACAAAACAAAGATGACTACAGCTAATTATAGACATCGTTAACCTCTGGATAGCTTCCGTGAGGAGTTGGAGTTCTTCATTTGTCCCATAAGCATCGTAAGTGTCATCTAGGATTGATAGCATTGATATGAGTTTAGTCATTATCTTTCTTGCCAAAGCATATTTGGGTTCAAAGTATACCCCAAGTATCCAAAAGTAGCACTCCACAATCCTGTCTCTTGCGTATGGGAACTTAGTTGACGCCTGTTCGTCTTTCCACCACCTGATAATTAACAAAAACAATTCAAGAATGAGTAGAACAAAACAATGGAAACGTTTTCCTCTTCATGTTGCATTCAACTGCAAATTTAATGAACATGTAATAGATCGCCCCTCAGGTTAGCTTTTTAAAAGTTTAGATTGGACCACTCATTCACTTGAAAGTAAAACCTAATAAATAAATAACAGCTACATCTGCTCCAATTTTTGGTAATTGAATATTATTTCTGAAAGTAACTGATAATAACAAGCAACTTTTTTGGTCATAAAAAAACTAATTAAGATTATGGCTGTAATAGACGCCAAATAATAAAAATATATTAGCTTATTTGTAATTGTGGACCGTAATTAAAGATGTTAGTACTAACTTTGCAATGCCACTAAGCTCCTTCCGATGAAGTCCTTGCAGCAGGTTGAAATCCATTATTGCGAACCTCAACAGGGTTTTGTTATGAGATTCATCTGTTGAGTACAAAGAGATATAGTGCCTTGCTTCCAACCTTGGTAGGCATTTACGGATAGGCCGGTTCAGGGCATGCCTTACTTGTTCTGCTGACTTTGTGCTTAATTGTTTCAATACAGACTTGAGTCCTGTCGTAGTGAAAGCTATGGCTTCATCTAAGATATCTTCTCCACGTATCCCGAGATGCGCTGCCTCATATAAACTCAACATTCCTGGAACGTCTTTAAGCAAGCACTCCTTAAATTTTCCTCTGCTATCTTTGAATTTCTCAAATATATCTGCATGATCACAAGCACAAATACTATACAATTGGAAACATTTTATGATTGTTTCAAAGTACGTACATATATAGAAACATCAGAGGTGGTATACATGCTCAATTGTTTCAGAAGACACAATACTTACCACAAGAAACTTTTATGCCTTGCTGTCTAAGTAATCGAAATTGAAGAGCGGCTGTGTAGAGATCATACTCAATCTCATGGTTGAAATTAGCAGCTATGTCGTGTAATGCCCCTTCAATCTGAGTCTCAAAATGATATGCAACTCCCAAACGTTGGACTGAATCAATCATGTTTAATTTTTGTGTTAACACATCTGAAGGACTCATCAACATTCTTCTCACCTCGTCTTTGAGTTGTTGGAATTCGGGTGGAACTGCAGTGTTTGTTGTCTGGAAAGCAAAACTTGGAATGTTACATTATTTAAAATTGTCTAGTTTGATTATTAATGTAGGTGAGAAAGAATCAATCTAAATCTGAGGGCATGTAACTAAGTAGAAATAACCCCTTATATATTTATAGTACTAGTAAGTAAAATAGACTTCGCATTTAAATAAACATGTTAGTGTGTATGTATTTAAGTTTTTCGATCGATCTAATAAACAAAATGACTTGGAAGAAAACCCCGTATTTGTGCATGTATAATGTATTAATGTATTCTACCTTTTCTATCTATGAAACAATATATTTTGAAAGGAAAAGTGAACGTTAAACGTGAAAATTGTATGGTTGGTCATAAATAGATCTTACAAGAATTAAAGACTACCATTCTCCCGTAAACTTTTCATGAAATTACTATTTGTAGGCCACGAGGTTAAGAATGAGAATCACGGGTAGACTTTTTTCGGCCCGCCAAAAAGGTAGGACACGAACTCTAGGAGATACTATCAGGCCAAACTTTAAATAAAAACCAAATTACTTTACTTTGTATAGAATTAACGTCATAAAAGAGTTTTTTAATTATTTTTTTAATCTACTAAGAGCCATAAAAGATCCCAATTTCCCCATACCTGAAAAGGAAGGTTATGTTCTGGCATCTAAAACGTATGTACTTTAATTACCTCAGATTCCGAAAGGTAAGAAAGAAATTGACCCCCCCAGAGTGAAGGATGATAAGTAGTAGAAGGACGACTGAGAGAGGATGATTGAAGACTTGGGACTGAAAAGGGAATTGCAGAAACTTGAGAAGACATTGTTTTACTTTGCTTGATAAGAAAAGCAGAATGCTATCGATAAAGCCAAACTACTTTGCTGTATGTAAGCTTGAAAGCTCCTGTATTTATAAGGAAACGTCTCCAAATGCCGGAATTTCACCGCTTTGGTTGTCAACAAACAAAGGAAAGTCGTACGGTTTGATTGGATTCGCATCTTGGTGATGTAAAATGTCAATAATTATAAATATTTGCCCCGTTCAATTTCCACTATTTTCTTTTCAAATTGTTTTACTTTACTTGATAAGAAAAGCAAAATGCTATCGATAAAGCCAAACTACTTTGCTGTATGTAAGCTTGAAAGCTCCTGTATTTATAAGGAAACGTCTCCAAATGCCGGAATTTCACCGCTTTGGTTGTCAACAAACAAAGGAAAGTCGTACGGTTTGATTGGATTCGCATCTTGGTGATGTAAAATGTCAATAATTATAAATATTTGCCCCGTTCAATTTCCACTATTTTCTTTTCAAATTGTTTTACTTTACTTGATAAGAAAAGCAAAATGCTATCGATAAAGCCAAACTACTTTGCTGTATGTAAGCTTGAAAGCTCCTGTATTTGTAAGGAAACGTCTCCGAATGCCGGAATTTCACCGCTTTGGTTGTCAATAAACAAATGAAGGTCGTACGGTTTGATTGGATTCGCATCTTGGTGATGTAAAATTCAGAAACATTTGGTGTGTAAAATTCAATTTCCTCTATTTTCTTTCCAAGGAATTGAATAAACCACAGCCACATCATTGAAAAGGGCCTGGTTAAGTCGATTTGTTTACACGTTTAAAACCAAATGGAATCGACGTAAAGTGATGCTGAAAATACGACAATCTATCAGACAATTTTTAAATTATAATTTACGATTTTGTATTAAAATTATAAATTATAACATAAAATTTTATATTACAATTTGACTCGTACTATAAACTTAAACTTGAACTTTTTGGTATACTTTACAAAATTGTAAATTATAATATAAAATTTTATATTACAATGTACTCGTACTATAACTTCAAACTTGAGCTTTTTGGTATACTTTACTCACCCTCTTATCTCATAATAAATCTAGCTTTGAGGCTTTGCACCATAATAATTTAGCAATTGCAACATATTCCACTTTCTGCAATCAGAATGCCTAGCCCTTCTTGACCTTTACTCATGCACAGACTCTTCCATTTGATGAGTGCTCTGATTCGACCATTGTCATTCTTGTCCCAACAGAAGCCTTTACACAGATTTTCAACCTATTTGATAATATTATGTGGTAACACAAAGATAGTAGCCCACAAAGTTTACAAGTTGTAGTCTCCATACATATAACAAGTTCCTTTAAGACCAAGTTGTGATTCTTGCAATGATTTTATGCTGAGTGGAGGAGAGAGGAACATCAAGACATCTCATAAAAAGTTTCCGAGTGAAAATCTCTTGAGACTTAAGAGATCCCACCTTACTTTATCATTCATTATACCAAAGAACAACTGAGATTTACTAATATTAGCACACAAACATATGGCATTTGAAAATTTGTCAAAGGATCTTAGTAACACAACAACTAAATTTCTTTTGGTTTTAAGTCATCTACAAAAAATAGATTCTTTAACTTTAGGGAGTTATACATTGGGTGATAATTTAAATCAATCCACTAGGCCTCCACGTTTAGAATTGTAGTTATATATTCAATTACCAATACAAAAAGAAGGGACGAGATAAGATCTCCTTGACTTACACCTCTTTTCTTTTGAAAAACCCATGGGTTTTCCTCTTTAGAGATTTAGAGAAAGTTGTAGATTCCTATTACGAGACAAACACACTAGAAAAAATAAAACCTAACTTTGTAAAACTAAATTTGTAGTAGTTAAGAACAAGGATCATATCTATACAGAAAGTGTGTTTAACTTCTATAATGAATAAATTAGTGTTTAGGATTTTGGGGTAGGTTTGGTTGAATTTGATTAACAAAATAAAGTAAAACTAAACTATTGAAAACAAAGCAAATCAAACAATGTAAAAGTGATAAAATTAACCAATGGGTTTTGAATCTAGTTCGCGGTTCAATCTCAATCTTCACTGGAATAAGCACAATCAATCATCATGTTGTTCTTGTACCTCTCTTCGAAACTATTAGTTGTAGATTAATCTAATTTTCCCTTAGGTTGTATCTAATTAAAATAATTTATTTAATTAGGTCTAACTTTCAAATTACAACTTAGAATAAGCTCACTAGATTTAGTGTGACAGTCGTATTATGTAATAGAAAAACATGTTAATTTAGGCAACAAATAGATAAGCTTATATCATTTAACTATGATATGTTATCCCTAATGATGCTCAATAGTTAGTTTATTATAAGTGAATAATATGTACAATGATTACGTATTGCAATCTAGATTTTGACAATGAATTCATATTTATTGTTTAAATCTTTCATACATAAATCTCAAAACATTAATCATAGAATAATACAATCAATTCCAAAAGAGAGTGAAACAACACTACTAGATTAAAAAATGGCCAAACATGGTCGTCAACCTTGATATCTCCTTTAAACTGAAATGATGAAGTTGAGCTCCTCATAACTCTCCAAATGGTAAAGAATCTACCCCTTTCGAGTTTCTAAAGTCTTTATGCTTCATTTAGACTCTTAAATGCCCTTTTATAATAAAAATTAGGGTTCTTAAATGCTCTTTTATGAATCAAGATAATTTTTAATAAGTCATTTCATTTGATCAATGCAACACCAAAGGTCACACCCTTCATATTCTTCAACATTATAATTAAGCACCAAAGATTTCAAGAGATTATAAAGGAGGGTATGAAGACCAATATCCAGGGATTTAAGCAGTTCAAATGTGTAAGAAAGTTTAGGATAGTGAAAGATAAATTAAAAGCTTTTCATAGGAATCTTAGAGACAGTAAATGCATGAATATTGAGGACACTAAGGGAAAGCTCTTTTTTGCATAAAATGGTCTCTACCTGGTTAAAATGAAATGTTAAGAATGGAAGAGAAAACAACTTAGGAGAATTGATGTTCATAGTATAATATCCAGGAAAAAGTCCAGGGTACTTTGTTTGCAACAAAGAGATAGATGCAATTCTTTTTCTTCAGGCCAATCTTAAACTCTAACAAAATCACATGCCTAACTAATGAGAAGGGAGAAAAGGCATGGGGATATAATGAAATTAAGATCAATGATTATAGTGAATTTTTGGGAACCAACAATGATAGTGGATCATTAGTGCAAGTTGTTTATTCTTTTGTAAGAATTACTATAAACCCCCTACAAGCACTAATACTGAGCCAATATCATCGAAAGATATAGACAAGGCCTTGCAAAACCTAAAATCCAATAAAGCACCTGGTCTAGTTGGGATAAATTAACTTTTCTTCAAGAAAACGTGGCAATAGACCAAGGAATAAGTGTATAAAGCTATTATGAAGTTCTTTAACAATAGGAGACTTTTTAAGGAGATAAATCAAACACACGTTTACATAGAACCAAAGATTCTCGTCCCAAGTAATTTGAATGACTTCAAGCCTATTTCATCTATAACTTTTTCTATGGAATCATATCTAGTATCTTGGTTTAAAGATTGAGATGTTATTGGTTCCCCTATAAGTGAAACACAAAGTGCATATATAAAAGGAAGGTGCATTAGGGATATTTTGCTCCTAACTTGGGAGTGATTCTAAGGATATCAAAGAAAAGGTTATAAAGAATCTTAGCGCTAAAATATATTTTACCTAGGTATCTGATTATGATAACTAGGACTTCTTACTACATTCCCTCAATGCTTTTAGCTTACCAAGCAAGTACATAAGCTAGATTAGGCAATGTCACTACAATATTCAGGACATTTAGCGACGTAGTTAAACGTCACAAAAGCATAACCAATCGTCACAAATTAGAATGTGGGATAAAAGTTATCGTCGCTGAATTTTGGGTAGAAAAATAACATCCGCGACGTTTTCATGAAATAGTCGCAAAAACTTGTTTTCGAAAAAAATGATTTGTCGGTAAAAATTATAAGCAATGAGACCAAAAATTTCATAGATTGTTTTGTGTGATGCTTATATTTCGTAGATAAAACTTTATACCTACTAAATCCTATTCGTAGGTAATTGTTTTCAGTGGCGATTTTATTTTTGTAGCAGAATAGTGTTAGCTACTAAGTTTTTGTTGACATTTCTTAAAAGTAAGTAAAAACTTTTTATGACGAATTAGCATTTCGTAGTTAATAGGATTTTGTGACTATTTTATTTTGGTAGCAAAATAGTTTTAGCTACTAATATTTTTTTGTAGCGAAAGGCTTTTAGTGATGTTCTGTATATGTAGCTAATGACGTTTTGTGATGAAATTTTTTAGTAGCTAATATTATTTAATCACAAAATTTAATTTTTAATTTAATAATTTTTTAATTATTAAAACAAATGTATTTTAATTTATTACAATTTTAAATACTTTTTGTGACGAATTTATTTTGGTAGCTATATTATTTAGTGACAAAATTTAATTTTGAATTTAATAATTATTATAATTGTTAACAACGAATTTATATTAAATTTATTACAAATTTTAAGACAGTATGAAATATTAAAATTATTCATTTTATAATTAATGTTAGTGACATATTTTTTAAATAATAATAAATTGCAATAAAATAAACATATAAAATGGATTGCATTTTTAAGAATAAAATATTTACACATTATTTACAAACTAAGAGTCTTCATCTGAGTCACTACCAATAACATATGCAGAACCTAGCATTTGTTTAACCAATTTTTTAAGCTTTTTAACTTTTTTAATATCACAATCTAACTTAGTCTTCAATGTCTTGTTCTCCTCTTGAAGCGCTGTCAACAATGCTGATCTTGACGAAGAGGCACTTACAGGCTTAGGGCCAACCCTCCTTGATATAGCCCGATCGTGTACCAAGGACATTGCTACAAATATCATCGACATTGGGTTGATTCTCCTCAGTCAAGAACGTCTGCAACAATTCCTACATCTTGTCCTACAATTTAAAGTAGAAATCGAGTTAACTAAAAATAATTACTTACGATTACATAGAAAAATAAATTGTAATATTAATTTATTTGTACTTCCATAATTACTTTGTGCCTCTTCAGTCGTCCAGCCTTGACCTTCCTTACAGTGTGTGTGTTTGTACAATGTGATCCTATCACACTCTTACCCTTGGAGTTATGTTTGATTTTATAATATGAATTTAAAAAATTATAACCAATTAGAAATTATTGTATTAAAAATAGAATAATAAATTGAAAACGATATACTTACTAATTCTAGTCATGTCACGACCCGGAACCATATCGGGCACATGACAACCACCACATACCAGGGTTAAAGATACTCACAGTACCCTTAATACGACTATGCAAGGCTAACTGAATATCAATCTCAACAACAATACAAAATGTTCATACATAAAGTTATTTACAAACCATAAGATAGACAAGAGTTAATTTACAAAATTATAAAGCATATCGACATAATCATGAGCCACTACACAAAAAAATACAAAACAGAGACTACCTATGTGTGGTAATATCCCGAAAATGTCAAAAGACCACACGATCCACTTAGAACTTCAAACTCACCAAGTTAACCTGCATGGTTGGGAAACAGGGGGGTGAGTATGCTATGTACTCAGTGAGTAGGAAAAACATATGTTATGAATAGAACTCGATACACACCAAGACGGTATAGATAACCCATAAGGTGAACATACAACACATTAAAACCCATAGGCCTAGTCTATGACTCAACAGAAACACATAGGCCTAGTCTATGACTCAACATATATTGGTTAGGAACCATATAGGCCTAGCCTGTTAATTCACTCATCCAGTGAACATAGATTCTAGTTCTAATACACAAAAGCATAAAAACATCACATGTGTAAATCAAATCTCGTCAGAAAAACAAATATCAGGGTAAGCCAAAACAAGCATGTGTGACACCACTAGTCAGCCAAACTAGCGCACATACCCACAATCCTCGGTGTTGGCTCGACTTTTTCTGTAGAGAGTCTAGACGATAGTCGACAAGAGCATTATGACCTAGGTGATGACCTCATCGGTGTCCAAACCCTAGGGATGGAATCACCTGCGAGCCCCATAGAAAGGTGTCAATACAGGAACTCGACTTCTATGTACCAGCGTCAAGGGTATAAGGGTAGCTTAATCAGATGTGCCTAGCGCACGATTGGCCAATCATTTTTTCACCAATCATCAAAAAATCATATACAAATGTTGAATACTAAAATCAAGTAAGGCACCGTGCCTTTATTTATCAGTCCAACCGATAAAATTGAACTGTGCCAAGGCTTTAAGCCAAAAGAGAATACATGCATGCAATATATATGACTCGGTTACGCATATGAAAATTTCCAAAACATTATCTCACGAAATAAAAGTCAATTTTTGTGCTTTAAATGCATAGTTGTTAAAAACAATGTCATTTCATAAAGACATAAACGTATTACTATCCATTTGAGATTCAATTATACTAAGCATTAACTAGGTTCGAAATTCACATACAAGTCATCATAAATGTCTTAGGGTGATCTAATCACATATGAGAAATATGGTTTCTCAACTCACCTCAAAAGAAGGCATACACTCTCTTAATTTCAATAGTCCTCGGTACGAGCTCCTTGATTCATAGCTCCCGAGCCTTTATGCATAAAAAGACATACGATGAAATTATTAATTAAACATAAATTTCATACTTATACACTATCACATAAGTGTATAAAACACAATACCACTCCCTTTAAGCTATAGAATTCGACGATTAAATGCCTTATATGGTTACTTCGTTACTATTCATATTAGCTTTTCTTTTGCAATTCCTAAGGCATTTAATGCCTTTAATCTAATACTTACTCATTTCAAAGAATAATTAAGCACATCTTTATCCATGCACATTAGGCCATTACTCATCAATCTAAGCAACAATTCAAGTTTACTCTAAG
>JANQBM010000005.1:21171413-21186639 GCA_025594535.1 Erythroxylum domingense | reverse complement strand
ACTTATTTTGCCAATTTTGTAAATACTAATGATAAATTAATTAATTTTAAGTGTTAAAACACTTAAAATTATGTTGATTGTTTTTTTTTAATAATACATTCTAAACATTCAAATAAAATATCGAATAAAACATATCTTAATTAATTATGATGGATTATAAAAATGTTAGCTTAAAAATTTTTGCAAATGGAAATCATTTAGCGACGATTTATAAAATCATCACCAATTACAAACGTTTTACAACGTTTTACGTAATTCGTCACTGTATGCCAGACATTTTGTGACGATTACAAAAATATCGTCGCTAAATACTGGACATTTAGTAACGCTTAGAAAAATCATCTCAGAATGCTAAAATTTTTACGACTAAACAGAATTTTAGTCGCTAAATATGGACTTTTAGTGATGCTAATGCATATCTTTGTGAAATGTACAACATATTTTAGTGACAACTGACATAATTCGTCGCAAAAGAATGTATTTGGCGACGAATATTGTTAAACATCACCAAATATTAAGCATTTTACGACTATGAACTATATTCGTCGCTAAGTATTTTCTTTCGACGACGTTTTATTTTTACGTCGTTTGCAAACATTTTACAACGTTTTACATAATTCGTCACTGTATGTCGGATATTTTGCGATGATTACAAAAATATCGTCGCTAAATACTGGACATTTAGTAACGCTTAGAAAAATCGTCTCAAGATGCTAAAGTTTTTACGACTAAACAGAATTTTATTTGCTAAATATGGACTTTTAGTGACGCTAATGCATATCTTTGCAAAATGTACAACATATTTAGTGACAATTGACATAATTCGTCGCAAAAGAATGTATTTGGCGACGAAGATGGTTAAACGTCACCAAATATTAAGCATTTTACGACTATGAACTATATTCGTCGCTAAATATTTTCTTTTGACGACGTTTTATTTTTACGTCGGTAAACGACAAGTTTTAGTGACGACTAAATTTTTTCATCACAATATGTTCCATTTTTGCAATGAAAACAGTTTCGTCGCCAAATAGCCCATTTGTTGTAGTGATTTATCTTAATTTATATTCTCATATTGATATTAACCTATATTTTGGGTACCAACTAGTGCTTTGACTCGATATGGGATAAGAAAGTTTCGTACTATTTTCTAGTTGGTACTAGTTGAAACAACATGGTATCATTATCATCGGTTGAAATACATAATTAAGAAAATAATTATAATATAAGTAACAAAATTATTTTTAATCTCAAAAGAAAATCCCAAAGAGTTGTTTAATTTAAGACATGAAATTGTAGCCCTTAAAGATTGCAGATATTTAGGAGACCTTTCACCATACTTTTTAAGAGTTACTTCTACATCTTTGATATGTTTCATTTTTACTGGCTAAATATGTGATTTGTATTTTAATGTTTCGTAAAACGTTTAAGTCTCGATTATTATCACTGGTATCACTTTACACAATAATGTTACTAAAATGATACTAGTTACACCTTAAATAAGGTGTAAAATTGATAATAGAAATAACGATAAAAATTTGCTTAAACCTTTTAAAACATTAACGTAAAAATTAAATCGTATCAATGTCTAAAGAATTCAGTTGCGATATCTTATAAGCTAAATTGATGGTCCAAATACTAGAAATTGATAAAATCCTAGTTCATTAGAGTTGAAGTTGCTGGATAAGATAGAACTTGATACATAAATAATAATAAATGAAACTTTGGAAAAAAGTTAATAATGTGTATTTCAGAAGTTTGCACTTTATTTATTTTATTTTCACGTTATCTTTTACTTTACTGCCATACAAAATGCAACCCCCATAAATATCAAACTCAGTTCAGGAATAGAACCAACCTTTTTGTTTCTTCTAATGTCTTTTAACTACAAACATAATTTTTATTTGGTCAATGAAAATAAAACTCTTATTAATAAATTATTGTCCTTTGCAACCTAAAAAATGATTACCTGGATGCATTTTTTACCATAAAATATGGCGTATATTTTGATGCATCTGTGATATGGTGGCATCTTTCAGGCATGAACTATATCTCAAGTTTTTGCTACATGCAAGAAAAGACTTACCCACGGATTAATTCAAAAGGGACAATTTCATAATTCATTCTATTTCCGCTCATATAACTATAGCTTTTCTGTTTTAGTTCCTTAAATTACGTTGAAATGCTAATTTAGTTCCTAGATATATGACTCCTTGTAACTCTTTACTTTCTGCCCAAAAATAGAATAGCAGACTAGAAAATATTAAACTATCGCCGTCATCAATACCACCGTTATGCCATTTAAAGACATGACAGGATGAGAGACATCATGCCACATAAGATATATGCCTGCCATGTTGCAGAGTATACGGTGATAGTGGCATAAGGATGTGGCCTGGCCACTAAAACCAACGCTGGAACATGATTGATTACAACATAAACAGATAAGTCATAAGAGAGCAAAAGACACAAGATGGACCCTACCAGAAAAGAAACAGCCCCCTGAAGTAGGAGTCGTCAAAACCCTAGTACTGCATTTATTTTCTTCAACGCTCTGTCTACTATACATAGTGATAGGTCTCAACTTTGCGTGTTTCTGTCTTTTTACGTTCATGGAGGCTCTTCTAGATACTACCGCTGATATTGGGATAGTGGTTTGCTCCATTTTTGAGTATGTTGTGGTGGAGACTGCTCTGCTTGCTCAAAGCTCTCTGCTTGGGCTTCTCTTAATGGTACATTCTTTCATTCTTTACTCTTCCACTGGTGACTACTGACTAGTGGTTGTTGTGTGCATTACTTTGCATTCATTTAACCCTCCTTCTTCTTTCTATAGGATCTTTTGTTGATTGGTTCTATTAGAAAATGGTATATTGCGTAGAATAAATTCTTAACTGGGTAGTTGGGGTTTTGACGAGAAATATTTGGTTATTGGAGAGTTTTTTGTGGCTTTTGTTTTGTGTAGAAGTGGTTTAGAGTTATGAGGTTGTTTTTGTCAATTGGAAGTACTCTATTGCGTGAAATTGCCATCTTTTGGTCCGCTCTATCTGCGGTCTTCTGTGTTTCCTTATAGATACTCTTTAGCAGCGGGCTTATTGCGTTTTAGTTGTGCTATTGTTTTATAGAAGACGTGTAACTGTACTCATCTACGAAGATTGTGGATAGAATGACTGTCGAAAATTTATTCTGTACTTCTGCCTGTCCTTTGGCACCAGAAAAGGAAAAGAGGTTACGATATCTTTGGGTTCTTTTTTTTATGTTTATTTAACTCAATAACAATAAAATTGAAGGAAAATGTGATTTTATTTCGTTGAAGCATGCATTACTGCCTTTTGATTTTGCAGCAATTCTTGTGATCCTGCCTGAATGCTATGTTTGACACCGTATTCATCAGTATTTAGCATTTGACTTTATGTAGACTCTAAATATTGTGTCTGAACTTAAGAGGTTATTCCTTTATGCTACTTTTCTGGCTGGACTCTATTATTGTCTAACTTGGAACTTTTACTTGTTCAATTTGGCATTCTTCCTCGTTATTGCTTTTCAATTTATGATCATTTGGCAACTTTTGGCGCCCTTTATGCTTTGTTATGATCCTATAATCGAACTTTCATTCAACTTCATTTTGAAAGAAAACTTACTTTCTCTCTCTGTTTAAAGTTTTAGCCTTCTTGTTAGTCTTCAAGCCTTGATATTTGCTGCATTTCTTATTCTGATGTGTTACTATCCTGCTGAACATTTCTGAATAGTTTATTTTTCAATTCTAATGTCAGATGAGATTTCAGCCGCATGATGGTATCATGTTAACAGATTTGGTTACAACTGATAAGAGGTGAAGTTAAATCTCTTAATTGTTGGCTCTGTTTGAACTTTCTGTCAAGTGTTATTAAACCAAATTTTTTGAGTTACAGGTTTCCTCTGAGTGAGTTGAATGAAGTGAGAAAACCGGTTGAAGACAATAAGGATGGTGGTGAAACCAATGATGGTGATAGTGACAATGATGATGATGATGATGATGACAATGATGGAGAAGATAATGAAGGAGAAGATGAAGATGATGAGGGAAATAATGATGACATTGATGATGATGGCAGTGCTGAAAGTGGTGATGAAGATGACGATGATGATGGTGAAGATGATGATGAGGACGATGATGACAACGACGACGATAATGAAGATGACGAGGATGACGAAGAAGATGAAGAAGAAGAAGCCCAACCTCCAACTAAAAAGAAGAAGTGAGGAATAAAATTCGTTCAAATGTTGAGTGCTTTTTGTTTTGTTTTAGCGAGGCTTGCTTTCAAACTAACATTAGTTCTTAATTTACACAGGTCTGTAACCTTCGTATCTTCCAATAATGATAAACCCCTAGATTTCTTTTCAACTAAATCGGGATTTTGTCATTGAAGTTAGTGTTCCTTCACACACACTTCCATTTAGGCAGTAGAGATGCGAGGACCCTAACTCTAGCGCATAACCATATATTAAGAAGAAAGAAGACTCTTCTTTTCTTTTCTTGAGAATTAATGGCATAATCTTAAGGCTTTTTGCAGATTAATTTCCCTTTATAAATTTTCAAGCATAGCATGCACAAGTCTTCTGTTTCTGTTGACAAAGAAGGACATATAATCATATCATACTGAATTTTATTAGCAGAAATTTAGCATGATTCATGTTATTATGCTGCTATCTGCTCGAAGCGTCAAGTGAGCAGGATTCTGTGATTTTGGTAACCATAATTGCAGCGGCATCATGAGCACTAGCATGAAGTAGACAGTACGTGATGACGTGGTACAGTTGTTAAAAAACTAATTTGTTTAGAAGTGTTAGTATTTTAGGGGGGTTTACTAGTGTGATTTAATTGTTTAGGTAATTGATTTAATGAATGGTAAAATAGAGGGACTAGCTTGTTAATTTAGTTGGCTAAATACGCAAGCTTGGACGTGGAAATGGCTAATTGGAAGAAATGAATTTTATTAGAAAAGTAGTAGTACAAGGTAGTGGTAGGACTCTTAGTTTTTGGACATACACAAAATGAGAGGACGAAGGCATATTTATACTTGTAGATTGCCGACCTCCTTGTCCTCTCTAGAATTTTCTTGGCAAGCTTGCAGCCGGCTAGGCTCTTGATTTTTTTGATTTTTTTGACAAGTAATTAGATAATTTTATGGCACTTTCAAGACAATTCACATAATATCTAGAGTATTATTTTAGTTCTAATTATAAGCTAAAATTCATGAAACTTCCTAAGCCTTCTTGCCAACTCTTGATTTCTAGAATTATCTAGCTATTTCCATAAAGTGTATTAACATTTAACACTCCTCAATTTACTTCATGGTTACTCCAATTCGATTGCGTAACACTTCAAACTTCCCTCGTGGTAATGCTTTCATAAAAATATCTGCAAGTTGCTCTTTTGTATTGCAATACTCGAACTTGATCTCTTTATTTGCTATTGCTTCTCGTAAGAAGTGATACTTAATCGAGATATGCTTGGTTCTACTATGAAACACGAGATTCTTCGTAATTGCAATAGCTGATTTATTATCGCAGAAAATCCTTGTAGACTCTTGCTGAACTTCGCCTATCTCTTCGAGAATTTTTCGAAGCCATATAGCTTGGCTCGTTGATCCCACTGCAACGATGTACTCGGCTTCCGCTACCGAATCTTGTTTCTGAGAAGTCCATGAGAATATTCTTGAACCAAATGTGAATGCATATCCTGAAGTGCTTCTCATGCCATTGACTGACTTGGTCCAGTCGCTATCGGTCTATCCGAATAATCTTGCATCTGCAATAGGTCTATACCAAATGTCGTAATCCTTTGTACCTCACAAATATCCCATCACTCGCTTCGTTGCTCCAAGATGAACTTGGCTTGGACTTTGCATGAATTTCGATAGTATATTTGTCGCGTACATTATATCGGGCCTAGTTGTCGTGAGGTAGAGCAAACTTCTGATCATGCTTATGAAAACTGAAGCATTTGCTTTCTTCAATCCATCTTCTTTCCTTAGCTTCTCGTTGGTGACTAGTGGAGTAGCAACTGCCTTACTTTCAGACATACTGAATTTCTTCAAAAGGTTCTTTGTATATTTCTTTTGTGATATAAAAATTCCTTCTTTTTCTTGACTTATCTCAATACCGAGGAAGTAGTGTATCAAGCCAAAGTTTGTCATTTCAAATGTATTCATCATATCTTCTTTAAATTTTCGAACCATTTCCTCATTATTCCCCGTATAGATAAGATCATCCACATATAAGGAGACAATGAGAGTATCAAAATTATCTCGAGTCTTGATGTACAATGTTGGTTCGCTTTTACTCCTCTTGAATCCTTGATCAATGAAATAACCACCAATTTTGTTGTACCAGGCTCTCGGTGCTTGCTTGAGCCCATGTAAAGCCTTCTTTAATCTGAGTACTTTATCTTCTTCATCTTTTACCAGAAAGCCCTGTGGTTGCTCCATATAAATCTTTTCTTTTAGAACTCCATTTAGAAATGCAGACTTCACATCGAGCTGGTGTATTCTTTACCTTTTTTGCTGCTAGCACTATTAAAGCTCGTATAGTATCTAGTCGAGCAACGAGAGCAAATGTTTCATTATAATCGATCCCCGACAACCAAGAATAGCCTTTTGCCACCAATCTCGCATGTTTTTGAATAGATCCATTTGGGTTAATTTTTTTTATAGATCCACTTAATTCTAATAATTTCTTTATTTTCGGGTCGATCAACCAGCTCCCATGTATTGTTTTTCTCAATCATCTTAATTTCCTCCTCCATAGCTTTATTCCAAACTTCTTCTTTTGCTGCCACTTCATAGCTTTCTGGTTCCAATATTGTAAAATTGCAGCTTTCATAGATATCTACCAACAATCTCACCTTTCTGGCTGGTGATTCTGATAAAGATTCTTCTCATTGCATAGTTGATGATACTGATGATCTCAGTGAGGATGGAGGTGTTGATGATTGACTAGTAGATGTAGAAGATCCTGTTGTTGATGATTGGCTTCTAGTTTCGTTGGCACCTTCTATAGCATCTTGGGGTTTGTGAAACGTGATCAACCTTTTTTTCCACCTTTTCTTCTTCCCAATTCCATCTTGCATCTTCATCGAACTTTATGTATGATGAGGTTATTCGATTTTATATTACATACCTGATAACCTTTTGAAGTAGAGTTGTATCCTACAAATATTCCTTGTTCTGTCTTATCATCTAGCTTGCTCCGCTTTTTGTTTGGAATGTGAGTATAGCATATGCAGTCAAAGACTCTGAGATGCTTCGCTGAAGACTTGCGTCCTGACCATGCTTCAATTGGAGTTATATTTGATAGAGCCTTTTTTAGACATCTATTTAGTAGATAGACGACTGTAGATACTGCTTCAACCCAGAATGTGTTGGGAAGACCTTTTCCTTTTAGCATTGATCTCGCCATCTCCATAACTGTTCCATTCTTCCTTTCTAATACTACATTTTGTTCTGGAGTATATGAAACTGTAAGTTGTCGTTCCACTTCTTCGTCTTTGCAGTATTTGTCAAAATCTCTTGAGGTATATTCTTTTCCTCTATTACTCCGTTGAACCTTGATATATCGGCCACTTTGCTTCTCGACATAGTTTTTAAATATTTTAAAGATACTAAAAACTTCTAATTTTTGTCGTGTAAAGTAGACCCATGTCATCCTTGTATAGTCATCGATAAATAGGATGAAGTATCTATTTTGATTTAGTGACGGCATCTGCATGGGTCCACAGACATCTGTATGGATGAGCTCCAATAGCCTTTTAGCTCTCCAAGATCGTCTGGAAGGAAATGGTTGTCTTGGTTGCTTACCTAATAGGCAACCTTCACATACACCATTTTCCTCCTGTATTCTTGGAAAATCTCACATCATCTTTTTCTGGTACAAGTCCTTCAACGCCTTAAAAGTGAAGTGGTTGAATCTGCGATGCCATAATCAAGAATCATCCGTCTGCACCTTCATAGCTATTTCATTTATATAGTCAAACTTAAAAGGAAAACAAATGTTTTCCATCTTGACTACTGCAACCTTCTTCCAACTATCCCTTTTGTCATATATGGTACAGTGATCTCCATCAAAATATAGAGCATACCCTTTTGCACAGTGATATTCCCCTTTGCTTCGACATCCACTACTCCATTATTCCCGAGCCTCACTATTGACTTAACTGACGTATCTAGCTCCTTGAAAATGCTCTTCTCACTAGTCATGTAATTACTGCACCCACTATCAACATACCATAGTTCTTTTTTATCTACCGTGGAAGCTTGACAACTATAGAACAATTGCTCCTGTTCTTCCTTCTCCTTCAAAAAATTAGCTTCATGATTCTTTTGGTTTCTGGGACAATCTCTCTATAGATGCCCATACTGCCCATATGAGTGGCACTTTGGCTTATCCCTATGCCAACAGTCTTTCTCCAAATGATTTGTCATTTTACATATCTTACATGGAGGATATGTTTTCCTCTCCTGATTATTCCTTCCTCAAAAATCTTTTTTTCTCCTAATATTTATTTTTCTATGGATTTTCCAAAAAATTGCTTGATTTTTGAGACCGTATATTAATCATTGACTGAAAGGCATTCTCCAACGAATTTTTTTCTCGCCTTTTCAGCCTTTGTTCTTAGGCTTCTAAAGAGCCCAATAACTCTATTACTGACAGAATCTTAATATCACTTGTTTGCTCGATTGCAGTAAAAACCGAGTCATATTTCTCAGTGAGTATCATAAGAATTTTTTCTACAATCCTTCTGTCAGTAAAATCATCACCATAATACTTTAATTGATTTACTATTTCTTTCATTCTACCATAGTCAATTTGAACGATGTCAGAATCCTTCATTTTAATATTTTCTAATTCCCTCCTTAAAATTTGAATTCTGACAGCAAAAGCTCGCAACATACCTTGAAATTCTTCTTGTAGCGTATCCCATGCCTGCTTTGATGTCGTCGCCCCCATGATCCTCGGAACAATAGTGTTAGCCAACGTTTGTTGTATCGTGAACAATGTTTAAGCATCTTTGTGCTCATTCTCTTTTAATAGTTTTCTTTGCTCTTCTGACAAAGTTCCTGATGGGACTGAATGCTCATCACTGACGATATCCCAAAGACCTTGGGACGTAAAAAAATTCTTCATTTTAAAACTCCAAAAATCATAGTTATTCCCATCAAATATGGGAATTGGCATAGAGACCGACTTCGCTGACATGCTAGCAGCCATTATGCCCACTTACGATTGAATTGCTCTGATACCACTGTTAGTATGTTGGGGGGTTTACTAGGGTGATTTAATTTTTTAGGTAGTTGATTTAATGAATGGGTAAAATAGAGGCACTAGCTTGTTAATTTAGTTGGCTAAATAGGCAAGCTTGGCTGTGGAAATGGCTAATTGGAAGGAAGGAATTTTACTAGAAAAGTAGTAGTACAAGGTAGTTGTAGGGCTCTTAGTTTTTGGACATACACAAAATGAGAGGATGAAGGCATACTTATACTTGAAGATTGCCGACCTCCTTGTCCTCTCTAGAATTTTCTTGGCAAGCTTGCAGCCAGTTAGGTTCTTGATTTTTTTGATTTTTTTACAAATGACATTTAGATAATTTTATAGCACTTTCTAGATGATCCACTTAATATCTAGAGTATTATTTTAGTTCTAATTATAGGCTAAAATTCATGAAACTTCCTAAGCCTTCTTGCCGACTCTTGATTTTTAGAATTATCTAGCCATTTCCATGAAGTGTATTGACATTTAACAAGAAGCACATGACATATATATTTTCTAGTTCGAAATAGAGTAATTTATAGTGTTTCAAACAATTCTATCCACCTCAGATGCCATGGGCCATGGTCCTTTTCAAAACATTGCATTTTTCTTGGAGCTTTTGAGGATATTTTTTTAAATTAAATAAACTATATTTATGAGAAGAAGCTTGAGACTTAAAAAAAGGTAAGTAACACAACCAACCTAACTATAGATACAAATGTCCTAGCACGTCGAGCACTGCTCACTCAAGCACTCAAATAATTAAGCAGATGAGTTAGTAAACATCCAATATAAATTCATTTACAAATGAACCTAACATAATTCCCTTATGGATTGCAATTCACTAAAGTCAAGTTAAAGGTAGGTCCCAACTAATTCTGGTGTGAGAGAAAGCTTCTCATTGAGCTTGAGTATCCATCATAACCTCCCTAATCCAACATATAGTCTTAGCTATAGATGCAGACTTATCTAAGGACTTTCTTCCATCCAAAAGATGATTCTTTTCTCTCAAAATTGTGTAATGCACATCATAGAGAAGGAGGAGAGGGAGCTTATCAATACATTAAGATAGTTAGGATCGTCATTAAAAAATATAAGCAAATCATTTGCAAAAGCAAATTGAAAATTTTAACGTGTTGGGATTTACAAGATACCTGAACGAACCATTTTCTTTTATATAACATGCTATAAGCCCGATAAAGATTTCAATAGCAAAGATTTCTTTTGAGGATATGATGCTCATGTAGTTTTTTTCACAATCTTATTGTTTTAAAAAAAGGCCATTTCTTCATGTGCATGAATGCCTCCTTATTTTCCATTTACTTCAACCTATGTATAGATGTGGGAGGTTAATTTAAAGGTCCAATGAATGGCATAACTCTAAATTAAAAAATAACAATCAAAAGTAAGTATCCATTACTTATTATTTAAGACAAAATAATATGAAAAATGAGTTATTATGTCTGTTGTTACAGGATTAGTTTAATGAAAAATCTTATAATGGAAGCGTGTTTGCTTCTGCTACATTATTTAGTTTATTCATTATTTTCTTGAAGCTTCCGATTGTCAACACATCTTTTCAAGCATTTTTGTCTCATTTTCCATTATAATTTTGTTTTTGTTATCAACTAAGTAAGAACATAAGTGTTGTAGCAACTAATCAATTTCGTTTGCCATTGATATTTCTACTTTTCCACCTACAGTTTTGTGTTTCGCCTAAGATGAATTTTCAAGTTTTTGTATCATAATCAATGATTATAACTATCATTTCATAATCTAGATGTCTACATTAGTTGTAATCATTTTGGTATTTAAAATTTTGAGATCTGTATATACATTTATGATTTATAATTAAAAATTTTATTGTGAGATATGAGATGTAGAGTTTTTGAGGCTTCTTTTGTTATAATTTAATGGTAATTTTTAACTAAAAACTTGGCGATTAATATGAGCTACAACTTCGTTGCTACTTTTTTAGAGTGAAAGTTGCCATAGATAAAGAGGAAATAAGAGCTTGAAAAAGAGAACAAGGAAGAAGATTTAGTGTGCATGTTCAAGAGTTGATATCCTAGTATGACGTCCATCTAATTATTGTGAAGTATAATTTGGTATCTGTAGTGGTTTTTATTTATAGGATGACAATTTATGTTGTATAATCTAGTGATATACTTTATATAATGCATTGGTGATAGTTTTTAGATCATCTAATAGATTTTTTTTGGTATAACACAGTAATGTAGTGGTGATGAGTAATCTAATGGAGAATGGGAAAATTTATTTAGACATGTCAACTTCACATAGTCAAGTGAAGAATATTAAGATAGAGGTACTTGAAATGGGTATAAAATTTAAAATTCTCAAATAAGATTACTTTATGCCAAAAGTATGCAAGTTGTCATAGGTTTTTGCTTTTCATTTAAGGAGGAAAGAAATATGAGAATGAAGAGTTGCACAAATCATCTTAGTTAAATAGAGTGAAACCAAGGTTAAGTGAAAGAATTAGGTGTATTGATTAATTATATTATCAGTTAGTTTAAGTTACTTGTACCATGATCAAGTTTGAAAAGGAGCACAACTATAATTTGATTCTAATTAGTGCGAGATTTATGAGGCAACATTGGGTTATTGATAACCGAGTAAGGCATAAATTAGAGTTGAAAAAATAGTTCTAGAATTAAGTAAAATGTGAAAATATAAAGCCTGTTGTTGTAAGCACATAGAGTATCAGACATAACATGATTAATAAAAGATTTTCGTAATGATAGAAACATATAGAGACACGTGAGGTTAGAAGAAGGAGATGCAAAACTAATGTATAAGATGTTCATTAGGATGAAAGAAAATAATAGTAGATTTTTCTATAGGATTGAATGTGATTAGGAAAGAAAGATAAACATGAAGAGTTTAAAAGCATAATATTTATTTTTTAATAAGGTCGATTGCATAAATCATGAGGACTAAATATAGTGAAACTAAGGTTAAGGGGAAGAGATAGGTGTAATGCTCAGGTATATTATTGGTTGGTTGAAGGTATCTGTACCACAAGCAAGTTTGAAAATGTGTAAAACTATGATTTGATATCAATTATTGTAAGATTTATCAAGCAACATTGGGTTGTGGATAGTCGAGTGATAATTTCTAATTGTGATAATTTTTAATATGATTTTTTAGAGCACTATGCTTGTGTCTTGATGTTTTCTAATGGTTTTAGTAAATAAAATGACTTGTATTTACTTTAAATTCTTGTTTTAGTCCATCATTAAAGAAGGAGTAAAGTTAGAAATATTCAAGTCAAATTACAACTATGTTTAAATACTTTTGGTGAAGACTCAGAACATGATACCAATACAGTACTGGATCCCTTTATGTATTATAATAAGCCATTTTCTACTTTTGGGAAAGTTTTTTGCATGATTAACTTGATACTAACATGTTCACTTGTTTTGATTGTGTTCAATAAGTAAACATTTTATTTCTCCAAGTGTCCACGACATCCTACCATGTTTTTCCCATGCTTGTCAACAAAGGAGAAACACAAACCTATGTTTATACCTCTATTATGATGTTTTTTTTATACAAAAAAGAAACCAAAAGCGGTCTTAAGTGACATAAGATCCTAACACAGTCTTGTGTTTGATCATATTGGGTAGAAATTCTAGGGTTTCAAGTTTTATGAGACAGAAGGTAGAAATAGAAGAGAAGAGCTTTTGGAGATCAATTTTTGAGCTAAGAAATTAATTAAAAGTTGAATTAAAGCAGTTGGAATTAAGGAAAGATCAATCTTAGAGAGGAAAAATAAGAAAATTTATTAAGATTCATGAAAAAACTAAATATTCTAGGTATGAGAATTCAAACTTCTTTCTCATGTTCTTTCTTATTCTTTATAGATTTCCTTTTCTTATTGTGAACTAATTAGGATATAAATATAGGTAGGATAGACCTTAGGACTTGATGTTTTGAATTGATTCTTTGATTTCATGGAAGATCTTAGTTTTCTTAATAATTATTTGTGATTATATTTTGTTAAATTGAAATTTCTTAGCATTTTAATTCAATTTTGAATTTTGTATATTAGGATTGATAGATTATATGTACGAAAAGATCACAATATGATCAATGAGAATTACATAGAACCCTAAAGATGAGGTCACATAAATCTTTTGAGTTTAGAATCATATTTATCATATGAGTTCAAAAGATGAAGTAATGTGTTCTTAAGATGTTTTATTAGAAAGAGATTTAAGTCAATCAACTTAAAGATAGGAGTTATATTGCTTAAGATAGAATATAGTTGTAAAATTAGAATTTTTATCATTCCAGAGAACTATGATTATCATTGAGTAAAGATATATGCAAGACATAGGAAAGGTTATAGGTGAATTCTTGCCTATGTCTTACTTTTTTATTGGTTAATTTAATCTTATTCGTTGCTTTAATTTGGTGACTTGAATTAGTTTGTTTGTTTCCTTTATATAACTTTTTCCAATAGATTATAAAAGGAAGACGGTTAGTACTATTAGCTACAGTTTTTGTAGGATCAACACTCTACTCACTAAGTTATACCATATGAATTGATATGTGCGCTTACCTAGGTGATTTCTTTAGTATTATTTTACGTGTTTTATTTTATTTATTTATCATACGTCAAATTTTTGTTCCATTTTTTGGGACTAAAATATTAGAAAAGCATTTTTATTGTTCTAATCATTTTCTATGTTATGTATTCTTCTATTTTATTTATTTTATTCTAAAGAATATTTTTTTTGATCTTGTGGTTATGGCTTATTATAGGTCTACATTCTTTGGTGTGTGACTAGGAGTAGTCCCATAGTACCATTTGAGCTAGATCAAAAAATTGAATGTACATTATTTTGAAAATTGAGAGAAAGAAACTTGAGAGTTTGAATGCAATTACCAGGCATAATGTCATATTAAGGAGGAATCAAACAATGGGGGATTATGCTAGAACATTATTGATTAGGACTGATTTATCATTATTATACCAATATTTAAGGAAAACGTCCTCGAGATTAAAGCCATCACGATTCAATTGTTTCAATAATTGGAGCAATTTGATGGTCTACTAGATAAAGATTCTATTGTGAACATTGTCAATTTTCTAGAAATTTATGAAACATATAAGCTTAATGAAGTTTCAGAGGTTTCCATATAATTGAGATTGTTCCCTTTCATTTTGAGGGAATAAGCTAAATTATGGTTGAAATCATTGCATCCAAGATCCATCACTACATAGAATGGGTTGGCTAAGAAATTTTTTGTGAGATACTTTCCTCTAGTATGTACAATGAAGCTTATATTTTCTCTTTTCAATAGCTAAAGGATGAAAATTTATATGACACTTGGGAGAGATGGATGGAGTTGTTGAGGAAGTGACTACACCAGAGTCTTAACTTAGGTTTGTAGATGTAATCATTCTATAATGGATTAAGCACCCAACTAAGTAGATGATAGATGCATCTTCGGGGAAAACCAATATCTTTAAGACCCCTAAGGAATTATAAGAGCTTATCAAGACCATATCAATAAATAACGATCAGTGGTGGAATTTGAGTCCTATACCTTAGACCTATGGAATCCACAGTATTGATATGGTGGCAACATTATAAGCAAACTTGGAAGCTCTTAACAAGAATGTTAACTAGATAAGTACGATAACAAAATCAATGTAGGTCATGAGTTATGAAATTTGTGGCAAGGGCCGCAAATTATTAGTGCAATTAACATATGATCAAGAACATCAATTAGCACAAACTAATTTTGATAGGATCATGAAGTAAATCACACGTTAGTATAGACTTTACATGCAAGAAACTCGATACACAAGAAGGAAGGCTTAAATGGTATATCCTTTTTGTGAATATAAAATCTTGCTAAGAACTTCTCTTTCTTGTTAAAAAAATATCACAAAATTTATACGAAA
>JANQBM010000005.1:21144871-21158504 GCA_025594535.1 Erythroxylum domingense | reverse complement strand
TATAAATGATTATGTTATAATTTATAATTTATGAATTTTAAAAAATACAACTACAATTTTTAAAATTGTCTTAAAAAAATTTTAAATATAGTAAACGTCCGGGCCAACTCAGGCCTGACGAGTAGCCCGTGGCCGAGCGGGCTAGGCAAGCCGAGCCAACTCAGGCCATGAGCTAGGCCCGCTCGCCAATTTTTTTCAATTGACCGGGCCAAGCCGTCATCAGCTCAGGCCCAACCCAACCAGTTAACATGCCTAACATATATAAATGAAATTTAATAAAATTGATATTAACCAGAACAAAATATCTGTTCTCCTATATTTCATCTCAAATATCAAGCACCCGAGTTCCTAAAAGTCTGTGTATTGAGATCATTACATCATAAGTTTATATTTTGAAATTTTAGAAAAAACAAAAATGAAAAATATTAATAGCTAAAATTAAAGTCTTAAATATATATGTTATATTTTAACTTAATTTAATTAATTATATATTGTAACTATACAATATTTTTATCAAATGTGCGTTTATGTCTATTCTATTTATGATATTTCATTATTAATTATTATAAAAAATTTATATTAAATTAATAAATATTATATTATTTAGATGTAATTGAAAAGATTAAATTCTATAGAAAATTGAAACAGGTAAATATAATAATTATATATAATGTGTCTCTTTTTATTTTAATCCGAGGAGAGAATGGTCAAAAGATTTAATGCAATAATGGTTAAATAGTTTTAGTGAAAAGTAATAATTGACCATTCATAAACCAAAAAAGTGCTTTTAGAAAAATCAACGAAAATTGTATTTTTTTCAAAATGTAAAAGATTTGATAATAACCTCTTCTGTGACAAAAGAAATACTAAATTGGCGAACACAAAAATACTATACACAAAACAATGTCTTTTGTAGAACTGATTTAAAGTTTGATGGTCTATCGCAACAAGCACAAGGACTAAATTTAAAGGTTGATGTTATATCTTTTCAAGTGTGACAATTACATCAACAACTACTCAATCAAGCTGCCCAAATTGATTCTGATTTAATTTGAGAAGATATATTGATCAATTTTATTGTGGACTAGACTTCTTTAAGAAAGAAAGAAAGAAAATTACAAAAAGTTCGAGAAGAGCTTTAAAGAATTGACTCAGATATGGCTAAAAACAATCCGGAGCTTTATATGACCCATGCCCTTGACATTTTTAGTTGTAAGACTTACTGATAACACTCCATCCTATCCTAACGATACCGACTACATAAAAGTTTTCAAAATGTTATATTCATTGTTTAGACAAACCTTTAGAAAACTATCATAATCTTTCAAGCCAAACCCGCCAACAAAAGGCATTCCTTCAATTTCTAAACCTTTACAAATCAATACAATACTGACCTCTCCACCCAAAAAAAAAGACCTTCCCTGGAGACAACAAAAGAACTTATGCCCAACCAAGAATTCATAGTTTCCCTTCAACCAGTTCCAGATAGCTCTGAAAGTCACACAACACTAGAGAGCTCTGACAGTCATACTAACAGCCAAGATTCTAATTCTTTTACGTAAAGCTTAGAATAGCTTGCAAATCTCAATCAGATATCCCAAATGATGACGGTTATTCCACACTCTGCTCAACCACATACAGAAGTTGAATATGTAGTTGATGATTTTGAGTCAATGACTAAATCAATCAGACCACAAGTAACCATTATCTACAAACCCACTTTAGGTCTATGATTTACTTTTAATGATGTCCTACTAATGTCCTCGAGGGCTGTGGCTAGATGGTTGAGAGCGGGACTTGGCGTGCGCTAGGTTTTAAGTTCAATTCCATGCCATGTTACTGCAGTCCTCGTAAGAGCCTGGGACAGCTGAGGGTTTTATCCGCTAGAGGTGTTATTTTATTGGGCCCTCTACTACGGGTGTTGCTTATTGGGCCCTCCTGTTAGAGGTGTTGCCCACTGAGCCCCCCATTGCACACAAGGTGTTGCCCGCTGGACTCCCCAAATAGAGTTTTCCTCGTACTCCAAAAATTCCTACTAACAAAATGGAAAGATCGACTGTATGAATTTAGTGTCTACTAATAAAAGATTAGTCTATAAAAAAAGCTTACCCTTTCATCATAAATAAATTAGAGTTTTATAATTAAAAAAGAATTTGAAACAAAATCACAAAACAAATAAATTAGGGTTACAACTTGTTATAAAGGTTACAAAACGAAAGCACTCATAAAAAAAAAGAAATAACAGAAAAGAGGAAATGATGGAGGCACTAAGAAATTAAAAATAAGGATTTAACTAAATTTGTTACTGACTGTAGATTGTTTTGGTCCACATATATGTAAAATACTACGTGAATGTTTAAATGTCAGGTTAAAAGTGTATTTTAGTAGTTATATGATTAAAAAAAATTAACAAATGTTGATTATTATAAAATTTGAAATATTAGCTAGTAAATTAAAAATTTAAAAGAATAATTATTAAATTGAAAAAAACTTCAAACGATTTTATATTTTTAAATTTATTATTCTTAACTATAAAATAATATATAAAATATATCTGAATTTGAATTCACTTCTTAAAATGTAGATTAAAATTTTTTTACTTTTATATTATGTGTTAATTGTTATAATAAATTTTAATATTTTAAAAAATTAATTTTTATTTGTGAAATATTTATAACAACCTTTTCTATAAATACAATTTTCCACTTATTAAATTCTTGGACATTGTAAATACAACCATGTTAAAAATGTAAAAAAAGTAAATGAGATTAATTTAATTTTTATCATTAAATTTTGGTGTTAGAATAATTACAAAAAAACCTCAAATTTAATCATTAAACAAAAATATTGATGATGAACAAAATTCTTAACGATGTTATAAGAGAGAGAGAGTTTATGCGTCCTCCAACCTCTTCCTATTCCTTATCCACCCTACGTCATGCTCAGTAACACTCATTTTCTCTTTTCCCTTTCTAGCTTACAACTTTACTTTGCTTGCTTTTGCCCTCAAGCCTTCTTGGTTCTTTATTGCTAGTCCTTTTTGCTCATCCATGTCTCCTTTTCCTGGCGTGAACATCTCCATAGGCCAGAGGGGTGTTTTTGTCCTTTCCACATAAAATTTTTCTTACCTTATCCTTTTATTACCATTTCTAGAACTACATTTTGAAAAGAAAAAGTACTTGTCACCCTAATTTATTACCATTCTCTGCTCTAGACGATCAACTTTGCTTTGCGAGGTCTAAGAAAATGGATAAATTTCTACCCTTACCGTCTTCCAAGCCTTTTGGTTCCTTTATTGGGATCCCTTCCTACCCTCTTTCCAACAAAAAGAAGCTAACCTTGTCTTCATCACTATCAATTCTGATTTTGGTGCTGAACTTGGGGGCATCAAAAACATTAACCTCCTTTTGAGCTAGCGTCAGGAGGTTAGGGAAATGACCAATAGTTGTTTCAAGTATTCTCCTCCTAAGATAATTGAAGGGCAACAGTTAGTTGCCCAGAACATCCAAGTCCTCAAAGAAGGCATGAGATGTTGGAAAATAACCCTGGTAGACTTCTTTCTAGGAAAACTCCCCCCATTTCATGTCATCAAAAATCGAGCCCTAACAAGGAGAGCATTGAGAGAGAAACTCTAGCTTCTCTCTAATCTCCTCTTCCACATACCAAACCCTAACCTAGAACTGAACTACTCTAGCCTCCATTCGAACTCCACCGATCCAGCTCTCTCCTTCCCTGGATGTCCTATTAATCTCTAACCCTAAAATGGATACAAACTTTCCACTATTATCTTCTACCTTACAAATAACCTCTTCCACGATCCCCCTGGCTCAACCTTCCTCCCCTCCTAAAATTAATCCTTGTTCCCCATCCCACTCTTCAACGATCCCTCCCTCTACCTCTACCATTTCTCCCCAACTTTCGGCCCCTACAATAGGCGACTTTGTAAATGGACCTAGGAAAACAAGGAAGAAAGTCGTGGAAGATAACTCAGGTTCATCTTTGGTTTTCAGCCCACCTGTGGAGATTGATGAGAAACTAATAGTGGCTCCTAGTCTAGACATTCTGCAGGAAGGAGCTAGGTCATGGGAAGCCACCCTAGTTGGTTTTTTTTACGGATAAAAGGCCTGCTTTTTCAGTCATACAAGCATGAGCACAGAGAAATTGGAAAGGAAAAGATCTTATGGAGGAAATGATAACTGAGGAGGAAATTTTGATATTCTCTTTCTCTTAAAAATCATAAGCTCAAAAGGTAATAGAAGAAGGCCCTTGGCACATCTCTCAACTCCCTTCATTTCTTCAAAATTGGCAACCAGAAATGGAGCTAGAGAAAATTAGAATAAAGAACATTCCTTTATAATATTGGACTACCAAGGGATTGAGTATGCTAGCTAGCTACTTAGGGAAACCAATATGTATGAATGAAAACACTGCGTTGAGGAAAAGGGTAGGATTTGCACAGTTATGTGTGAGTATGGATATTTCAAAGGAAATGAAAGACAACATCCCTGTCTTAAGGTTGGCAAATGAACATTCTCTTAAAGAGGATAAAGTTCCAGTTACTTACTAATGGAAATCGTCTCTTAAGGCTCAAGGAAAAGCATGGAAACCAATAGGAAAAGTCTCTATTAGAGGTGACTATTAGGAGGTGATGGGGTTGGAAAAGAATTTTTCGGGGCATAGCAAAGAATGTGAGGAGGCAGAACAAGCATCTGAAAACTAAGAATGAGTTTAAGTTGAACAAGTTTCTCCTATAAAGGGGGAGATAAATTAGGTGGGGAAGAGCTCAATTTCTCCCTAGCAGGAAGGAGCAAGTTCGAATCCACCCAGTGAACAAAACAACACACTAATGAACAAGAGGCAAAATTTTCTGGTAACTAGTGGAGATATTTAATGTGGAGGAGCTCTAGAATCTATACAGTATGAAAAAAGTATACAGAAGACTGATCTGCATAATGGAGCTTCTCAAGAGGAGCAATTTAAGCAAGTTATCTCTAGGAAAAGTAATAGGAACAGTAAGAAAGGCTCCAAAGGGAAAATTAACCTCATATGACTCTGATTGTATGGAATGTTCGTAGAATAAATAACCCCTCCAAGCTCAATGCTTTAAGGGATTTTGTTCTAAAAGAGAAGCCTCTAGTTTTTTGTCTTTTGGAAACCAAAATTAGAGAAGTTAATTTGAATAAACTTTGTTGTTTGGGTAGCAAATGGCAATTTCTTACTAACCACCAAAGCAATGCCTATGAAAGGATTATTATTGCATATGATAGGGAATTTTTAGAGGTCAAAGCACTGGAATCTAGTCAGCAGTTTACCCATACTGAGCTCTTCTTCAAAATGGAAAATTGTTATGTTTTAGCCACTTTTGTCTATAGTTTTAATATTGTGTTCCAAAGAACTGAACTATGAAATTCTCTACTAAGAATAAAGGCTTCGATAAATGTTTTATGGTTGGTTAGTGGTGATTTCAACACCACTCTATTCAGATCGGAAGCGAAAGGAAATGTTAACTTACTAAACTACTCTTCTGATATTTTCGACTGTATGCAGGAAGTGGAACTTATGGATTTAAAATTTGAAGGCCATAGATTCACTTGGTCAAACAAGCAAAGTTCTATTTAGCACATTAGGAAAAAATTGGATAAAGTAATGGTGAATGCAAAATGGCTCAATATTTTCTCAAGAAGCTCAGTACAATTTCTAGACCCTAAAATTTCAAACCATACTCCTATGAGGATTGTAAATTTGTTTACTATTACTAGAATCCATCATCCTTTCAGGTTCAACAATTTTTTGGTAAATATGGAGGATTTTTAAGTAGCAATAAAGAAGGAGTTAGAGTGTGACTTTTACGAGACTAAACAATACATATGCCTCCAAAAGCTCAAATATATTAAAAAGGAATTGAAGATCCTTAACTCAAAGAGAGGCCAGAATCTTTGTAAGCAAGCAAAAATTGCTAGAGACAAAATTTCAGTTATTCAAAAATTGTTGGTTGAAAATCCCACAGATAGAGCACTAGCCACAGCAGAAAAAGAAGCCCTTAAGAACTACTTGCAATTGGTGGACAATCAATGCTCCTTATTAAAGTAGAGAGCCATAATCAATTGGTTAAAGGAAGGGGATAGATGTACTAAGTTCTTCTTTAACACAGTACTAGCTAGGAAGAATGTAAACAAAATCACTTCTATCAAATCTGAAACCGGAGAGGTTATGTATGGACAAGATGGAATCTCAAAGGATGCTATGAATTACTACAGAAATCTCCTAAGTTCAGATGTAGCTCCTCTAGAATCTGGAGTTGACCTAAGGCAGTATATTCAAGCAAGAATCCCTGATAATGAAGCTTCTTTGTTAATTAGACCAATTTCAGATCAGGAAAGAAAGAGGCTTGTGTTTGATATGAATGGCTCTAAGGCACCTGGCCCTGATAGATTGAATGGGATCTTCTATCAAAAAACCTGGAGTAGTTTGGGGGGTTAGGTAAGGTGGTTGTACATGATTTTTTTTCTAAAAGGAGTACTACTTAAGGAGATTAATAAGACTTTTCTATGTTTGGTCCCTAAAATATCAAACTCGATCTCCTGGAGTGAATTCAGACCCATTTCTTGTACAAATTTCCTCTATAAGATCATTGCTAAGATTTTGGAAAATAGGCTTAAGGAGGTTCTCAACAGGGATATTGAGGATAATATTCTTCTAGTGCAGGAGCTTTTAAAAGGTTATAATCACAGGAAAAGACCTTTAAATTGTTCTATCAAAGTGGACTTACAGAAAGCTTTTGATAGTGTCAACTGGAGTTTTCTATTACGAACCATGGAGATCATGAATTTCCTCCACAGTTTTCGAAGGTGGATTCAAGAATGCATTTCTACTACTTCCTACGATTTATTAATAAATGGGTGCCCTACATAGCTGTTTAATGGAAAGAAAAGGCTTAGGAAAGGGGACCCTCTGTCTCCTTATCTATTCCTAATATGCATGAAGGTTCTTACTTAAACGTTGAAGCATAACCACTTCAACATATTCCAGTTTCAGATATCACTCAAAATGTAAGAAACTCTCTCTAAAAGCTTATGTTTTACAGACGATCTAATCTTGCTAAGCAGGGCAAATGTTCACTCAGTCTCTATACTGATGGGTACTCTCAAATCTTTCAAGAAGGTGTCGGTTTGTGTATCAACCTCAATAAAAGTTATTTCATTATCTCCAAAAGTGCTTCTCATCTATAAAATGCCTTGTCTTTAGCTACAGGAATGGTAGTTAAGCCTCTTCTATATTTGGAAATTCCTATTTCATCAAGGAGACTTAGGTTCTGTGAATGCATCCTTTTAATAGAAAAAATCCAAAAAAGATTAGGATCATGGACTAATAGAACCCTATCCTATGGAGGGAAATTACAGCTTCTGAAATCGATTATTCTGTCAATGCAAACCTACTAGTGTTCCCACCTATTTCACTCTAAAGGGCTTATTAAAACAATTGAAAAGCTGATGAAGAAGTTTCTATGGGAAAAAGGAAATGGTGAGAAAGGCATAGCAAAGGTTAGTTGGAAGTCTATCTGTCAACCTAAGGAAAAAGGAGGTCTAGGCTTGGAGTCAATTAGCAAGAAAACACTCTTCTAATGTTCAAGAGGATTTGGAGAATCTTAGGTGAAAAACAATCTATATGGATAAAATAGATACATATCTACATATTAAAAGGTGAGAGTTTTTGGGCTCTAAGAATCAAAGACAGTTATAATTGGTTCTCTAACCAAATTCTAAAAGTGAGGGATGAAAAGCAACCAAACATCATTTGTCAAATAGGGACAGGGGAAAGATTCTCCTTATGGTATGATAACTGGACAGGGTAAGGAGCTTTAATTCAAAATCAGTTAGCAAGAAAATTTTTGGAAAGGTTCCCAAAGAAAACAAGGCTCCAAGAAATAACTAGAATTGGAGCTTGGTTCTTAACTTTGGATGAGATTAGTCATTTGTCCATTCCATAGTTTAGAAGCCTTGGTGAGAGTGACACTTACCTATAGAATGGGATTTTAGTTTCAGATATGACTACTAAGCAAGCTAAAAAGCTGAGGGCTGGGTCTATAAATAGGGTGGGATGGTACCGTATGATTTGGATCAAGTTTCTTAGACCTAATACCAGTTTTTTTCTCTCGCTAGCTATGTTGAACAGATTCAGCACTATGAATAGGCTGAAGTTCTTGTCCTCCTCAAAAAGGTGCATTCTATGTAACCTTGAGGAAGAAACTAAAAATCACCTCTTTTTCGAGTGTGCTTTCTCTAATGAGATATGGTCTAAACTCTCTACTCCTTGTATCCTTGGCTTAAACTACAACATACTCTCTGATATCTTACGGGTATTACCTCATCTACATATTTTTAAATATGATAGGGACATCATACTGATCTTGGTTGCTATATGTGCTCAAGAAATACGGAATGAGAGAAATAATAGAAGATTCAGAGAGAAATCAAACTCTCTAATCTCTCTTTCTGATATCACCTTAGCTAGTATAAGGGAACAACTGTTTATCAAGCAGTTGAACCTCTATTGTAGCAGAGGAATGGCTCTCATATGGAGAGTTTAGTCCTCAATGTTTCTTCCTAAATGCTAGTTACTCAGAACTACTTAGATTATCATGGGGCCAGATCAGAACAGTACAGTAAGGAAAATCACCTACTTTCTGGGTAATTTGGAAATACCTGGTAGAAAGGAGGCTTTTTTCTCTGATAAACTTCTTCTTAGGCTTTATACTGGAAAGATCACCGCAAACTCCCTGTCACAAACAAATCGAATGTTATATGTGAAGATTCATTTATAAAGGAGGAGGTCATACTATCGAGAAACTTACCTGAGAAATGTTTCATCCCCTTTGAGTTTCACCACAAAGAGGAAATCCCATATCAGTGTCTGTCGAAAAGGAAAAAAAACATTGTTATTCGCTAATTGCTAAAAGACATCGCAATACTGGAGGAGATTTACTACCTGAGCTTGAGTTATCCTTGGAGCAGTGCAAAGTAACAGAGGAACTTCTGGGAGACAAACTGACCACCTCCATCGCAAACGATTTCTCCATCGATATCGCCCTCCCAAATCGAGAAACTTCTCAAGGATTCGTGAAAAAAGAGTCATTATACCCTTAATTGTTAAATGACATTGTTTACAATTATTTGTTACGTTGACATTTTGTTTAATGGGTGGTATTAGTGTCCTAACGGTCTCTCCTACATGGGAGAGACCACGAGATGTAAACAATTCTTTTTATTAATAAAATTTTAAATTCTAAAAAAAACTCAAGCCCTAAAATATTAAAAAAGCAATGCATTATAGAAAGAAGTTCTTCTGTTTGAGGAAATTTTGATCTTGTTCAAATAACACCTCCTATGTTAAGGAAATACTAGGCACTGGTCCACGGCACATTAAAACAAATTTTTGTTCCTTCAGTTCTGAATACCAGCGAGATGCCTTGAGAACATTAAGAACGCATACTTCCCCATATGGATCAAGCTAATTGGTCTCCCTTTGGAGTACTAGTGCATTAAGGGACTTATTATGTTACCTAGCTTCATAGGAAAGCTAAAAAGCATAGATGCAACCACTTCTTAAAGAAATAGAGTGGGGTAAACAAGATTATACGTAAATGTCAATCTAAAAAACGTGCACTTAGATACCACTCCTATTCTAAGGTTTAGTGAAGGGGAACCCCTCTTTAAGGATACTGTTAAGGTAGTGTACTAGTGAAAACCTTCTTTAAAGGGGCAGGGGAAAAAATAGAGAACCACAAGTAAGAGACTTATATGAGGAGACTATTCAGAGTTGAAAAGTTTGGATATGTTAAAAGAAATAAACCACAGTAAGTTAGTTAGCCCAAGTTAAAGGAATTTTATTATGCGTGATATTGTAAAGTTAGCAGAGGGTTGTAACCCCTAACTTAAGTGAAGCTAAGAAACCATGTAAACAAAGAAACTACTCCCAGGACTCCTAATAAACATTAGGATGAAGTAGTAATGGAGCAAGGAGGTGAAGTATTGATCTTGGTATTTCATACTACCTTTACATTAACAAAGATTATCTCTAAATAGAATGAGGAATTAGTCGATAACGAGAGAAATGGAGAACAAATAATTCCAATTGTCCAAAACTTAAAAACTCTTAATCATATCAATAATATATTAGAATGTTAGAGGGATCGATGACCCCTCTAAATAACAAATGTTAAAGGATTTTATTTTGGACAATAAACTAGTTACGATTGGTATCCTAAAGACCAACTAAGCTTGAAAAAGCTCTCTAACCGGAAGTTTTAGGGAGGAAAATGGTATATGTTATCCAATCACCAACACCACCACTATAGTAAGGTGGTGGTTGATTTTGATAATAGTTTAGTTAAAGGAAAATTGCTACATGCCACTAACCAATGAATGTATCCAGAGGTTATCTTTCTTTAAGGAAAAACTAAGGTACCTACAACTTTTATGTATGGTTCAAACTTTAGCTTTCAAAGGAAACCTTTTTGGGAAAAACTACACCTGAGCTACACATCCTAATTCAGAAACCATGGATGATCCTTAGAGACTTTAATATCACCGTTTACTTCTCTGAAGCTGAGGGGAATGTCAGCTCGAGAAACTTCACAACTAACGTTATGAAATGTATGGAGAATATAGGAGTAAATGACATGAAATATAAAGGACCAACATTTGCATAGAGCAACAAACAAAAGTAGCTCTTGGCATATCAAGAAGAGGTTTAATAAAGCCATGGTGTATGGGGAATGGCTTACACATTTATTTGAGAGAAAAGTAAGGGTTTTCAACCTTTTCTTCTTTAATCATACTCTATTAGTGGTTCAAAACATGTTTGAGAAAAATAGGAAACATTTCTCATTTTGATTCAATAATTACTTAGTTGATACTGATGGATACTTAGAGGCAATATTAAAGTTTCTTTCTCATAATATCAGAGGTTGTAAGGCCTATATCTTTATAAAGAAACTAGGGTGATTAAAGAGGAGTTAAAGTTGCTCAAAAAGATAAGTAGGGACAGCAACGCTCTAAAGGAGGTTAAGAGGACAAACGAATATTTTAACAAGGTTTAATTAGAATTAGAGAAACATTTTGGTATGGGGAATCTCTTTAATAAAGAAGAAAGCTCCATATAAGTATACTAAGGCTTTAATGAATGATAACTCTTTAATCCATTGTAGATCCAAATTTTAATAAATAAAGGAGGGTAATAAGAACTCTAAATTCTTCTTTATTTCTATTCTGGATAGAAGGATTTAAAAAAAATGCATATCTTCTTAATCAGTAGGGTCGAATTGTTGCCCTACAAGAGCATATCAAGGCAGAAGCTGCTTCTTAATCACAAATATGTTAAGGAATTCAACTACAAACTTATCAACAATTTCTCTTTTAAAATCATTATATATCCAACCATTTCATGAGTGATGAAATATATGTTTTAGTTTTCCCAATCAATCTTTAAAAATTGAGAGAGTGGTCTCTGAACTGAATCTTACAAAATTCCCAAGATCTGATGGCTTGGATGGCTTCTTTTATCAAAAATTCCCAATCCTAGTTCCTTGAATGAGTTTAGACCTATATTTTGTTATAACTTCTTAAACAAAATTATTTCTAAAATCATTGCTACATTAATGAAGAAGGTTCTAAAATAAATCATCAGTTATTCACAAGGAGCCTTTATAGATGGAAGGTTGATAGGTGATAACATACTAATGGCTCAGGAGCTATTTATTGTATATTATGAAAGAAATGGCCCTAAAAATTAATCAATCAAGGTTGATTTTGTTAAGGTCTTAGATACAATTAGTTGGGAATTTATCATGCATTTGTTAGATTCACTTGAATTCCCAAAGAATTTCAAAACATAGATAAAAAGTCAACATATCAACAAACTTCTTTATTGTTCTAGTCAATGGAAAACCATTCCAACTATTCCAATGAGCAAGGGATTTGTGCAAGGTAATCCTTTGTCACCTTACCTCTTCATTCTATGTATGAAAGCACTAAATTAATTGATCAAAAGCAATATTAGTACCAATTCTAGGTTTAAGTTTCATAGCAAATATAGAAATATTGGCCCAGTTTTATTAGCCTTTGCAAATGGTTTATTCCTTTTCTTAGAGACCAAGATGCCTCAGTTAGCCTACTTATTGCTTCCTAAATATCTTTAAAATTTTATCAAGTTTAGAGGTCAATAGAAGTAAAAGCCATCTAATCATTTCAGAGAATGCTCAGATAAAGGTGGATTGACTTTTAAACATTTCATGATTCTAGTACATGACCCCCTCCTTTTAAATATCTTGGGCTCCTCATTTTTAAAAGAAAGCTTCACTTTATATGATACCTTTCCCTAGTTGAGAAAATACAAAGAAGAATGAGATGTTGGTATAATAGATTCTTATCCAATGTAGGAAGAGTTTTTTTAATTAAACCTATCTTGAACTCACTTTATATGTACTAGTCTCCCCATTTTTTTCTCTCGAAGGGTCTAATTAAGGAAATTGAAAAGCTAATGATGAGATTCTTATAAGCTAGTGGAAAGGATGAAAGGTTCTTATCCAAAGTATGTTGGCAAGAGGTACATAAACCCTTAAAGGAAGGAGGTTATGGTACCACCCACATCAATACCAGCACAAAGTCTTTATAGGAAAGAGATTATAGAGTTTACTGATTAATACAGACTCCTTGTCAGTGAAATGGCTTCACTCCTGTTTCATGAAAGATAAAAGCCTCTGGGAATTAAGATTAATCCTTCACATTCTTGGTTTCTTAAGTGCCTATTGAAGTTAAAAGATGAACTAGGAGATTAATTTATAGGCAAAGTAAGGAATTGAGTAATTGCCTCTCTTTTCTTTAAGAATTGGAGCAAAGAAAGTTCACTATGTAATAGTCTACTGATGTCTTTGTAAAGTTACAGATACCCCCTAAGTTCCAAGGTTAAGGTTTGTATCAAGCACAACCATTGACAAGGAGGACTACAGTCCAAGATACAGCTTGAACTATACGAAGGAGGATGAGTACTGGTGGTTGAGACACTCATCAGGTAGATATACCAATACTTCATCTCCTAACTATTTCAGAGAAAAAGGATCACAATTGGAAGGTTGGAAAATAGAGTGGTGCAATAACTTACTATCTAAGGTGTCTTTTCTCTTGTGGCTTTTAGTGAAAAAGAAAGCTCTTACACTAGATAGAATCAAATTTTTAAATATTAGTAACAGTGTGTGCTATATAAGGCAGAACTTGAATCAACAGAGCACTTTTTCTTCAGTTGCAAAGTCTTTATGGAGGTTTGGAACGTAATCAAAGATATATGTCAATTTGATGAACAAGGCCAATGCTACGTTGATATATTAAGCACAATATAAGTAAACACAAGACAAACCAAATGGGACAGTGCAGTTGTCAACATTTGTAACACCCCACTCCCGCCGAACCCGAACCCGATATCGGTGGTGATACCCGAATCCGTGCCCCGCAAGGGTGGCGTGTCACATCACTTAACAAAACTCGGTACACTTTTTTTTTTTGAAACACTTTACACTTATCACTTATGTGTGCCCACTTTTTGAAACACTTTATCTATTTAAACTGAAAGCAGAACACAT
>JANQBM010000005.1:21121312-21136074 GCA_025594535.1 Erythroxylum domingense | reverse complement strand
GGGCCTACAAATCCAAAGCATAAAATTGATGTATTCTTACAACCATTGATATCTGAATTGCAGCATCTTTGGGAATACAATGTTGAGACATATGATGTGTCTTTGAAATAAACAATGCGATGTTGAGAACAACTTTGATGTGGATAATTAGCGATTTTTGGACATATGCCATATTGTCTGGATGGAGCACAACAGGCAAATTGGCTTATCCTTATTGTGGCAATGATTCTGCTGTGTTTTATCTTTCAAATGGAGGCAAAATATGTTGGTTTGACAACCATAGAATATTTCTTCCTCCATATCATCCATTTAGGTACAATAAATAAAAGTTCATGAAGAATAGGATGATAAAAACACCTCCTCCCCCTCATAAAGCTGATGAAGAGATATTGTAGGAGATTGAGAAATTAAGCTTGCTGAAATTTACAAAATTTGAAACTAATGAAATTAATACAAGCATTAGTAGAAACTTTGGCTGGAGAAAAAGAAACATCTTTTAGGATTTGCCATATTGGAAAACTAATTTGATACGTCATAATTTAGATTTGATGCATATTGAAAAAAATATTTTTGACAATTTGTTTAATACCAGTATAAACGTTGAAGGGAGGACAAAAGACAATATAAAATCACGAGCTGATTTCAAACTTTTTTGTAGGAGGAATGAGTTACATAAAGATCTTCACACCGATAAATATCTGAAAGCATGTTACATTTTGGACATAAAGTAGAAGAAAATATTATGTGAATTGTTGAAAAGTCTAAAGTTTCCCGATAGTTATGTTTCAAACTTGGCAAGATGTGTGGACATGAAGAAGTATAAATTATTTGGGATGAAAAGTCATGATTGTTATGTGTTTATGCAAAGGCTAATTCCAATTACATTTCGGGAGTTGCTATCAAATAAGGTTTAGGAAGTAATAATGGAATTAAATTTGTTTTTCGAAAGCTTAACATCATCTGAAATTAAGTTGACTGAAATGGAAAAACTAGAAAAGGAAATTCCAATAATTTTGTGCAAGTTAAAAGGGATATTTCCTCCAAGCTTCTTTGACTATATGGAGCATCTACCTTTTCACTTAGCATACGAGGCTAAACTAGCCGGTTCAGTTCAATATCGTTGGATGTATCCATTTGAGAGGTACGTAATTCAACAAAAATAATTGTAATTGAGGTTATATCATATTTTAATAACTAAATTCGTATAACCATATTCGCTCATATAGGTATTTGCATCACTTGAAGAAAAATGTGAAAAATAAGGCTAAAGTTGAAGGTTCGATATGTAATGCTTATTTAGTGGAGGAAGCTAGTATATTTTGTTCACATTATTATGAGCTACATGTTCACACAAGAGAAAGAAAAATTCCTCATAATGACGATAGGGGAGGAACTGGTGATGCTGATGATAACTTATCCATTTCACAGATCCTGGACGAACATATGGACATTCGACGAGAAGAATGTTAACAGAAGAAGAGATTGAGGCTGCCCATGGTTATATTTTATTGAACTGTCAAGAGGTTCAAGCTTTCGTACAATAAGTTAAAGTTGATTAATTGGGTTTTGAATTTTAGTGTTATTCATAACTGAAATACATAATAATGTTTTTAGATTATATGAGGAATTGTTACACGAGATCATACCTGACAAAACACAGGACGATATTATTAAAGAAGTTAGAAGACACTTTCCTTGATGGTTCGAGCAATATGTAAGTTTTCACTTACAAATATTAAAATGATTGCATTATAAGATTTAAGTGTTCAAACTACAATATATTATTTAATATGATATTTTCTTTTCTGTAGGCCTTAGGAAATCTAATAGAGAACAAGTTCATATGTGATCTTGCGAAGGGACCTTTGCGAACTGTTAAATCATATCCGGTGTATTTTGTTAATGGATACAAATATCATACAGAATGTTATAGTCATACGATGGCAACAATAAATAGTGGAGTTTGCATACAGGGAGAATTGATGGATTACTATGGCAAAATTATTGAGATATTTGAAATTAAGTACCCTGCATTGCCAATAAAGCGAAGTGTGATATTTAAGTGTGAGTAGTTTAATCCAACTCTAAATGTTGTTACAAAAGTGTATAGCTGTTACAATCTAGTTGAAATCAACAAGTGAAGAAGATTTCAACATTTTAAACTTTTCGTGTTGGCAATGCAAGCGATTCAGGTGTATTATGTCCCTTTTCCAAGTTTATGATAAGATAAGTCAGATTGGTCAGCCGTTTGTAAAGTTAAACCTAGAGATGTTTTTAAATCACGTAGAAAAGGAGAACAGAGAATTGAAAGTGAAGCGTTTCAAGAAGATGCTTATGAAATAAATGCATCTGTCCTCTATGAGGATAATGAACCTTTGAACAATCCATGTAATGCATATGTTGAAATTTTATCTGGAGAGGATGAGGAGGGCCAGAGATCTGAAGAAGAGCCTGAGTTTGATTCAAATTCTTCAGAAAAAGAAGATGATTTTGATTTACAATTAAGTGATGGTAGCAATTAATTTGTGTTTATAATTGAATATTATATTCAACTAATCAATTATTTCATTTTCAATATACATCATCCCTAATTCTCTTGTGACATATTGCACTTCTGCAACCTCCCAAATTTTATTGCTTACCCTCTCTTTTTTTATCTATTCCATCTTGACTAAACATGGCATCTATTTTAACTCTTTTAATTTTGTTCCCAAAATGTATGATGTTTGTAGTATATATTCATTGGTGCACTAGGATTACTTCTCATAACTTCGAAGGACTAAAGTTTAAAGCAACACTAATGTTCGACGACGTTTAAACTAAAATCACCTAATAATGTTGACATGCACTATTATGCTTGAATCTCATAGTTAGCTATCCTTTTTTGTATGCTAGACGAATGAAATATATTAATTTGATAAATTAAGCTTTAAGAGAAAATTATACAAGAGTAGCATCAGAAACTTGATTAAGCTTTGATTTGATCCTTCTCCGTTTAAAGGTATAGGTTTCATCATTAACTCAGTTAGATTAGTAGAAACCTGCAGTTACTACATCTAAGAGTGGATTTAAGTTGGGTTCATAGTTTTACTTGCCTATCCTTTCTTTGCAGAATCTCTAATCAATGAATTTTAACCAAAATTCTTAAACTACTAAACTTTTATGAAACTAGTGTGGAGTTTTATAATCTAAAAATATGGTGCTGGTCTTTTCATACAAATATGAGACCTGTTAGTTCAAGGAGCTTAAAGAACTTAACTAGCTTTTGGTTCAATTGAGAGCAAGGAGCTGAAAGATGTCTTATGTCCTTTTTTAATTCAATTTGTCATATTTCAGGTTGAAATATGCCACTAAAGAGAAGACATGATATGTTGCGACCAAAATTCATACCACAATTCGTAGGTACTTACTCTACAGGTGAAGCATCTCATGGTGTAGCAACTAAACCTGAATCACCTCCTCCCCATTTAGCTACTACAATTTCAGATAAGGCATCACCTTCCTAGATATTGCTGCACCATCCACCACTCCTATATCATTTACTACCCCTATATTAACAGAGATGTCAGGGGTAAATAATGATGATGAAGGAGGCGGCCACCAGCCTGGAGCTGAGGGAACTAACGAAAGAACTTATGTTACAATTGTTAATAATATATAAGTGAAAATACATGAAATACTATATGTTTATCATTAAGTTTTAATTTTCAAAATGATATAAAATTATTTGTTTTTATATTAGGTTCATTACATCTACACCATGCTCAAGAAACATGACCTCAAAATTCAAGGAGAAGATTGATATTGAGGGTTATATATGAAAGAATATCTCTCAACCGACAAAAGAGTTTTACTATCAGGAGTTTGAGGTACAACAAAAATTATTATTTTCTTTTTTAATTAACAGTTTTATACATTAATTAGTTAAATATTATTACATCATAAGTATTAATCGAACGTTTTTCCTCTTGTTCAGAAAGATTTTTTTTGGGATTCTCAATTTGACACGATTATTTGTAGACTATGGGACAAATGAGCACGTACAAGTTATCACAACTTTATTGCTACGATACACAAGGTCGGTGTACGGCCGCCTTACATTTCTGAACAAATATAGGGTCGTTGGCAGCAATATTGGACATCACCTGAGGCAATGCCCATTTCAGAGCGTAATTCGACCAACAGACGTGAAGGACCGGGGGGAGAGAGTCTTCCCGTACATACAGGAGGATTTATTCCCCACCAAGAATATGCAGAGACTTGCAAGTATCTATACTTTACATTTATATTCTCATTTCTTTACTTTGCTTTATTTCAATTGAATTTTATGTGTGAATTTTGGAATATCAATATGTGTTTCTTGTTGAGAATGATAATGTTATAAATGTTTGGTGACATTTATGGCTATGTTTCTGGTTTTTTTCTTTGTTCAACAGGGGTAGATATCATAAAATTAGAGAAAACTTTGCCGAAATTTTTGTAAATTCTAATTCACTAATAACATTTTATTCTTCTGCAGAAAAATTCTTTAGGCATAAGGCCTACACCCCGTCAGCTCTTTTTGTACACTCACACTAGGAAGCATGACGGTGTGACATTCGTAATAGCCGTTGTAGAGAACGCAATTTATGTGAAATTTATGGTTTAATATTAATGCTTAATAATTATCACTTACTAGTGTAAGCATTGCATTCTAATAGGACCAAATAAAAGAAAGCATTTAACGACAGTCACAGGAGTCTGAAGATGTTGATGAGACTCAAACCTATCTTCATGCAGTGGGTGGTAAGGACTGTCGGGGAAGGATATTCGGCTTAGGTTCATTTACGAATACATGTTATTCTTAATCCTCCACGTCCAGTACAACAGCATTTAGTAGGCAGTCTATAAGTAATGAAGGCCAAGAACTTCATAACACAGTGCAAACATTGGCAACTCAGTTGCAACAATCGATGGATCAGTTACAACAGTCGATGCAGTATATAGCTCAGCTCCGTAATGAGGTCGATGAGTTGAAAGATAGGGGTAGCACCTCATTGCACCAATTAGAGCATCTGTCGTCTCCAAATTAATAGTGTACTTTTGGTCATTTTATTTTAATTACGCAATTAAATGTTTTTTCTATCAATTAAGATATTTTCATCTTTATATCATCAATCAAATTTATGTTAAAAATTAAATGTATACTGTTACATTAATAGTTGTTTAAATTATGCATTAATTATAATATCTTCAAATAAAATTTATTGACGGAAGGAAGATCCGTCGGTAAAATTAGAAACATTACCGATAGAAGATGATCGACCGTTGATAATCATAGATGGAAAAACCACTTCTGTCCGTAAACTTAACGACAAAATTACATCCGTTGGTAATCACTGACAGAATAACCAACCATATTCCGTCGATAATCATAGACGGAAAAGCCAACCATATTTCGTCGGTAATTACAGATGGAATAACTAACAATAAACCAAAGTTAATCACAGACGGAACAACCAATCGTATTCTATCGGTATTCACATATGGAATAACCAATTCCGTTCGTAAACTCATCGATGCAAAAATGTGAACCCTTGGTAATGTTTGAACAATATTACCGATAGTTTACACTATTCTGTCATTAAGTTTACCGACAAAAGGTAATGTTCTGTTGGTAAATATACCGACGATAATTATTCCATCAGTAAAGTTACCGACGGACTACCATTGGTAACTTTAATGTTGGTGAAATCACTATCCGTCGATAAATTTACCAAGGGAACATTACCTTATATCGGTAATTATTAGCTACGGCCGTTTCTACGACACCTTTGTCTATCGGGAATGTCCGTTGCTAATATTACTTACCGAAGGAATGCAAATGTTTTCTGTCGGTAATATCCATCGCAAAATGACATTTTTCTTGTAGGGGGTGCTCTTTCACCTTTCAACTACACCATTTTGCTGAAGACTACTTGGTATAGTGAACTAAGTCAGTATTCCATAAGATTCCATATACCTAACAAACATATCTTTTTCTTGTCCTGAAACACCATTTTTGCTATAATACTCTCCTTCACGATCAAATCTAACAATATTGTTGGATTTTTCTAATTGGTTCTCCACTTCAGCCTTGAAGATCTTGAATTTATTAAGAACTTCAAACTTTTCATTAAGTAAGAACACATAATCGTAACAGGAATAATCATCAATAAACGTCAAAAAATATCTACCATTGCACAATGTAGTTGTATAGGGTCCGATATTATCCATACATATGAGGTCTGATAAGTCAAATGCTCAAGTTGACCCATTTTTCTTTATTTTGCTCAACTTGCCTCTGAACAGTCAACACATATTTTCAAAGCATCAAAATCTAGAGTTGAAAGAATATTTTCCTTTATCAATCTCTCAACTCTATCTCTGAAAATATGACTTAAGCATTTATGCCACAACATGTATGACTTTTCCTTAATCAGAGATCTCTTTCTAATAACAGGTTCAACAATATATAACGAAGCATACATCTCATAAGGGGTAAGACACATTCTATATAATCCATATGACAAGAAGGCAGTATTGTTATGTTTTGTATTGAAAAATAATTGTACAGCAAAAATATCAATGACAAAATAACAACCCCTTTCATCTAACACTAATATAGATATCAGATTCAATCGAAAAGATGATATATAAAATGTGTCTTGTATATAAGTACAAACCTTATATCAAGGTTTAAATATACACCCCCTACAGACTGTAAATCAATTTCTTCATTATTTCCAACCATCAGTTTCTCCTCCTCTTTAGTTGAATTTCTCTTAGATCTAAACCTTTAGCAACACTAGACTGACTAGTACATATTTTTGGAGAGGATTTGGATTTCTTTCCTTTGAACTTTTAGGGCTTGACCTTACCCTTTCTTTTAGTTATTGCAACCAATACTGTATGAGGAGTGTTCTTTAGCTTTTCCTCCTCTGCAACAAAACAGTCAATCAAGCATTGATGTCCCAAGTCTCATCTTGCAAATGATATGTCGTAACTAGAACACTAAACTTTGGAGGGAGTGTGTTCAAAGCTTGGTGAACTATACAGATGTTAGGAATTAGAAGATTCAACGTCTTCAATTTACTATGAAGACAAACTATTCTTGCTATGTATTCCTGCACTCCCCCTTCTTTAGTGTACCTCACGGACAATAATTCTTTCAGCAAAGCACTTATCTCTACATTAGACGAGAGCTTGTACCTCTGAGAGACATTATCAAGAAACTCTCGAGCTATGGTTGTGCCTAAAAGTCCACTAAGCAGATGGTCAAGTATGGATCTTTTAATGGTCATATAAAACATATTGTTTGATCGATCTCAAGCTACATAGGTTGTATTATCAACCTCTAAACTGCTGGATATAAGTGGAGATGCATATTCGTTTGTCTGGCCATGTTAATATCCATCATCTCAATTGCAATCAATACATCCATTATCCACTTCTTTGAAATTGAAACCATTCAGGGTTTCAATGGTGACATTGGTTTCATTAACCAAAAAAGTAGCTGTAAAATGACAATGTAAAGTTAAGTACAAATGTTGGATAACAACGATACTCAAAACCTTAAAATAGTATATTTAGAGGCAAATACATAATACATGTAACTAGATCTTCACATAAAAGTGATCAAAGGACACATTATCAACTCTCATGATACCGTTACCTATCGATGAATATATCATTTACGTAAAAACTTTTCCATGTAATGTTTTTATGCACATCTCAAAATCCTATATAAGGCCAAACTTATGGGAAAAATAACCGAATATAAAATCAGAGACATCCCCCAATATACAAGCAGAACAATTCAAAATACTGACTTAAAAGGCCACTGTGATGACTACATTCTTATCAATACCCAAAAGGTCCACAAACGCAAGGGATACACCTATATGTTATACTCACATTTTTATGAGCATATTTTATGTGATAATGTATCACCAATAAATGCAAAATTCGAATGCACAATATCATTATCATATACTAGCGCTGAAAACATTATCAATCAACTTTATTTGAGATTTTCATTACAAAAAATCTTATTCAGAGCGACAATTATGTATTACTGAACATTAAACTATCACACGAGACACGAAAATCTCAAGTATCTCTATCATGTCAAGTCCGTAGCACGAAAATTTACTTAAAAATGACTTTAGAATACCTTAATTTTTTCTAAAGTTAAACTTTATTTATTACCAATGTAATAAAACCAAAAAATTACAAACTCACTTTATAAATTCCACTGACCCAAAAACTGGGCAAAACTACCTGGGGCATCTCTATAATAATTTTGAAATTTTTGTGTTGATGTCAGCATTCATTGTAGTGTTGATGTCAACATGTTACTATGCATTGACGTAAGCATGACACCATGATGATGTCAACAGGCATATGTGGCCTGGATGGCACATGCAATGCACACACCAAACCTAACGCACTTTGGATGCACAGGGCGTGTGCAGCACACAGATGCCCTTGGACCCCTGATGGCTCGTGTGGCGCATGCATTAGACAAGCGTCCTCACTTGCGTAAGACACACGCGAGACAAGTGGCTGACGGGTGTGATGCATGCACTTGTCCCGCCGCCACTGTTTAGTTATTGTGCTCAATGATGGCATATGCCATATGCGTCCTCCATCCATCATGTCACGCGTAGCCCATCCATCCAACATGTGTCACTCACGCGTCAAACCGACCACCCTCCCGCATGTATTTTGCGATAGTTGAGCACATGAGTGCAACAATATAGGCAATTAATGCTACCGACATGTAGCATACTTTCACTCATCCATACACGAGAAAAAATCATAAAACGAATCGTTATTCTCTGAAACCCTTATTGAGAAAAATCGAAAAAACTTCAGTTTGAACCACCCAATCACATAGCCGCTTTGATATCACGTGTAACACGTAACAAGAGCCTTAGTTTTTATCTTAGATCGAACGTGAAAGGAAAATAACAAAAAAATGCAAAAATATCTAATTTCGGTTTCGTGACTTTAAAACGAACTTTACAAAGTTGAAACAAGCACAAATCCTCCGACATCTTCACGAAAGTTACTCACCGCAACGCGTTAAAACTTTTATGTAGCTTTTTGTATATGTGATCCACACTGATCGAAACTTATTTTTCTCACTGAACTTCAACCCATTAATTTAGACCCTTTATTGAATTACCTGATTATCTTTTTCTAAATCAAATACAATTCACTTAATCATAAATTTATTAAAACTGTTAAAATGTAATTTATTATTGTCACTTCATAGGAAAATATCTAACATGAGTTCCACTTTAATGTCAGTTCCAAAAGATAGGATTTTTCACCTGCAACAAGATGACATGCCAATACAATAAATTGGTAGCTCCGCTCAACAAAAGGAACAACTGCTTAGTTCTTCTCAGTCTATATGCTAGTGCCAGTGTCTCGTTATTGCTGTCTTCCATAAAGCCTAACTAGCTCTCTGATTGAACTTCGCGACATATAGGGATAACCATTTAGAGTTCTATCCCATGCTTTGACCATGTAGTTTCTATGGTGACACCTTGGAACATAACCTAAAAATTTATCTCCGTCTATGTTGAAAATCTTTTCAGGATGCCTCGAGTTGAATGGAGCATTCTCATGCTGCAGTAAAACAGGATCACCCTTAAGTTGCCGAGAGCTTCGTGCTTCTTGTACGAGTCTTTCCCACTTTTGCATCCGCATTTGTTTAATAGGACCACCCGGATTATTAACTTCACTTCCATATTTTAAAACGGCATGTTTATACACATTAGAGACACCCTCAGTTTCCCTTTTAGCACATACCGTTGGAGTCAACTGCCCGTAATTATGATAGTTAATCATATTATCAAGCTTATACTCGAGTAGCTGATATGTTTTGCAGTTAAAATCAGAATAAATGGGTGGCCTTGACCCACGGGACATCATAAATTTAAAGGTCCTACATTCTCCCAAAGGGAAAGGGTCATCAGTGTTGGCACCATGTCCTCTCTTATTGCTGTAACCTGGATAGTCATTGATCAGGAAACCAACAGAATCAATTAAATTTAAAGAATTACTCGAAGCAAGTTCCTCAATATTCCAGAGGCGATATGGAGTAGCTGTTTTATGAGTCAAATGTACTTCCCCATCCGTTTCTAGCATAAGAATTGCGTTGCTGAAGAACCCACGCAGAAGGCCCCTGTGCATCCTATAGTAATAGGCAAAGGAAAAGGTAAGAGTTAAAGACAGTGAGTTATAAAGAGGCATTCATAAAAGGCCGTCCACTTAATTTCTTTCCACTTGAAGTTATTTAACATAACTTATTATGAGTTCATTCTTCCACTTATTAAGATCAGCATTAAAGGAAATCGCATGGAAACATATAGTGCTCACAAACTGCTAGGTGACAAACTCTATTGGTCTCTCAAGAATTTGTTCGAAATTACAGTATAGTATAACTTCAACCAATGCTGTATGCAAGTGGAACACAAGTATCCTACGGGGTCATTGAACTGGGGGAGAAGCCACAATTAAAATCTATTCTGTACACATTCTTGATCAAAATTAAAGCAAAGCATGCAAAAAACGCAAAGCATAGACAACAACCACTACTATCTTACTCAATCATATCGGGATTGTCTTCCCTCCCATAGAAACCTGCATGAGGAAAGTTGAACACAATGCGGTCAAACTTGTGCATCCTTAAACTTTCATGACGCTGCATTTGAGTTGCATCCACTGCATGCAATACGGAAGCGCCTAAGTTCTTCAGCGTTTCCAAATTTGATTCCACTTCCTTGTATTTCTCAATCAGAGCACCTAGTTGATTAGGGGCATTTAATTAGTTGCGAAGCCAACTGATAATTTCAACAGCAGGAACAAAGAAATGATTAGAGCAAACCGAGTGTATAAAAGTAATTCTAACCTTCTTCATCAAATGAAATGCAAAGACAAAACAGCCTAGGTAGAGTTATTGTCCATTGAAAACACTAATGTTTCTCGGAGTTTTATTACTAACAGAGAAGCGTTACATATAATACAAGTACTAAGAGCACGCAGCTGTTGAAAATATAGAGCACTAATAAGTTTGATTATTGTCTGAATTAGTAAAAGAAGAAAATTTCCCAGTGATCAAACACCAAAACTTCCCAAAAACACGCGAATGGTAAAGCCTTTACCATTTTCACATCTCTTTCCAAGAAATAAACGTCAAACAAAAGAGTAATACATACATTTCACTTAACCCTAATAAAAATCCCCGCATTTGATTCACAGATATGAACCCCCTGGCCTTCAAACCACAAACAAAAAATGGAAGTAGTTAGGTTTATGGATGAAGACATAGTGACGCAGAGAACTAGTATAATCGTAGAAAAAATACATCTCCTGCCACAGTATGGATTAAATAAGTTGGCAACAATGGATAAGCCCATGAACATGGCCACCGGCGTCAATTGGTTGCACAAACAAAAAGTACCTAGTGTGTCATGAGAGGTCGCCACAATGTTGGAGCCAGAACCAAAAGAGACAGCTAAGCTCAAAGAGAAAGAGAAATCTCCTTCACCAACCAGCAGTATCCGATGATCTGATGAATAATGCTTGACCCATTTTTCCCCATGGCATCCTCTTACATTTTCACTAACAAACACTGCCGTCCCTGTCACTCGTCTATGCATCATTGGAATCTTTTCCAAAGCTGAAAGTACGTTGTGTTTCCTACTCTATAATAATGCAAGGGTCAATGAAAAGTCGCAGGATTTAAATCTCAGAAACAGGTACTGTGTTTCAATGAAATAACATGTTTTGCCACGATGGCAATGTTAACGACAAAAGGGCTTGTTGGTCAATTTTCTGAACACCGTAGCAAGGGACCTGGCTCCTTCACTTCTTCGACAAGCAAGCGAATAACAATTGGACCATCGTACCCCTGCTCTTTTAATCCAATTCGGATTATTCCATTTGAACTCTATTTGAATAATTAAATTAAAACCGTTGTTTTTTTTTTTTTGAATAATAGGACAAAAAATCGAAAATCGCGACTAATCTAGGTCAGCCGGCGGACAACCCCGGCGATACAAAGTGCGGCTCCAATCAGAAGCTAAAAAAGACAGTATGGAGGTCGGAAGATCCGAAAGAACATGCAACCCTGGGGGAGTATGCGTAGCTTCAGCTGCCAGTCTATCGGCGTATGTGTTCCCCTCCCGATAGACATGGAAAACCTGGACCTTGCATTCACGTTCCATCAATGTCAGTATCTCCTGCATCAAAATAGAATTCATAGTCAGTAAAACGCCCGAAGGGGAGAGGATATTAATGACCTGAAGTGAGTCGACTTCCAGAATGATTTTTCGATAACCTAGGTCCCAGGCCACCGTGAGCCCTGTGTGAACCCTTTGTAATTCAGCGACCAGAGGCGTGCTTGCTTCAAACTTATGGAGAAAACCCCCTCGCCAGTGGCCATGACAGTCCCTAAACAATCCCCAGCCGTACTAATTGAGGATCCAACAAGCACCGAACCATCGGTGTTGACTTTAGTCCATCCCTCCTGCGGTGGCGTCCAGCTCACTGGAGTCCCTATGGGCAAACCTCTGGTGGGAGTGACACACCTCGTCACTGTGTGAGCCCGACAGATCCACGATACATACCCTAAGACTAGATGATGTTCCACATCTGGCCACTCGAACCCCTCCTCAAAAATACTTTTGTTGCGCCATTGCCAGAGGTACCAACATGATACTCCAAAAATGACTGTCCAGTCCACTCCTGACCGATGGTTTAGTCTGGAGCCATTGCTCTATAGTCCCCTGGCAAAAGAACGTAGCTTGCAACGCTGGGGACCATCGCTGCCAAAAAAGTTTGACCCGACGATAATCCCTAATAGCATGCAGTGCAGTTTTTTCGTGCCCGCAATGACGGCAGTGACTGTCGGAAGCGATGTGCTGGAGAACGCGCTGGTGATTGGTAAGCAGTTTGTTATTTGCTAACAGCCACAGAAAAGCGCGGATCCGCTGCAGTCCCAGCCATTTCCAGATGATATTCCAGAAAGGGTTAGGGTGCACTGCATCATCCGCCGTAAGTAACGCATAAGCAGAGTCCAGCGTGAATTTCCTTTGTGGACCGGGTCCCCAACCAAAAATATCAGCCCCCTCCTTAGACGAAGGGGGTCGGACCGTAGCGATGGCCATGCATAAGTGACTGGGAATATAAGGAGTGATCAATTCCCAATTCCAAGTGCCATCCACCGCTACATACTCAGCCACGCAACTGTTCAACAGTCTTTCTGGAAGGGGTTGTCCGGTCTCATGTGATAAGGGACCCCATCCAGGTACCCATCGGTCAACCCAAAATTTGGTCCGTTGCCCATTACCCAATGACCATGTAATATCTTGATGGACACGATCCCATGTAGCTGCCATCCCCCGCCATAAGGACGACGTCCCAACGGTGGGCAGATTGGAAGGGATGTGTGAATCAGGAAATCTATATTTAACTCGAAGCACCTGGACCCATAACTTCGTGGGTTGGGTGAGCAACTCCCAGCCCAATTTAATGAGATAGGCGTCATTGGTGGCACGAATGCGTTTTAGACCCAGTCCCCCAGCTTTCTTTGGTTGACAAACCGCTTCCCAATTGACCAAATGGGTGGCCCGCTGCTCAGACTGAGATCCCCATATAAAAGACCGCATAATTTTTTCTAAGGCATCACAAAGATGTTGGGGTAACCGCACAGTTTGCATAGTGTAGGCGGGAATGGCGGAAATCATAGACTGCGTGAGGGTGACTCGCCCCGCTAGGGAGAGTTCCTTGGCTCGCCATCCCGCTAGACAGTGCTGCACCTTATCTAGGATATGCTGATAGGTAGTCCGCGAAGAGCGGCCATGAAGCAATGGAACCCCGAGATACATCCCTAGGTTAGTAGTCGATTGGATTTGCAAGGAATGGCTTAGACTTCGGGCGAGGTCGGACGGCACGTTCGGGGAAAAGTAAATGCGGGTTTTAGCCCGATTCACCTTCAGTCCTGACAGGCCACAAAAATCTTCCAGTATATCAGCTACCGCGGTGATCTGTGCCGCTGAAGCTTCTCCAAAGAGGATAAGGTCATCCACAAAGAAAAGGTGAGAGATGGCGGGCCCTTGTCTGTTCCATCTGAAAGGTTTCCACTGACCGCATCCCACAGCGTGCGAGATAAGATGGCCCAACCTTTCCATGCAAAGTGCAAAGACGTAAGGAGATAAAGGGTCTCCTTGGTGGAGACCTCGGGAGGGTATGAAATGATCCGATAATTGGCCATTCCACACCACTTGCATGGAAACCGTAGTAATACACTTCAGAATTAGATTGAGCAGCAGGGGAGGAATCTCGATGGCTTGTAACGTCTCGTGAATGAAGGACCAGTGCATATGATCATAAGCCTTTTCCAAGTCTACCTTTAACGCAAAATACCCCTTCTTAACCTTCTTCTTACGCATGGAATGGATGATTTCCTGGGCGATAATGATATTCTCGATGATATGTCGCCCCGGGATGAAACTACATTGGGTAGGCGCAACTAGAGGAGGTAGATAAGGCTTGAGTTGGTTAACAATAACCTTAGAAATGGTCTTGTACAGGACTGAACAAAGACTAATGGGTCGAAATTGAGTGATATACTTCGAGGATGGGACTTTTGGGAGAAGGACTAGGATGGTATGGTTCAAATCCTGTTCCCAGGTGTCTCCCCGGAATATTTTCTGCATGAAAGC
>JANQBM010000005.1:21101250-21112649 GCA_025594535.1 Erythroxylum domingense | reverse complement strand
ATCAAGAACATATGATTGCACAAGAAATAGTAGCTGTAAATGTAGCCTTGTTGTTTTATTTGTAAGGTTTTGAATACGATATTATTTATGCAAACTATATATATAACATTATACGTTCTTGATTCTTCTCTAATGCTTACCTCATTCCGTATACTATCAAAATTTTGATGATTCACGCAATTCCTGTCCCCTGCTAATGATTAGCTCTTGCACTTAAAATCCCTGTTCTATTCAGAACCCTAGATTCTTTTGCTAGCCTAAGGCTAAGCACGGTCCCTGCATTAGGTCGTGAATTTTTTATTACCACCAGACTAAATTTTTGGTCAAGCTAACTAGGATTGAATTTAAAATCCATATCTTTGTACCGAGAGATTGAACTTTTCGTGTATTAGTGTCTATATTCTAACTATAATCTTGACACATGTATGTTGTCCTGTCCACCAAATGTTATTTAGTTAGATATTAAACTTGATTTTCTAAATTTCATTTTTGGTAGATACAAACTCTTAAATTTCTGCTTTTACGGTCAATTAATAATGTTCTTTCTTCCAAGAAAAAATAACTACTAATTTTCTTAATTAATTACCCAAAATAAAGCGCATGGAGCCTATATATACAAATAAACAAGAATAAAGTTCACTAGAAAAATAACTACCACGAGAGAAATTCCGAAATTTGTTTATTTAAACTAAATATGAAGGGGACTAAAAATCAAATCAAAAGCCTAATTACCCAAATTCATTGTACTGTCTTTAAGTTATCTCAAATATTCCTAGTGGTATGCTAACTTCATATTGTTACAATGTTGTATTAATAAGATCACTTACAACATGAATCAAGTTCATCGACTTTTTGATTTGACCAACTAGTCATGCAACATAAAGTTGATCGTAATTATGTTAGCTCGAGGCTTTTAAAATAACTATTTTGAGGATAACAATCAATAATATTTCTAATTTAATTACATTTTAAAATTCAAAATTATTTGAATTATTTTAGAAAAGATACCGATATATTTAAAGAAATTGTAAAATTTAGTTATCTGTGTAAAATTAAAGGATAAACGTTTAACAATTCCATTTTTAAAAGAATCATTTGAACAAACTTATCCAAATAATCAGAAAAGATTCCACAAAATTTGGAATGGATAAGTTACTATCTTTTCTGTATAGTCGAAGGATTCTTTAGTTCACCTAATTCGATAGTCGACTTCAAGACGTAATCAAAAGAGTATACAAACAACTAGATATTTGGAGACTTTGTCAAAGATAGTAAGAAAAATGTTTTGATAGATTCAAAGTTGATTTAGTTAGTTAGTTGATTGAAACAACGGCTAGTTGGAGGAATTCTTATTTAAAGGAGAGCTACTGCATTTGAATAGATACCAAATTTTAGAAACACATCAGTAGTATCAATACTTACTCTTGAAATTTATACTTTATACTTTTTGTGCTTTAGAAAGTGAAAAACACTATATCAAGAGAGAAATCAATATTCTTCGAAGCTCATATTGAACAAATCCTATTTTTATTTGTTGAAAGCTTGAAGAGGCTTGTTAAATACTAGTGTGGAAGGTTGAAAAACCTTGAAAAAGATGTACTTGTGAGCTTGGAGAGGCTCATTAAATTACTACTTGGAGATCATTGTTGAAACACTCAAGTTGGATACTTGGAGACTGGACGTAGGTTTGGTTATAAGCTGAACTAGTATAAATTGACTGTGATATTCTTCCTCTTTCCCTAACTTTTTAATTTCCACATTATAGTTACTATTGATTTTAGTTTGCAACAGGCTCATTTTATTTCAATTTTTAATAGGCTACTTTTATTTTAAATTTTCACAGTCTCTTATCATTTATCAGAATTGATGATAACTGGCAAAATTTTTAAGTCACACACAATTCACTCCCCTTTTGCGTGTTTTTGCTCTATCATTCAGTATCAGAGCAAAGTTTCACATTTATAGTGTTTTGGTAGTACATGCTAGATCATGGCAAACAAATTCAGATGTCATGAAGGATAATCTGTCTCAAAGTCTCCTTATTTTAATGGAAACAATTATATATATTGGAAGGAAAGAATGACAATTTATCTTCAATCTGTGGATATTGAAGTCTTGCAAGCTATCAAAATAGGAATTACATCTCCTGCTATTGATGATGTAGAATTATGGATTGATGTTGATAGAAGAAAAGCATAGCTAAATGCTAAAGCAAGACACCATCTAATTTTTTGCACTTTCTCTACAACAACATGAAAAGATATCCTACTATTCTACAACAAAAGAAATATGGGACAAACTTCGAGTTACATTTTAAGGAACGAATGAGGTAAAGATGTAACATCCCATTATCCTATGATTAGGGTTAGAACCATAGGATATTACACATGAGAGATTATTGAGAATTTAGAAATGCATTTATGCATCATATGGCATACACGTGAATAATGTTGGCACTCGTTAGAAAAATTGTACATGCATTCATTGACATTTTTTGGATATAAGTGATTTTTTTTAATGTTACAGTTGGTAGTATCATAGCATGGTCGGCATGCATAGGGATAAGAATGTTAGGCATGAAATAATGTGAGAATTTGAATGGTAATCGAAGTTATTGTCTCTTATAAGTCATCCGCCATAAGTGATCAAGTGAAATAATCAGCTGACCTAGGATTAGAAAGAGCCAGAAGAGAGTCGTCTGTTTCTCGACCTGAGAGAATGCCTCTAAGAATTCCTAAGAGAAGGGAAAGGAGGTATGATAAATTGAGAAAGCAGCGGGCTGTGGACTTCCACGAAAGAACAGCCCTGCAGAGGCCGAGGGATGGCTAGAGAAAATAGAGAGAGTCTTTAATCAGTTGGACTATGAGTCAGACGAGAGGTTCGACTATGTTGTTTCTCTATTGCAAGGCCCAGCTTACCAGTGGTGGAAAACTGTTTCAAGCAGTACCATCAGGCTTTGTAGTATGAGATGGGAGACTTCCTGAGGGTCTTCAAATAAAATTACATGTCCAAAATCTACATAGATAAAAAGATGAAGGAATTTGTGGATTTGAAGCAGGGCATTTTTTCTGTGGCCGAGTATGAGGTTAAGTTCAATGAGCTGATGGGATATGTTACTACCTTGATTCCTAATGAGGAAGACAAGTGCATGATATTTGAAGACGGACTGAACATGGAAATTTGGATGAGGTTAGCTATTTCTAACCTAGGTAGTTTTACGAAAATACGAGTTGCCTTGATCCGCATTAAGCAGTTGTTGAAGGATAGTCAGTCTGAGTACAGATCTGAGTCCAGATAGAAGAGGCCTAGTGAATTTCAGGGTAGTTCTGGCAGAAGTTTCAGCAAGCGTCAGAATCGAGCTTTCAAACCACTGACTGGATCAAGACAATCAAGGTTCAGACAGAAGGGAAGTTTTGTTTAATCTGGTAACAGTAGAGGTGCAGTATCGGGTCAGTTATTGACTTGTGAGCATTGAGGGAAGAAGCACAGTGGTGAATGCTAGAAGTTGACAGGATCCCGCCTTCGATGTGGCTCATTTGATCATCAGGCTAGGGATTGTTCTGTTGTGTTTAGAGCACAGTCTAATAGGAGAGGAAATATGGTGATAGAAACTACGATTCAGTAGAGCCGACCTAGTGGGTCTCGACAGAGACGTCATGGCAGAGGTTGAATTAGTTTTATGAGTTTTAATGGTAAGACTGAGGTGTAGAGTAATCAACTGCAATCTCGGGCCTGAATCAATGCCATGATGAGACAAAAGGCTTAAGATTCTCTAGATGTCATTACAGATATGTTACTAATATTTACATTTGAGGCTTATGCATTGCAAGATCCTGGATCTATGTATTCTTTTATTGCACCGCATATGGCATCTAAGTTTTATTATGATAGAGAGTTATTGAGATATGGATTAAAAGTGAGTACACCGATAGGTAGTACCACTGTGATAGGAGAAATATGTAAGAGGTGTTTGATTCAAATAGATCAGGCAGAGTTAGAGACAGACTTGATTGTGTTACCATTAAAGGAAATAGATGTTATCCGAGGTATGGATTGGCTCACTGCTACCATCATGAACTATTATACTAAGGAGTTAATATTTGAATCTTATAATTAGTCAAAAGCTGTGTTTAAAGGTATTAGCCAAGCAGTACCAGCCAGGCTAATCTCCTTTGTGAGTGCTTTGAGGTTAATGCAAGGAGGATATGAGGCTTATTTGGACTATGTCATTGATAACTAAACTGAGCAAGATATGCAAGACATTCCTATGGTTAAGGAATTCCTAGATGTGTTTCCCGCAAAGTTACCTGGCTTACCTCTATATCAGGAAGCAAAGTTCACAATTGATCTAGTTCTAAGTGTCGCTCTTATATCTATTCCCATATATAGGATGGAACCTGTGCAACTGAAGGAGTTGAATACTCAGTTATAGGAGTTGCTGGATAAGGGATTTATTAGACCCAGTGTTTCACCCTGGGGAGTTTCAGCCTTATTTGTAAAGAAGAAAGATGGAAAGTTGAGACTATGCATTGATTATAGGCAACTGAATCAGGTCACAGTGAAGAACAAGTACCCATCGCCTAGAATCGATGATTTGTTTGAATAGTTGTAGGGAGCTCAGGTATTCACTAAGTTGGATTTGAGGTCTAGGCATTATCAGCTAAAGATAGCAGAGGTTCAGGTACCAAAGAGTGTTTTCAGGAGCAGGTATGGACATTTTAAGTTTTTAGTAATGTTGTTTGGGTTGACTAATGCCCCAATTGCATTTATGGGAATAAGGTGTTCCAGCCCTACTTGGATCGCTTCGTGATAGTATTTATCGATGACATTTTGGTGTATTCAAAGAGCAAAGAAGAGCATCCTGAGCACTTAAGAGTGATACTACAAATTATGAGGAAAAAACAACTATATGCTAAATTCAATAAATGTGAGTTTTGGTCGGATCAAGTAGTGTTTTTTGGTCATATAGTAAATGAGCAAGGTATTCAAGTGGATCTAATGAAGATAGAGGTAGTAATGAAAAAGGAGGCTCCGAAGAATGTGTCTAAAATCCAGAGTTTTTTAGGATTGGTCGATATTACTAGAGGTTTGTCAAGGGGTTTTATTTAATCTCAGCCCCTCTGACTAAAATTCTGAGGAAGAATTTGGCATTCAGATGGAATTATGAGTGTTAAAGAAGTATTAAGGAAATGAAGCATTGGTTGACTATAATGTCGGTGTTGACTATTCCATCAAGAACTGGTAGATATATAGTATACAATGATGCTTCGCATTAAGGATTGGACGAGTGTTGATGTAGTATAACAAGGTGATAGCCTATACATCGAGACAATTAAGGTCTCATGAGATGAACTACCCTGTACATGATTTAGAGCTTACTGCTGTAGTATTTGCTCTAAAGATATGGAGACATTATTTATATGGAGAGACATTCCAGTTATACACTGATCATAGGAGCTTGAGATATCTATTGACTCAAAAGGAGCTGAACATGATACAGAGAAGATGGATTGAGTTGTTAAAGGATTATGACTATATGATTGAGTATCATCTAGAGAAAGCTAATATAGTGGCACATGCATTGAGTAGGAAGTCCAATAACAGTGTAGCTCAAATTCAGTTATCAAGGTTACCAAACTTGATTCAATTGGGAGCTTTAAATATGAAGTTAAATTTAGAGCAAAATGAAGCTTTGATTGCCACACTAAAACTGAGACCGATGTTGCATGACAAGAGTAGAAGAGCTCAGAGTAAAGATCCTAAAATGACGAAGTTAATTGAGAAAATTAAGATGAATTCTGATTCAAAATTTGAATTGATAGATGAAACATTGTGATTAAAACAGAGGTTATGTGTGCCTAATATGGATGAACTAAGAAAGGAAATTCTACAAGAGGTGCATGTAGCAGCTTATGCTATACATCTCGGTACTACCAAGATGTATAATACTCTAAAATAGTATTTTTAGAGGCTAGGGATGAAGAAACAAGTATGACTATGTAGCTAAGTGTTTAACTTTCCGGCAAATTAAGGCTAAATATCAGGCTCCAGTTGGGAAGCTTCACTCATTCGTTACCTATTTTGAAGGAGAAATGGGAACAAATCACAACAGATTTCATTATAGGATTGTCTAAGACTCCGAGATAAAATGATACGATATAGGTTGTAATGGACCGTTTGACTAATTCATCCCATTTCTTACCAGTGAGAGAGAATAGCTCATTAGACTAGTTGGCATAGAGATATGTGAATGAAGTAGTGAGACTATATGGGGTTCTGGGGTCCATAGTATCAGACAGGGATCCCAGATTTACTTCAAGGTTTTGAAAGAGCCTACAGTCAGCTATAGGTACAAAGTTAAATTTCAGTGTTGCATTTCATCCTCAAACATATGGGCAAAGTTAGGGTACAATTAAGACTGTTAAGGATATGCTTAGAGCATGTGTATTGGAGTTTTAAGGAGCTTAGGATCAGTATATTTCCTTGATTGAATTTGTTTACAACAACCACTATCACAGTAGTATTAGAATGACACCTTATGAGGCATTGTATGGTAGAAAATGTTGATCACCTTAATATTAGGATGAGGAAGGCTTGAAAATGATAGAAGGCCCTGAATTGATACAAGATACTAGAGATAAGGTGAAACTGATCCGAAGTCGAATAAAAGTAGCACAAAATAGATAGAAGAGATATGTAGATCAGCACAGAAAGGATATAGAATACAGTGTAGGAAACAAAGTATTTATGAGAGACTTACCTTGGCGAGGAGTGTTGAGATTTGGTAAGAAGGAAAAATTGAGCCCTAGGTATATTGGTCTTTATGAGATCTTTGAAAGGATAGGTCCATTGGCGTACAGATTAGCCTTACTGAGTAAAATGTCTCAGATACACAATGTATTTTATGTGAGCATGCTTAGAAGGTATAGATATGACCTAATACATGTATTACCAACTCAAAAGATTGAAGTTGTTAGTAATATGAGTTTGTAGAGGAGCCAATCAAGATAGTGGGATATCAGACAAAACAATGAGGAATTGAGTAATTCCATTGGTGAAAGTCCTGTGAAAAAATAACTCAACTCAGGAAGCAACTTGGGAAATGGAAGAACATATGAGAAAGTGATATCCGCACCTGTTTCATCAATTAAGTAAGAATTTCGAGGAAAAAATTTCTTAAGGAAGGGAGAATTGTAACATCTCATTATCCTATAATCATGGTTAGAACCCTAGGATATTATAATCAAAGATTATTGAGAATTTAGATGTTCATTTATGCATCATATGGAATACACATAAATGTGAATAATGTTGACACTCGTTAAAATAATTGTATATGCATTCATTGACATTTTTTGAGTATAAGTGATTTTTTTAATGCAATTAAAATGTGAATTATGGATTGGTTGTCTTGAAAATTGAATAGGTATGTATTAGAATTGATTTCTTATTTTTGGTGACATTTTTGATATTTTGGAAATTTATCAAAAATTTGGAGTATTTTGGACTAGGAAAAGTGTATAAATAAGATACAAATGGAAATGTGACATTTGGTAACATAGATGAAGGACAAATGGACTAAAAAATGTGTGACAATTGGACAAATTACTTTGTGACAAGTAGAGCAATTAGCAAGTGACATATGGGCTAATCAAATGGATGACAAGTGTAAGACATGCCAAAGGACATGTGTCAATGAGGGATGGAGCCACCTAGTCACGTTTTTGTATGGAGGTTTTTGCAGCTCCTTTGTTGTGTCTCCACCAAAAACACCATCTTTCTTCTTGTTTAGCCATTATCGAACACAATTAGCTTACTCATTTCTATGTATTGGTTTACATGTTTGCTTCTCACATCAATGTTACACCTTGCAAAGTAAACAACTCAGTCCATATATTGTTATGTTTCTCTCTATTTTTGTCTTTTCTCCATCCACTGAAATCACATACTTGCTCTCTTAACTGCTGGAATTTTTCTGAATCAAGTAAGTGATGCTTTAAGTTGTATGGATAGGGAAATGATGTTTTGATGATGTTTTAATGTTTGTATATAGATGCATGGATGAGTGGTTTAGGAAGATAAATGAATGCACGCCTGAGTGGTGTTGTAGGAAGAAGAGTTTCAGTGATATAAGCAAAACAAAAATGTGCAAAAAGTGTGACGAAGGATTGTGGTAATTGGACTTATATAAAGAGTAGTGAAATGCTGAAAATGTAATACAGAAAAGTGTGAATTAGGTTCTATTTTGGGTTATGATTATTTATGAATTTTTGAGTTTTGAAAGGGGAATTTAGGTTTAATTGAATCATCAACTTGAAAGGATAGAGAAATGATAGAGTTTTGACAATGAAGTATGTTGTAGTATGTTATATGTAGTGTTTTACTGAACATATATCTGTAATTTGGCTATAACTTGATCTATGAATATCCAAATTAGATGAATTTTGATCTCAATTAAACTAGAGACATATGGATACATTTTTTATGAAGTAATTGAATTTGAGTTCTATCTTTAAGATTCTTGAACTATGGCTTGAAGTTAAAAATTGTGTACTTTTGTATTATGAGAACAGTCTGTAATAATTTGGTTATGACGTGCATAATACTGAACCAAAATGCATGAATTTGATGCCATTAGAAACTTAATAAATTTTGGAACATTTGATTAGAATAAGGTGTTGCCTAAATACCTCATTGTCTAGGTCATAATAGTCATACAAAACTGACTTGAAAATTTATCTTAAGGAAAAAATTTGGAAAATTAAAGCTGTAGGATGAAATTTTGGTTTCAAGTTCATCTTCCTCTTTTGACGCATTTTACATGTATTTAATACACGAATTTGAAGAAACTCAAAGAATAAAATCTGTATATATAGGTCTTATGTTGACCTCTTTGAAAGTGTCTTGATAAAATAGTCACTAGAGCTTAAGTTACGCTTGTTTTTCTAATACTGCCTATGACAAACTCATGTGCAAAAACCTTATATTATTTCCTTACTTTTGGGGACTTTAGAGCTCGAATTGGTCAAAGTATAAAACATGAAAAATGATTTTTTGACGTCTTATTAATGCTTCTTTGAAACACTTTGGCCAGAAGATAACTTGATAAGTTTATATAGTTAATTGAAGTCGTACCCTAAAATAATGGACTGTTTTAATGAGAATGAGTTCAAATTTGGAAATTTTGATATGTTCAAGGAATAAATGAGTTCTTTTGATATGTTTAAGGAATCAATGAGTTCTTTTAATGCAAACATGATGTTAAGAACATGAGAAATGTGTATAAGGTATGGATGAATGAGCACTGAAGAACATAGGGTATTTATGAATGAGAATTGGGGGAATGTATGAGTATATGTTGCTAGAAAATTTTAGTGAATGTATAGATTTAACTTGCTATACTTAAAAAGACCCCCTATATACTGTGGAAAGGAAGAAAGTTGAATGTTGCCTACATTTGAGCTTTTGGTTGCAAGTGTTTTATGTTGAATAATGGTAAGGACAATCATGGCAAATTTGATGCAAGATCAGATGAAGCTATGTTTCTGGAATACAACACTATTAGCAAATGATTTAGAGTTTATAACAAAAGGACTTAGAGGATAGAATAATTAATACATGTATTATTTGATGAAACACTACCCTCAATAATAACTGCTGATTTAGATGATGAAGTGTATCCTTTGATTTCTAAAGATACACCATAAAATTCAAATTGCACCAGTAGTGCCTTCAGATTCATAAGATTAAGAAGGTCCTTCTAAAACTAGGATAGAGAAGGCTCATTCTCCAAGTACACCTCAACAGGCTCCTATATTGCAATGGACACCATATACTCATAGTAGAAGAACACCGAGAGAATGGAGAGGCCTTGATACACTTTAGTATATTCTATGAGGCTCTTTAGAATGTCTAAAAAAGAGTGCATCCTTCAAAAACAATTATGTTCCCTTTATTTCATAACTAGAATAAAAAATTATTGAAGAGGCACTTACTAATGAAAACTAGACTTCAGCTAGGAAAGATGAACTAGATCAATTTGACAGGTACCTTATCCAGAAAACAAGTTAATCATTAGAAGTCATTACGTATTTTGAAACAAACTTGACGATAATGGTAAGTTGGTAGGAAATAAAGTTAGACTTGTAGGTCAAAGTTATAACCAACAGGAAAGTAATGATTCTGATGAGACTTATGCTCTTGTTACTTGACTAGAGTCTATTAGAATTTTTCTTGCTTTTGTATGTTATAAAAATTTCAAATTATTTCAAATGGACATCTAAAGTTCTTTTTAAAATGGATATATTACTAAAGAAGTGTTTATTAATTAAGCCCTAACTTTTGAGAACATAGACCATCTAGGTTATTTGATGAAATTAACAAAGGCTTTGTATGGTCTAAAACAGGCTTCTCGAGCATGTTATGACAGGTTATGTAACTTCCTGCTTGAGAATAACTTTGAAAGAGGAAAGATAAAAAAAACTTTATTTATTAAGAAAGAGGAAAATGATTTACTTACAGTTCAAATATATGTTGATGATATAATATTCGATGCTACTGATCCATCTTTCTGTGAAGAATTCTCAGCTTTAATGCAGGAGGAGTTTGAAATAAGTATGAGGGATGAACTATCTTTCTTCCTTAGGTTGCAAATCAAGTAAACAGAAAAAGGAATTGTCATTAATCAAGATAAGTACACAAAGGAACTTATTGGGAAATATTAGTTTGAAAATGCTAAACTAATTGGAACTCGAATGTATACTAGAATTAAGCTTGATAAGGATGAAGCAAGCAAGGTTGTTGGTGAAATAAAATACAAAGGAATGATTGGTTCACTTCTATATCTCACAAGTTCAAGACTAGATATTATGCTCAATTTGTGTCTTTGTGCACATTTTCAATCAAATCCTGAAGAAAGTCATCTTTAAGTAGTGAAGAGGAATTTTTGTCATCTTCTTGGAACTATGGACTTTGGACTATGGTACCCAAAAATAAATTCATATAATATGGTTGCCTACTGTGATGTAGATTATGCAGGTGATAAGGTTGACAGGAAAAACACATGTAACTATTGTCAATTCCTTAGTGGATGTTTGGTGTCTTGGTCCCACAGGAAACAAAATTTCACAACACTTTCCATAATTGAAGTAGAATATATAATAGCTGCTAGTTGTTATGCTCATATTTTATAGATGAAACATCAACTCCAAGATTTCACTCTAAACTTTATTCATATTCGAATATTGTGTGATAGCACAAATGCAATTAATTTATCAAAAAATCTAGTGCATCATTCTAGGACTAAGCATATAAAAGTTAAAAATCATTTTCTTAGAGATAATGTTTTAAAAAGAAATACTGAATTACTACATGCTAATACTGAAAATCAAGTAGCTGAC
>JANQBM010000005.1:21049612-21068034 GCA_025594535.1 Erythroxylum domingense | reverse complement strand
GTTTTGAAATAAAATGGGCCAATTTGAGTTATCAACTTCCTGTACCTTATGTTTCATCGATTAAAATGTAATTTGCTTTGCTTTCAGTTTAATTAAACAACGTATTTTGAAAAAGAAAAAGTGGACCCAAATTAATGATCATTGATAAGAGTTTTAAATTAAAAAAAAAATTTATATTGAGTTCTTAATTGTTAAGTGATATGACACGTCATCCTTGCGGGGCACGGACTCGGATATCACCATCGATATTGGGTTCGGATCCAGCAGGAGTGGGGTGTTACACATCATAAGTATTTCATTACCTTGTCAAAATAATACACAACCAAAGTCTCATTTGGGACTTGTTCGTTCAAGTAAACAATCTAAAGATGAACACATAAATACAATATTAGTAGATGAAAGGTTGGCAAATAACAAAGTAATGACTGAGTAATCTGGACTCTTGGCTTATGATCTTGTTTAAAAAGAACTAGTAAAAATCAATTCAGCAATGAACAAGCAGCAATGAATAAGCGTTAATGCTTAGAGGTTGGGAAAAAATAGTAATCAGGTTTTATTGGGACTTAATATTTTTTAGACTGCTTGGGAATTTATAAATTTTATTTAATCAAATTGTAATTAACTTAATTATAGTTAATTGTAAATTATTTAAATTATTTTAATTTTAATTTTAAAATTTTAAATATAATTTAACACGTGGGATTTATGTGTCATGTAGCATCTATATAGCATAGTAGACCTTATGTGTCAAATTAAAAATATAAAATTTGTACCACATCTGTCTTAACGTGATATATAATGAATGGAGATTTATTTCCATTCGCTAATGGTTGATTTTTAACATTTTTTTAATTGTTAAGAGTTCATTTGTTATCAAAATATTAGGGTTCAATTTATATATTGGTCAAAGCATTAAGGTTTTTGCCTTACTATTGGTTTTTAATGGTTGTTATTCATTAGGTGATGGAAGGACTAAGAGAGTCGTATAAAAGAACCAAGATCATGGTCATTGAAAATTGGTTGTTTTGATGAAATAAGGCAGATGATTTATATACTATTCATAAAATTGTATAAAATAAATCAAAACACATATAACTTTATGAGGGTCTTGATAGGCAATTTAACATCCACTCTGTATTTACAATTGCAATAAGTCAATCATAGATAGCTAAATAAAACTATAAATATTATAGAGTATCAATCACATAATGAAGTAGTACTAAATCTATTAATCTTAGTTAATAAACTAAATAAAAAGAATATATTAAAGATAATTTAACTAATAAACTAACTAAAACACAACAAGTAACTAACCATTAGAGATTCAAAATTCACTTATATAGATATACAATTATCATATATAATTGATTATTTAGTTTGAAATAACAGTTAACTTGATGTATTTATGCCCTCTGTTGAGCCATATAGGTATATCCTAGTAGGCAACTACCAACCGTTAATAGCTAGTTTAACTTAATCAAACTTATGATGCATAGGTAATCTATATTGTTATCACTAAAGTCTAAGATATAATTTTTCTCTAGTGCTAAAGTATTTTATCTTCTAGTGCACAAATCGTACTTTACATGTCAATCCTTCGTACAATCCTTATGATTGAATCTATAATGGCTAATCACAAATCTAATAATTAAGATTAAATAGAATAAATTCAGTGAAAAATCAAATCATATATAAATAATTAAAAGAATTCTTACATAACTAAGATTTTTAGCTACTAAACATAATAAAAACGAAACATTAAAAAATAAATTCCATCGTAGAATAAAAGAGTAAAATAAAGAAGTTGGGAGAAGTTGTCACTCGCTTATTTAGTCCTTGATGTAAGTCTTCCTCCTTGATGCAAAAAATATTAAAAACGAATAGAAGTTTAAGAGAAAATCTCTCCAAAGGTCTAAAAGAACTCTCTATGCTTAAGTAGGCTATAGTTGCTATATAAATCTAAAAGAAGTCTAGCAATAATCTAAGTCTAATAAAGGTTTCTTAGAAGTCCCTTAGATTAATTTTAATATAAGTATATTTAATTAAGATTACAAAAACAAAGTTCTAGATGACTTAAACTTGGAGAATCATGTAATCACATATTTTATCCGTGAGAATTGGTGCCTTTTGGTAGATCTAAGACTAGCACTAGTCTTGTTCTACCTTTTTTTTTCTCTTCACTAATTGTTATGTAACTAACACCTAACACACTTCATAATCATTGCCAGTTTTGTATTGTTTCTCTGTGTAAACATAATGAGAGTTTCTAACGATGTCTTTGTCTTCACTAACATTAGGAAAAAAATATGTTTGGATTCCTTGTCTGAAAAGGAGAAAAGGGTTGTTGAGATTTAGTTCAGATCATTCATTTTCTATTTCCATAGATATTGGATTATGGAAATTTATGTGGGAGTTTCTCATTCTTCTTATTCTTATGATTCTATTTAGCTATAGAAAAGATATTTATTAAGATATACTATATCCAAGATGATTCTATTTTTTCTCAAGTATCACTATTGGTTTACTTAGTAAGAAGTCAAATTTCAAATATTTTTCTATTTTTAGTTTTACTTGACATCTAAATTATTCACCAATACCTAAACTTCGTAGTACTGTCTTTTTTAACCATTATTGGGACTTTGATAGTTCTAATGAATATAACCTCTTAGATAGCATCATCTTTGGCATCTTATAACTTTTTTTATGTCAAACCTTACGATAACTTTGGTTTTCATTCATTTTGAATTGTCTGTACTTTACACTTTAAAGTGAAACAAAACTATTACATCCATATAATTCATTTTTGTTTTTCAAAATTTAAATGTTTGACTTGAATTGACTTGTAATAAATTTTGTTATAAAGTTGTTGTAAGTATTGGTTGAAGTATAGTTCCTACTTTTGACCCTAGAAATAGGTTTCAGTGTCTTTACGGTAGTTATCTTTATGTTGATAAAAAATGTCAAATATAAAGGTAGAGAGATTGACTATTTTAGTACTAAGGTGGGTGAAATAATTTGATTGTCTTCATGATCAATGTTAAGATGTTAAGGTATGGGCAAGTATGGGAATTTATGCATAAATCTCACAAAAATCATTTAAAGATGCTTTAAGTACCAAAAATACAACAAAACTATAAAATATTAAACAAAATACATTAAATATGGGGGTATAATTATAGTCAAATATGCATATGTCAATATACAATTTTGCTTCCTCTCGCTCACAAATAAGATTATTTAAGAATTCCTTTTTTTAAAAAAGGATTATGATGTGTCTATGAAAGTTACTCCAAGTTTAGTTGTTTTTCACTACTATCAATCCAAGAAAGTGCTTTAACAAAATTAGATGTATAAAAATATGATATAGCCAATTTGCAGTCCTTTAAGTTAGGAAAACCGTGAAAAAGAACATCAATTTGATATAATAGTTTAAGCGATCAATCATATTAATATATAAAAGCAAATCCCAAATTATCCTTCTATAACAATTGTTTTCATATGAGAATTTATTATGTAAGTAGGTGTCATATGCATAAAGAAATAGATCGATTTACATATGTCCACATTTAATATCAAAAGAAAGAGTACGTTTGTAGGTCCATGTAATGTTTCCCTTAAACTTAACAAAAAGATTAATGATATGTTATATTAAATAATTTTTGTAATGAAATGCTACTAAATAAATAGGAGAGAAATGTTAAAACATATATAGCTCACTTTAATCTAAAATTTAGAATAATCATTACATCAAAAGTCAAACTCAACCAACAAAAAATCATATGATTTCCAATCAAGATAATGTAAATAAAGGAATTTTAGTAAAAGAAGAAGAATTTACTAGCTAAGAAGTAAGAAGAAGGGAGCAACAATTAAATAAAAAATCCAACATATCTTTAAAGTGACATGAACATCTTTAAATTGAAGCCTTAGTTTATATGAATATAGGGAACATTGATGTTTATTTACTGAACCTTGAATGTTCCAATTATCAATGTTAGGATAACTCCTCCACAACTAAATGATCTCACAAATCTAAGAGGTGTTTTCACAAAGACATTAGAAGGAGAATGGAAAATGAGAGCTATCATAGGCATCATCATTATACAACATTGTGGATATGCATAACACAACAAATATTTCCACATGATGTCATGTGTTTTTGTAATACCACACGATGCCATGTGTTGTATAGAATCACCAAGGTAGGTGTTGCACCATATATTAGCTAAACGACTTAGATATTGTCATATTGTCATTCTTCATTTGGTTTTCTAGTGGAGAATAATGTCAATAGTTACATGTGAAGGGTAAATAATAAATTTAAAAATAAAAAATTAAAGTGAAAAAGGTCCAAACTACAGGGGATATGGTGTAATTAACCTAAACACTTTAGTTATTTTAATGTATTTTTTATTAATTTTAGGAGGTTTCCATTGTAATGTTTTTATAGGATATGATTTGCTTACAATATTAGCACTATGTTTTAACTTAATTTACCATAAATTAAAGTTCAGAGTTGTATTTAGTTCTAGTTTTAATCTTTATATGCTAACTAAGTGATATTTACGATTGCTACTGTTAGAGCTTGTGTTCTTTGAATGAGGGGATTAGGTACCTAAAAACATTTCCAAGTTAGTGTAGAATAAAAATTACTTGATGAAGGGATTAGGTATGTTCTTATTTTAACTATTTTGATTACTTGTTCAGAATAAGGATTATTTGGTTTATAAAGAAAACTATTCTCTAGAAAATTATTTTTCTTGAAAATGTTATTCCTCAAATTTAATATGTTCCGGTGTCTGTTGAATGCGAGTAAAATGTTTTTAGGCTTAGGCCTTAAATGTTCTAAAATTTATATAAAAAATAGGTTTATTAAGTGGGCTTGTTTCTTTGATTAGGCCCATCTTTATTATGTAAATATAAGTTAATAAATATAGGCTTAAAGAGATACTAGTAACGATAAAAATTGAAAGGGTCAAATCCTTTCTTTCAAAAGAAATTAAAAAGTTAAGGTATACTTTTGAAAAGCCATATTTAAATTAAATTAGATATTAAATAGTATTATATTTTAACATAATTAATGATATATAAATAGGGTAAATAGATAAAATAATACAAATTTATAAATTTATTTATTAATAATAAAAATATCAATCAAATTATCATTCTTTACTTAATAAATTATAAATAAAAATAAAATTTTGATTATCTTATTTATTAATATCAGTACATAACAAAATAAAATTTTAGTGAAATACTTTGTTAGTTCTTAGATAGCAAATAAGAAAGAGTGAATTGTGTATTTTTAAGGAATTAAAAAATAATATTGATAAATTAGGATTAAAGAACAGCTATCGGAGAGGATCATTACTCTCCTTAGTCTCTTACAACAAACACCAACAATAAAATAACAACACTCTAATTAGCACTCTACTGGAATGACGACATAACAATAAAAAACGCATACATTGTATCAAATCAAAGTCGTTTGTAACAAAGGTAAAGATCTCTCTCATTTGCACGTCAAAGGTTTTATTGTTTCCAAATTAGGGCTATAAGAATCGAGACAAACAAGTTTCTCGACTTCCTTCCATCTAATATGAGGTAAGAAAGCGAATCTTTATGCATATTCCTTATTTTAATCCTCCTGTAGCCATAGATACCAAAATCTCCCAAATTAGGTATATACCTCCAAAGAAGCACAACAGTAAGAGAAGTGAAATTCGTGGAGATCTATTAATTTCAAGGCTGATAGAGGACTTGACCGACTAAGTAATTGTTTACACCTTCTTAGTTGTTCTTTCAATTTTGTTCACCCTTTGATTGTCTTGTATGAACATGTGTTGAGTAATTCAGAGATTAGCCTCGAGTTATACGTTTAGAGAGGCTAGGACACTTCTGTTACATGTCTAGTTGAGATTTTTGAGTAAGATGAGCTCTTTGAGTTCTCTTAGGGTTTCAGAGATAAGAACCTCTTTAGATGAGTTGAATCCTTTTAAACTGTCTGAGATTCCTTTCCTTCCATAACCTATGTACATAGAGCCCTAAGTATAAGATTTGAATCTATCTATTTAGTTTTCGGGGGGTTAAGTGATTGGAAAATCTTTATACAATCTCTGTGATGGTGTCCTAGGATTTAGCCATAGACATCTGCTAGTTATAGAATCCCATATTTTGTTGCTGTAAGGACATGTGAAGAAGAGATCATCTCTTGTTTCCACACAAACTTGGCACATTGGACAGATTCTGTCCATTTACAAATAGGGCAATATGTCTGCTGTATTTAGTCTGTTTTGGATTGTTAACCATAATATAAAGGAGACTCTTGGGGTCAAAACCTTGCTCCAAATGATTCTATGCCATTCAACCTTTGGTTTCCTACTTCTTAGCAAATCTTTAGTGGTCTTGTTACTGAGTTTAAGGATAGGTTGAGTCTGCCAGTAGAAGGTATTAGAAGAGGCTAGTTGGGGTAAGTAGGCTAGTTGGAGATGCCTCAGGTTTTGAGGGAAATTCCATGAGCCCTCTATAACCATGGAGCTGAGTTTAAGGCTGAGTGAAGAGGTTTGGGGACCACTTAGGCTGTTGAAATGTTGTATATGAGGTCCCATGTTAGACCAATTGTCAAACCAAACATATGTTAAGGGGATCATTGCCAATTTTGCAAGAGACATCTTCTCGGACTTTTTCTTTCAATTTCAGGATCTTGTTGAGAAAATTAGAGTATGAGGCAGATTTTTGATTGCTCTATAGGATTCTTTCTTTGAGAAAATAAGAGTGGAGTCATTTTACCTAAAGTAAATTTTTATCCATGAGGATCCACCATAGTCTTTTCAGGAATAAGACTTGATTTGTGATTTTGATTGGAGTTATGTTTAGGCCTCCTTCATCTTTGGGAAAACAAATATCAACCCACTTCACTTTAGCTGACCTTTTTGCACCACTTGGATGATTCTGCAGAAAATTTTTTAGGATTCTTTCGATGCTTTGAATGATGCCTTAGGATAGAAACATGTGAGAGCTTCAATAAATATGGAGAGAGTTTAACGTCGATTTGATGAGTTACACCTTCCCAACATAAGAGAGAGACTTATTTACCCATGAATTGATCCTTATTTGTATTTTTCTAGAAGTGGAATGCATTTTGTATATGTAAGTCTTTTAGTAGAGACTGGTAACTTGAGATACAACAAAGGTGTGTGTTTGAATTGCATTCCAGTTAATTGAAAGATGAGAGGTCCCAAGGCAACATCTTTTTTGGATAGGAGAAGATGGCTCTTTGTTGGATTGAAATGTAGACTAGAGAAGTTTTTAAATTTGTTAAGAGCTACCATATAACTTTGTAAGGAATCCATCGTGGCCTTGCAAAATAAAAGTAGATCATCTGCAAAATATAGGTTAGTCAAATTAATCTTCTTGCATTTTGTGTGATATTTGAATTTGGGATTGTTGAACACTTCATGCTTGATAAGAGAGTTGAAAGTCTTCATATAAAGAATGAAAAGGTAGGAGGACAAGGGATCCCTTTACCTAAGAGCTCTTGCTACCTTGAAGAGAGTGGTAGGAGTGCCATTGATCAAAATAGATAAGGAAGAGGATGTAATGCACTTTTTGATCCACTTTATAAAAATAACTGAAAATCCTTAGGCCATCAATGATGTCCATAATAAATCCTAGATCACACTATCATAAGCTTTGTGAAAATCAATTTTAATTGTGCAATTTAGAGAGTAATTGGACTTGGAGTAGCCTTTTAGGACCTCTTGGAAAATAAGGATGTTATTCCCTATATGTCTGCCTTATAGGAAGGCATCTTGGTTTCATTGATAAGTTGGATTAGCGTTTTCTTCAATCTTGTGGCAAGTATTTTGAAATTGACCTTGTAGAGGAAGTTAGTATAGGCAATAGGTCTGAAGTCCCCAAATTGTGTAGGGTTAGAGCATTAGGAATCAAAAAAACAAAAGTTCTATTGATCTCTTTGAGAAGGATCCCCTTAAAGAAGAATTCTTTGACTGCCTATATAAGAAAGGGTCATGTCTCACTCCATGATTTTTGAAAGAAATATCCATTAAGGAAATCAGGCTCAGGAGCTTTGGAGCCATCCATGCCAAAAATTGTAGCTTCTATTTTGGTGTTATCTACTAGTTTTGTAAGAAGATTCGAATCTATGGGTGAGATTTGTTTGAGTGATAGGGATTTGAGGCCTTCAAAAGTAACATTAGAAGTGTTATGAGTACCTAGAACATCTTTAAAGTAACTTAATGCCTCCTCTTAAATTTTCTATTATGTCTGAATAATTGCACTATGTTTGGAAGTTATAGAGTGGATTTTCTTGTAGTTTTTCCTTGAAAGAATTAAGTTGAAAAAGAAGCGAGTACAGTTATCACCGTCCTTTAGCCAATGTACTCTAACTCTTTGTTACATAAGAGAACTATGGTTGCATAAGGACTTGGAGTAGCTTAAAGTTTGAGTTTATAGGAGCTTATAGTAAAAGTTGTGGGCCTTTGCATAAAATTTAGGAATTTTAATTCCTGTTTGATGATTTTTAGTTTTTGAACACAACAAAACTTGCTGGTCCCATGAATATTACGTTCTACACCTTTTATACATGCCTCATAGAATCCCAGGACAACCACCAGGACATTATTGAATCGGAAAAGATGATGCTTGATAACCTTTTGGAATAAGTTGTCCATTATAAGGGGGTGTGATCTAAGAAAAGGGTTCTTTAAATGTAGTAAGGCTGTCAGGAAAGTTTCGAAGCCAAATGTCATTTACTAGGGTGCAGTCCAATATTTTCCTAATATGCCAAGCTGATTGTTATTTATTGGACCAGGTGAAAGTATGTCCAACATATTTAAGATCAGTTTAAATCCTCTATCTTGTCTTTCAAATCAAAAGTATAATTCTTTAGATTACAATGACCTTATGCCTCTGAGGCGTATAATATGGAGTTAAAGTCTCCATATATGAGCCATGGGGTGGATACAGTACTATTAAAAGATTTGAGGTTATTTTATAAGTCTCATCTTTGAAAAAGAAAGTTGCTTGAATAGATGAATGAAACACTAAGTTGGATGTGCTCCTACCTGAAATATAGATTTAGATGCAAAGCTTGTTCATTTGAGTCTAAGAGATCAACCTTGAGTACATCCTCCCTATAGCAAATAATTATTCTGCCAAAAGCATGATGTTGATGGTTGGTAAGCATGTTCCAATGGGAACCAAAAATATCCAACTTGGCCAAATTTTCTAATCCATAGTTTCAGGTAAGCTGATGATGAGAGGTTTCTCTCACAAAACAAAGTTCCTTAAAGCTGAAATTTTTATAGGACAATTTATTCCTCAAACATTCCATACGATAATGGATATAGTTAAAAGGTTTAGCTTGTGGAGCCTTTCCCTTTTCCCCTCTTGGATCACCTTCTCTCCACTGTGTGGAATTCAACATTTCGTAAAGATTCTTTAGGTGTTCTAAAAGCTTTAGAGGCTTCAATGATATCTGATTGGATATGATTAGTGTGACTCTCAACTGATTCTCCTTCAACATTATGCAGAACTCCTAAAGTAGTGGGTAGGGTGACATAGTCAGCATTGACATCTATTTAAGTTGTAATTATTGTATTTGGTGCTTGTGATATTTACTACTCTGTATTGTATGATATACTGTGCTCCTTGGATGTATGTATATGTATAGTTTGACAATCTTACAATAACTCATTGTTTTGTATCTCCATGTTAACAGGTGGTGTGGAAGCATTAGTAATTGGCAGCATAGTGACACTAAATGTCAAGGAATGAGGGTTTTCTAGGATTCAAGAGGTGTAGTTACTTCAGTTGACTCCCTAAGCTCTTAGTAGCTCCCTGCTTTGAATTTTTTTTCCATGGCCTTCCAGATTTTGGTTGGGGTTATGGAAGGCAGTTTCTAGTGGTAAGAAATTTTAATTGTGTCTTCTCATAGTTTATCTTCCTCTCCTAATCTCATTATTGAAATTTCATCTCGAAGTTCTTTGGAAGTATCCACACTGATGCAAAACTGAGCATAACTAACACATTTCTTCTTTGTTGTATGTTCATTCATGCACAGTGGTCATCCGATGTAGCTAGCTAGTGATCCAAGCCCTTATGTTGTCCAATACTCAGGAGGGATGTTATGGAAGTTAATCCAAAGTGGAATACTTTGGATTTTAAGGGTTTTAAAGTTCAAATGTGGCTACCAAACTTGTAGGAAGATAAGATGGTTATCGAAATGCCAAGGACCTTCATCCATAATCTTCTGAATTTTTTAAATAGAAGTAAAGATAAAGAGAATCAAGTTGTCTTCAAATAGAAGAATATCTATCAAGCCTCTAGTTTTTAATAGCTTACTGGCCCATTGAGAAACTAACATAAAGGGTGGCCTCTTTCCAAAGAAAAAGCCAACTATAGTAGATTCCCGAGCCCTGGCTCTCTCCTTCAAGACTTTAAGGTTAGGGCAAACTACTAGTTTACCATCCGTATCCTTTGGTGGTGAATAGGTCAAGGTCAGGGGGTTTGTTCCCTAACTACTTGCTTTTAAGATTTCCTGGGAGGAGCATCCGAGGAAGAAAGGGTTTCTGGGACATTGAGAGGAGGACTATAAGTGGAAGAAGGGTTGAGGATGGTGGAAAATCAAATAAGGGGTTAGTGTATTAGTCATTGTGAAAGTTGAGTCATTAAATAAGAATGGTTTAGGTTTTGGTTAAGGTTTGTTAGAAACAAAGAATGCTGAAAAAGAAAGTTTGAAGGGCGGGAGATATGTGTGCATTAGGATATGTTTTTATAGATAATCGGCTTATGTTTTCTAGCATAATTGTTCTTTATTGTTGTAGTTTGGGATTCATTTTGTATGTTTTCATTAAGTTTTATTTTCATTGTGTTCTTGTGTGTTGGATGCTAATTGAGAGTAAGAATTGCTTATTTTTGTGTAGGAAAGGAGAGGAAGTAAGTTGGAGGATGAACAAGAGAACATAGAAGAGAAGACAAGAGGATCACTTCTGGGACCAATGCCCACATTCGTAGGAATTAGGTAAATTCCCACAGATGTGGGAAATCAAGATAGAAACTTTCTGCTTGTAATTCCTACGCTCGTGGGAATCATGCAGATTCCCACGAACGTGGGAATTGAAATCAGAGGCAATCTGCGAGGCTTCATTAAACCTAATTTTTTGGACTATATAAAGAGAATTAAGCTTCCATCTTCAAGGGGGACGACACCTACCTATAGAGAGACCATCCTTGGGTGAAGAACACATGTTTGGAGCATAAAGGAAGGATTGAAAACAAGGATTATCATCAAGATTGGGCAAAAAACCACATCAATACCAAAATTCCAGATTTTGGTAAAGAAGAGAAGGAGTTTTCTTATTCACTTTCTATCACTTTAATCTCTTTCTTTCTTTGTAAAGATGGATTATTTGAATGTTGATAATATTATGGAGATCATGTTAGGCTAATTTCATATTAGGGATTGCTTTTTCATTATTTTGTCAAAACTCATGTTTTATTGAATTGAATGAAGTGTCTTTGATAATTGTTGTTCTTAATTGTCCTCTTACAACAAATCGAGAGAGTGAGTGAGATGAAAATCGTGTAGGATTGTACAACGAAAGTTGGTGACCTATAGACTAGCAATTATTATGCCAATTGAATAATTAGAAGAGAGATCTCAGTTAGTTAATTGATCATCCATAGGATAGCATAATAACTAGTTAAATCGATAGAGTCATTGGGTAGGTTGAGAGATCGTTCAATCGATGTCTGTAAATTCAATTAGGGACAAATAGTTACACCTTGAGAGAGGGTAATTAGTAAATTTGGAAATCTAGGATGAGACACAATTCAATTAATAAAATATGAGGGAGATAGAATAAGGAAAAAGTAATTTCTAGCATTTAGATCCTTCAATTCAGAATTTCTACAATTTCGGTATTGTCCATTGCTTTCATTAGTCTTTTAATTTTAAATTAGTTTTCTAGATTAATTGCATTAAACAAATTTATTTCTTAAACAAAGTCTTTTCTAAATTAAGTGGTATCTAGGCATTAATCCTTGTGAGATCGATATCTGCTCTTTCTAACTACAAGTCACGACCCGTTCACTTGCGATTTTTGCACGTAAAACAAGTAGATAGGTTTTACAATCCATCAACAGCAGGATTGTGTTGTATACATGAAAAGTCAATTGTGGCCTTAGGATAGTGGATAGTGGTTAAAAGCTCGTTGGTTTATGGTGAAGGTTGTTCAGGAATTGGCAAACTAGGGGAGGAAGCTGGAATGCCTAGTAGAATGCAAAACGAAAGGGGCTATGCTAGTAGTGAAGTAATGAAGTAATGAAGAAGTTTGAGGGTAAGGGTGTTCAAAGGAAAGGGGAAGAAGGGACATGGTTGCTGCTCTTAGTGAGAAGTTGGAGGCTCTCTCTCATGGCTATTACTATCTTGTCTCTTGTGTATGTTCACTTTTTATCCTATTTGAAAATTCATGAATGAATTGTCTACCCTAGTAAATGATTATAACAACCTCTATATGAAAATCATAAAGCTATTACAATAATAATTAGAAAAAGTAGAAAAGGTGAGAAATTTTAATTTAAAATAGTATGAACGAATATTCTTTATCCTACATCCACCTTTCAAGTGTTCATTGAGAATTCACTATCTTCTTTCTTCAATAGGAAAAGAGGAACCATCATACATCTTTTTCTTTGCTATGGCTGAAAAAAATCCTTATAATCTTTCTTATTTTGTTATGTAAAGAAAGTAACTCCTTAAAAATTAAGTTAAAGGTCAAAAGAAATCCTCACAATATGTATCATAAATAGTTCCCTAATTGCTGCACAAGCATAATTATATATAACTAAAAGACTCTCTTATTCACACAAATAAATTAAGGCATATATAAGGCCCCAAACTATACCCTAGGAGGAATGTGTCATGTCCATGAAAGTATATGTAATGGATGTTAGCTAATATGAAAGAGCGTGCTTAGTACGAGACATAATCGGCATTAACGAAATTATTGAGAGTAATTCAGTAATTTGTGTTAATTGCATTATACATGCATAAATATAAATTAATCATGGGCTAAAATGCTAAATGAATTAATATGGCATGCAATTACATGGAATAAGAAAATGGTGTGGCCATATTGTGATTAATGAAAATTGAAAAGTAGGAACCAATGGGAATTAGTCACTTGTCACTCTACACGCCATAAGATTTACATAAAAATATGAAGAGGGTGAGATGAGGCTGACCCTAACACTCAAAATTCAGAATTTTGAGCTCCTCTCTACATCAAAATTCATACTAAATTTGATCTTTAAAGGGGATTTTGAAAGAACCACAAGAAATTAGTGTATTTGAAGTCTAAGGTAAGTTAATTTCATGTATTGATATGAAAAATAACTTCTTCCTCACCTCCTCCTCGTTTAGGGTTTTGTTATGTGTATGTTATTGGAGATGAGTTTTAAATAAGTGTGTTATTTGTAGAGGTGGAGAAGACCAAAGACAAAGGAAAAGGGAGGCAAAGGGAAGCAAATGGAGTGAGAGGTATATGAATTTTAGATATGTTTGCTTGGATTTATGAGTGTAATGTGAGGGGAATTGGTAAAAGAAGTATTCCATAGAAAAATGGGATGTTTTTGGTTAAATTTGATGTGTTTTTGCTTTGCTTTTGTAGGATAAGACAGAAGTTAGATGATTTGGGATGTGTACCTAGCTGAATGGATAGATTCCACTGAACAGGCTTCTATAATTTGGCCATATCTTGATTTGTAGACTTTAAAATTAGATAATTACAATTGGAGATTAAACTAGAGCCATAGGCCTAAAAATACAAGCTGTGTATAATGCATTTTACCTAAAAAATGCCATTTTGAGACAAAGTGCACGGATGTACATGAAAGGGGTATAGTTGTGCATTACCCCATTTTAACCTAACCATGAATTTTCCTCACCCGAATGCTACTGAACTTCATCCAAACCTTTTTGGATGTCAATGAAACTTAGCATTATAAGGGTAATATGAGACTCATCATGCATGTAATTTGTATATACTTTAATGATTTCATTTATTTATTATTGAAATGGAATATGATCATAAAGCATATTAAATAAGTGCTTGATAAATGTTTTCAATTATAATGCAATCAAAAGGGAATGAGTTTATATGTTATGAATTTTTTACTCTATAATATGATTCTGAAATGTAATTATAATGCTTTGATGATTAGTTTTAACCTACTAAATCTTAGTTGTGGGTAAATAGGTATGTCTAGAAGGGTTTGCAGCTGCTTCTGTTATTAGACACTATAGTGCCTTTTGTTTTAGAGACTGGTGTCTATTTTGTTTTAAAGACTTACGTCTCTTTTGTTTTAGAGGCTATTACCTCTTCTGGAGAAACCAATCATAGGTTTCTTCTATTCTCTTCCCGTTACCCAAGTTTGAAGAAATTAGCAAGCAATTATGTATATGTTCTGATATTTATTATGTTCTGATGCAAGATTATATTTTGAATAATCTCTGAATTTCATATTCAAATATTGTTATGTGTATTAAGATATTTTATGACTTTTATTTTATAATGCATTTTCCATCACTTAAATGTCATGAATCATGTGCATGTGGATGTTAGGGGACTACTGTGAGTAGTCATCATCTTGCATCATTATTCTCCATTAAGTTATATGCTTATCACGGTGGTTTTCCTCCATGTAGGTCATGATAAATAGGGTTAAGGTTGGGACAACTACAATAGCCAAAGAAGGACGTGTAACATTTTGGAAGATTTTTGTATGTAAACATTGTGATGTAATCATAAATATTAAGAAGGAAATTTATAGTAAATGTTTTTAAGACTTATGAAGATTTTAGTATGTAAATGGCATGTAATAATCATAATTTATGATGAGATTTTCAATCTATTTATATAATATATGTAATTTGTGACTTGTATAAACCACTTTGAAATATGTGAGCAAGTCTGCTAACACGAGTAACTATATGAATTGTGATATATGTTTGTTCTATTTTTAGGAATTGTTGGATTGTCTAGGTTTGTTATGTGTACATCCATATATCCTCTTAGGGGATACTAGGGTGTCACAGCATATGTTATATGATATACATATTCACTTAAATGTTCTCTCTAGTTTCTTAATGCTTTTAGCAACTCTCTAATATGCTAAAGGTTCTTTCCACAACTGAATTATGCTTTATTGATACCAAAAACAACTCAAATAGTTATTAAACACATAATCTAGTTATTACAACAACTAGATTCTAGATAAGATTAACTAATTGATTATTTACCTTTGGCTAATTAAATATCCTTCAATTAAGGTATTGGTTAGTTGGAAAAAAAATTCCTCTCTTCATAACTTTTTAAAACCATCATTAATTAGTCAATCCCTTTGGTTCACTAATGAAGAGTGCTTTAATTGGTGAATAGTGTAACCATTATACTAGCTACTCACATATTAAGCCATCCAAAATTGAAATTTCATTCCTCTAAGTTTTTAAAAGATTAAAACAAAGTTGAGAATACCGTACTAGATTTGGTACATGATTGGGTTCTAGTACGGTACTATATTGGTACTAGTCAATATCGGGTACCGTTTTGCGTAATTTTATAAATTTATGAAATAGTCCATGAAATTTTTTAAAATTTGCAAAATAGTTCATTGGTATATTGTACAGATATATACTGTATACTTTACAAGTTTATGTCAACCTTATTTCTAAAAATCATAATAATAAATAATAATCACAATTAATAATTTAATATGAAATGACAATAATTTTTAAATATTTCACATATAAATAATAACCACAATTAATATAAAAAAAGAAAATCAGCATAATACAAATATAAAACTATTAGAATAAAATTGAAATTTAAAAACTAGTATATACCTTAAACATTGCAATTAATAATGCCTTCTTAAACAAATAATAAAAATTAATTTAATCATAAATTTAATTCCTCAAATTTTAGATATATCTAAAGTAGTCAATTCTAATTGTTGCCTTTCTATATGAATATAATGCAATTTGAACTCTTTCAATTCAGGTTCTTTTTTGTGTATGTTTAAATAAATTATTTTTGGTTCAACTAATGGTAATGTAATTGCACTTAGAATTACATGTCATTTAGCATAGCATGAATGGATCTTTTTATAAATATGATGTCATTTAACAAAGCATGAATCACTCATCTTAATTTTCTGTTTTTATTTTTAATTCTATTTTTATTTTCAAATTTAATGAACCAAACATTTAGTGAACCAATTTTAAAAATTCAATGTGAAGTTGTGAACCAATAAACCAAACCAATTAAATTAACCACAATACATTGCATTGCAATATCCGACTTTCAATTCTGTTTAACCAAACAAATGAACCAAATTTTCCAATTCCCAAACATTCGGCTATAACAATTTCATTACCAAATACCACCCAAATCGACCAAAACTTTCATTACCAAAATCAAAACCAACCCAACAAATTTCACACCTCCGTCCACATTTACCATAAATCCTTCACAAACAATTACGGATTAACAACTCCAAGTCTCCAACACAATCAATTAACCACAAATCTTCACAATTTTATTCCTCACAAGTCACAAGTCATAAATCACAACAACACAAACAATCAACAGAAGCGTTCTAACAAAAATTGAAAAAAAACACACCCAACAAACACAAATTTACAGTCGGATTCAATCTTGGGTCGGGTTTATATCTGGGTATTATTTCCAGATCTGTTGAATGATGCGTTTGTGGTCGTCGGAGACTGTCGGATGGTGGCGATAGGCAGAGGAGGTGGCGACTGGTGAGTGGTGACCTATAACAGCGGAGGAGATGGCGACTTGTGACAGGTGGAGGAGATGGCGACCTGCGACAGACGAAGAAACAGTCAAGCACGCCAGAGAGCACCACAAACGTCAGGAGTAGAGAAGAGGACGACGAGAGCTATAAAGAGAGAATTACTGGCCGATACCAGGCGAAAACACTCGACACCGGCTGGTACTTACGGCCAATACTGACGCCTTAAGTACCGTTTGATTTTTTGAGCCGGAACGGTACCGGTTAATACAGAACGGTACTAATAACCATGGGTTAAAAACTCTTTTTCTTTGATAAATTTTCTTTAAATCCATTTAAAAAGTTTTCCAAATTTTAGTTAAAGATTAAGAGTTTTTTTCTAAAAACTTTTCCAAATTTCGTTTTAATTATGACAAAGTATATATAATATTTGATCTCTTAGAAAAAAGATAAAAATAATTGTCACACGTAAAGAAACTTCATTCCTTCTTATTATTAGTTTTTCATTTGAACTTCCTTAAACTCTCTTGAGTTATATCTAATGCTTCACTTTACTTATTTTTATCCTTTAGTTACTTTCCCTTTCTATTGAAGTTGATCTTTGACCTTTTACTTGAATATTTGTCAAATTAATTTACTAATATTATCAAAGATTAAAATAAGTATTAACATGTTTTATTATCATCAAACCGTGGGTCATAATTTCACTTAATTCAATAGACTTAATTTACCTTCACGTTATACTTACGAATATATTATTAATTATTAATAAAATGCATTAATATTAAATATTTATTTATATTTTGTATAAAAGTAATAAAATTTAAATATGATAAATCAATAAAATATTTATTGATAAAATAAATCAAATTATTTATAAAAATAAATAAGAAATCAGTCATCTTTTTATTAGTATCATTATATAATAAGTAAAACCTTCATGAAAGACTTGATTTATTATCATAGTAAACTAATAAATAAATATCATTAACAATTAATTGAAAATAATATTAGTTAATAATATGAACTAGTATCGCGTACTATATATTAAATTTTAATAAAAACAATGAGATGTAGAGATAATAAATTAATTTATTTGATAAATACCACTCTTATCATTTATTATTTTTTAGTCATTTTTTATGATGTGATGTGATATCTATATCATGGTTATGAAAACTGTTACGTACTGGTCGATATCGATTGGTATGTACCGTACTAGACTAAGACCGGTACGAAACAAGAAATTAGTAGTACTGAATTTAAATACTAGTCAATACCGGCTTATTTCAGATAGTACTAGCCGGTATTCAAAATACCGACCAAATACTGGCCATACTGGAAATTTTAAAAAGTAGGGGGATTTTTTTTACAAAATTTTCAAAAAATTTTAAAATCCCCCTCCCTCCCTCCTTCGTACCTCTCTTTCCCCTCTTTTTTTTTCAAAGTTTTTTTAATTATTTATTTTATTTATTTCAACTTTTATAATTATTGTGAATTTTAAATTTTTGTTTTTAAAATAATAATAAATATTTTTATTACTAATAATAATTATAAATTAAATAAAACTTAAAAATAAA
>JANQBM010000005.1:21030826-21040833 GCA_025594535.1 Erythroxylum domingense | reverse complement strand
ATTATGATTATTTAATTACATTACATTATATTTAATTAAATTATGTTTTGTTTTAGGTTTTGAAGGGAGGGCATTTCACCTATGTTTTTTGGTTCTGTCTTCGTCTCTGCATTTTTGTACCACTGTCATGCAAGTCACAAAAAATTACTGTCCCTGTCTCTAAAGTCGGGACAAAATTAGATGGAGACAGCAAGCAAACAGGTTGGGGGACAAGATTTTTGTGTCCCTGTTATCTGTCTCCACCCATGGAGATATGAACCAAACATTGCACAAAAGCACCCCGTCCCCCTGCTCCCTGCTCCCTGCTCCCTAGTCCCTAGTGTACCTGCTCCAAAAGGCCAATATTCTCTTAATCACATTTTTAGGAAGGAAATCATTTGTGTTGTTTGGATGCGCCTTCGACGAGCCCTTTTATACCTACCGGCCGTCTTATGCTTTCAAGTTAACATAGGTTAATTCCTATCTATAATAGCTATAACAGACGGTTTGATGTATGAGTTCGATCCATTACTGTTTTTTTCTTCGATTTTTGCCCAATTCCAAACTAGTGCCAAATAATATTATCCACAAAATCTATTTATTTATTGCAAAATTTGTGGATGAGGTTCTTGAGAATAGGGTTGGAACTAGGAAAATGGTACAAATAGTTTGATCCATATTTTTATATGTTAGCATCAACAATTTTACCGCCTCTGTTTTTAAATAAAGATGCACGTTTTTTTAGTTGAGAACTTTAAATAGTTTAATGTTACTAAAAAAAGTTCTTATATTTATTAGAAGAATATTCTTTATTTCTGTTATTGATACTTAATCTAATTTAAAACAATTAATAAAGTTAAATAAAAAGTGTCAATTGGTATAGCAAAATAATAATAGTTTTGGAAATGGATGAGAAATGTATTTGGTTTTATACTAAAGTAGAACAGAGAATCTTTTCATAGGCATTGGATGTATAAATAAGTTGTCGTGAAGTGGGTCTTAATCGTACGTTCCCTAGGAATTTCAGTTTCTGTCTTGCTTTCTTCGTGTACTAATCCATATTTATAATATAATATCACCTGATCCATTGGTTCTTTTCTTTTTTTTTTTATTACATTAGGTATTCCAGCTTAATCGGATTAATCTTAAGCCCCTAAGACTCCATCCTAAGAACTCTAGAGGATGTAAATCTGGAACTCCAAGATTCCTCAGGTTCCTACGTAGCCTATACACTTCTGCGCACAAAAAGTCGTCATATACTTAATTGGTCAACTGTTGATTGATCGCTGGCCCTGTTCAATATCAGGTTCCCAACAGCCCTCGGGTTCCCAGTTAGCTTCAACTCCCACACTGCCGCTGGAAGCGAGACGTCCGTAATTGATCCGATCAAAGAACTTTGCCCAGGGGGCTAAAGGATCATCAATAGGACAAATGTCCTATTTTCTCTCCTTTTGCGTGACTCGAACTCAAGACCTCCTGTAAGAGAGAGCCTTAAGTGAGGAGTTTACATCGTTAACCCATTCCTCGTTTTCCATTGGTTCTTTTCTTTTATGTGACTATGAGGTGTTTTGGGTATAGTTGAATTGTCGGCGACACTTTCAAATTATTATCATGTCCAGGTTAATTCTCGTTCGTGCGAAGTGGGACCTCAAAAGGTAATAAAGTACTACCACCGGATATTTAACACTGCTGCATACACAAGCGAGGATCAAACCTTCAACTTTACTTAAGCAAAGACCAGTCCCTTATCGCTAGACTCTATTGGTTCTTTGGATGACAAAAAAGAAGTTGAATGTGTTAGCAAAAGCCCGGACACATGATAAAACTTGGCTTCTGGAGTTTGGAATATACATACATGCATATATTGATTATATTACCTTATGTAAGCAATTATTAGTCATAATATTCAATATACTATATTTATATTCACATAGGATCTGACATGTCCTTACTAAGAAAATACATGGATCTCACTAATGCTACATGTAGACATAGGTTGCTTTCAAAGGTTTAATATATATATATATATATATATATATATACTCATTTACACGTCAGTGATGAGTTGGCAGCTCATTGACATACAACCAGGAGGAGTTTTAGCAGAAAATAATAATTTTTTTTGAAGACAGAATAAAATCTCTATGCATTCATAGCTTGAAAATGATCAACAAGGACACTAGGCATATCAACCCAAACCTTAAAATGAGAATAACGAATGGAGGCTCTAGCTAACAAATGAGCACCCACATTCGAGTTCCTACGAATCCAAGCAACTGAAATATTCGGTCTAGAAGACAAAATGACTTTACAATCCTCAACAATTAAGCCAAATTCAGAGTCATTGGTAGAAGTAGAATTTAAAGCCTGAACTAAAGACAAACAATTGGTAAAAAAGCAACCCGATTCAAGGAGGGAGTCTTTAGCAAAATTCAAACCATGGTGAAGAGCAATAACCTTGGCAATTTGTGGGTCAAGACCACCTTCTTCAAACCCGGAGATAGCAAGGGAAAAAGCACCTTTAGCATCTTCAAATAAGCACCCAAACACAATGAATCTCGAGCTATTAAACACAGCAGCATTCGTGAAACCCAGCCAAGCCAAGTCGAAAGAATCTGCCACCGTAACAGCAGTTGGAACACTTAGGGCAGCAGCAGCAGAAGCCACTGACGAGCAGGTAGCAGCAATAAAATCCTCCAAAAACTACCGTGCTTGTTGATGGATAAAAGCTGGGGAAGTCCATGCAACTGACCATAACAAGGAATTGCGGGAATTCCATAATTTCCATGCATGCGTAGCAAGAGAAGCAACCTTTTCTCTCCCAAAACTATTGTGAACCTGTTTAAAGAAATCCACAAAAGTAAGAGAATTACTAGAAATAGAGAGGCCGCAAAGTCTCCAAACTTCAAGAGCATGAGGATAATGGATCAACACATGGTCTAAAGACTCCTCTTCTTGACAAAAAAAAAAAACAACTCCCAAGGGCTTGGACACCACGGCCTCGCAAATTAACCTTCGTAGGCAAAATATTTCGAGCGGCTCTCCATAAAAAATCATAAATTTTTGGAGGGACATGAAGATTCCAAATTTTACCCCACATCTCATCCACTAGGTGAAAATTATGACTAGCTAAGGCATTCAAGCAACAAAATAAGCATTGTTCACCGTATAAAACCCTCTCTTATCAAAATGCCAAATTAACTTATCATCCCTATCCATACAACTCAAGGGGATGCCAAGGATACACTGCATATCATGCACAGAAAACAAGTCCATGATCTTACCAATATCCCACCTCCTTTCATTTGGCAAGAACAATTCACAAACTCGCAAAAGGTTAGGAACAAAACCGAAATCATCATCAAGAAGAAACCCATCATCTTTTGGAATCCAAGGACTAGAATTCACAAAAATGCTACGCCCATTACCAACTCGCCAATGAACCCCCTGCAGTAACACCTGTTTAGAGGACAAGACACTCTTTCACACAAAGCTATGAGCATTGCTCGAAACAGCCGTTAAGAAATCCCCACTCGGGAAATATTTAGCTTTGAAAACTCGATGCATGAGAGTGTTGGTTTTGATTAACAACCGCCACCCTTGTTTCCCTAGCAAAACAGTGTTAAAACATTTGAGGTCCCGAATGCCCATACCCCCATCCTTCTTCCTGACACAAATCTGATCCCAAGCAAGCCAGTTAATACCGCCCCCTGGTCCCTGTTACCATTCCACCAGAAGCGATTGATGGTAACCTGCAACTCATGACAAAGAGAAATTGGCAACTTGAAAACATTCATGCAATAAGTCAGAATTGCCTGAGCAACTAACTTCAACAGAACTTCTCTCCCAGCCTGAGATAAGAATTTATTATTCCAGCTATTAATCCGATTCCATAACCTGTCCCTAAGAAAATTAAAAATTTGCCGCTTACTTCTACCAACCAAAGACAGAAGACCCAAGTAAGCACCTCCACCTAACGGCTCAAACACACCTAATACATCACAAATATTACGCTGGAGATCTCCAGAGATACAAGGGCTCATAAGGATACCAGATTTATTGAAGTTCACAAATTGACCAGAAGCAAGTTCATACACACTCAACACTTTCTTAACCTTTGCGGCCTCTTCCAAATTTGCCTCAAAGAACAATAATAAATCATCTGCAAAGAACAAATGGGAGACCCTAGGACAACCCGTCGCATCACGACAACTATGGATTAGACCACTATGTTCAGCATTCTGTAAAAGAAGTGACAATCCCTCATCCACAATCAAAAATAAATATGGAGAAATAGGATCCCCTTGCCGCATACCTCTATTCGGAATAATTGGACCCACTTCATTTCCATTAACATTCACCATATACCAAACCTCAGTAAAGCACATTCTCAGCCAAGTAATCCATTGAGCAGAAAACCCCATAGCAAAAAGCATATTAGACAAATAGCTCCACCCCACCCTATCATACGCTTTATCAATATCAATTTTAAGGGCACAAGCACCAGAAAAACCATGGGTCCGACGCTTCAAACTATGAATAGTTTCAAAAGCAACCAAAAAATTATCTGTGATCAATCTATCAGCGATAAAAGCAGATCGTGTATTTGAGATAATTTTTGGAAGAATTGACTTCAATATATTGGCAAGTGCCTTAGCAACAATTTTATACAGCACATTCCACAAAGCAATCGGGCGGTAATCTTTAACAAATTCAGGCGAATCACATTTGGGCACCAGAATCAGTAAAGTATTAGATAAAGAAGGTGGAAAAGTACCTTGACTCAACCAAGAACGACAAGCATCGCAAACATCTCCACCAATAACGCTCCAGCAGTTTTGAAAAAAACCAGGATTGAGTCCATTTGGTCCAGGAGATTTATTCGGATCCGTAGCAAATAAGGCAGCCTTAAATTCTTTATTCGAAAAGGATCTAGTAAGCCATGCATTATCCCTATCATCAACCTTTGCATGAACCAGCTACAACACACGCCCATCATCAGTAACTGACCCCTTGAATAAATCCGAATAGTAGTTCTTGATTAAGTCATTCAAATCAGTTTATGTAGTAGCCCAAGAACCATCATCCCTACGCAGCCTTTGAATGCGATTCCGACGCCGCCTGCTCTTAATAGAATTATGGAAAAAGCTTGAATTCCTGTCCCCATTTTTAAACCAAAAGATCTTTGCCTGTTGTTTATATCTGATCTCCTCCTGTTCTAAAATTCTATGCCACTCCTTCTTTAATTCCAACACCAAAGCTGAATCCATAGAACCATCATCATCCAGCAGTCTTCGCTTAATAAAATCTCTGCGCCTCCACTGGTTTTTATTTTTCTTAATACCCTAATCCTAAATTTTCAAAGACAGTTGATCTCTTTTATCCAAAAAATCCAACGCAGCAAAAGAAGTTTAGGTCTCATTAATTAACGGCAATAAGTTGTCGTCCAAGAACCATGAGTTGTCAAAGCGAAACTTACGATTCTGCCCAGATCCAATACTAGCAGCAGTATTAACAAAGAGAGGGGAGTGATCAGAAATAGGGGCAGAGATGACAGTACAAAGTGCATTATCAAAACGACTCGCCCACAAAGAATTAGAACAAACCCTATCAAGTTTTTCTTTCATGCAGTATTGCTTACTGTGCCTGTAAACATAAGTAAAGTTCGAACCAGCAAGAGGAATATCAGTAAGGTTAGAATCACATAGAGCATCTCTAAACCCATTGATAAGGTAATTCGCTCTAGAGGGACCACCCTCTTTCTCTGAAGAAGTTGTGATATCATTAAAATTACCGACGCAAAGCCACGGTACAGTACTACGACTTGCAAGAGTACGAAGGAGGTTCCAAAAAGCCCTTCTCCTAAATGCTTCAGGATAACCATAAAATCCCGTCAGTCTCTCCAATCCCCCAAAGTATCCGAAATCACACAATCCACAAAATTACTAGAGAAACAATTAACATTAAGCTGAACATCCATCTTCAAAAACAAAGTTAAACCACCACCAATACCCACCCTGTCTACAGAGAAGCAATGATCAAAATGCAGCAAAGATCGAATTTCTTCCATTCTAGAACCATGAGCTTTAGTTTCAATTAAGAAAAGAACACCCGGTTTATAACTCAGAGTCAAGTCCCTGAGTGCATTAACTGCCTGAGGATTACCAACTCCTCGACAGTTCCAACTTATAATTTTCATGGCTTTCGGTCGATCCGTTTATCAGATTCGACTTAATATTTATTATTACACAAAGAGACAAAAATGTGGTGAAAGGGTTAGGTATGCAGTTCACATGCAACGCAATGCAACTTCCTTCAGATTGTATTTGACAGAGCAATCATATTTATAGGCCCATCACATTATGTTCTATTGCTTTATAAATTATTTTATTGGCTTAACATTATTATTTGCATGTTTCCACTCTCTATATATACAACTCCTTCCTTTTCGTATTTACCGCAAGCTCTAGTCCTAGTTGTTTTCTCTTCAACTGTTAAAAGAGTAGGTGCCTTCTCTATTGACTTGTAGTTTGCGGGTACGTAGCGTTAGGACATCCTTAGAAGATGACGGTGGGAGCAGGCATCACGGTGGCTGACGGGAACTTGATGGTGATTGGGAACAACATGTTGCGTGATGTTCATGATAACGTTCAGGTGACCCCTGCTATGGGGGACGGATTTGTCAATGGAGCTTTCCTTGGAGTTGTGTGTGATCAACATGGCTCTCGCAGGGTCTTCCCTGTTGGCAAGCTTGAGTATGTCTCTCTTTTCTTCTTCCTTTTTGTAATGTTATTGTTGTCTCTACGTGCTTTTTGTTTCCTAGCTGCGGGAAAGGAAAGGTGTTACCCATATATATTTTTTTCTTTTTTTGTAACTTGGATATCAAAAAGAGAATGAGGATTAGGAATTGCCGTGTCTTTTCTTTTACTTTCTATCGCCTTAACAACATGAATTCTCTTGCAAAAAATTTTATGATTAGAATGCAAGGTCATTTGGCAATAGAAGGCTCTTGCTTTGTTCACGTTCTGGGCGGAGTAGGGCTTGGTTTATAAATTTGAGTTCCCAAATTCCTGGATTTGAATAGAATGTGGGAATGATTTTGGTCGATTTATGAAGGGGACTGTGTTTCGTGTGTGTTTTCCACTTCAAGATATGGTGGATGACCCAGAGGATTAGAACCTGTGGTTAAGACATTCCCTTTCAGTCTTAATTTCTAATTGTTGAGACAAGGGACGGTTCTTATTTTGATTAAGGAAGTGCATATGGAGAGGAGCAGTCCACTGTTTACACTGTTTTCTTGCCAATCCTTGAAGGGGATTTTAAGGTTGTTCTTTAGGGGAATGAGCGAAACGAGGTTGAGATTTGCCTAGAAAGTGGTATGAAAAAATATCCCTTTTTAAATGTGTGTTTTAATGATTCCGAGGCACTGAAGTGACGAATTTGCAGGGATATTGCAGGAGATCCCGCGGCCAATGAATTTGATGGGAGTCGATTAGTTTTTGTGGCTGCTGGGTTAGATCCTTTTGATGTGATCACAAATGCCGTGAAGTAAGTTAATAACTTTCTATAACTCAACGAAAGAAAAATATTTTCTTTTTTAATTAATATCAATCAGCTGATTTTGATTGTTACTAAAACTGAATTGCTGCCAAATTTCAGATCATATAACCAATAAATTTGCTTATTTATTTTGCTAACAATGCATAACTAGATTAAAGGTTTAATGTAGAATTGAGGCCTAAGTGGATGATAATGGTTATCATCAATTAACTCATGTTCTCATCAGTACGTAGGACTGTTGAGAGACATTTGCAAACAATTTGTCATCGTGACAGAAAGAAGGTGATAATTTTGCTTCTGAAACATTACTGTTTGCCAATTTTTAATTATTATGCCTGACTGTCTTATGCTTTGTGGTTTAGATGCCTAATATGATGAACTGGTTTGGTTGGTATACATGTGATGCTTTCTTCATTAATGTCACAATCACAACAGAAGGTGTAAGACAAGGATTAGTCAGGTGTCTCTCCTTTCTCAAATTCACCATTGCTAATGTTTACGGTTTGAGCACCTTAAATTGATACTGACTAGCAATTTTTTTAGCTTAGAAAAAGGTAGAATTCCTCCCAAGTTTGTTCTGATTGATGATGGTTGCCAATCAGTTGCAATGGATCCCATTAGTGTTGCAACCAAAGCTGATAATTCAGCCAAGTAAGCACTTTTCACCTGATGCCAGATTTTTCAATGCTACTCCCTCCAGCAAAGCAAAGGAGGACTTGCTCTACTAACTATCCTTATTAACTAGTAAAGCCTTCTAATCTTATTTTTGTTTTCAGCTTTTCTAACAGGTTAACTCACATCAAAGAGAACTACAAATTCCAGAAAAATGGTAAAGAAGGGTTCAAAGTAGAAGATCCAGCGCTTGGACTGCGCTACATTATCACTGAAATAAAAGAATGTCATGTTTTGACATATTATTCCTTGCTTAACTCATAAAATCTTTATTATGTTTGGTCAATCCTTGATAAGATACTCGGTTGATACTTTATAAATTTTAGGTATGTGTACGTGTGGCATGCAATAACAGGATATTGGGGAGGTGTTAAACTGGGTATCAAGGAAATGGAGCACTTCTCCTGGGGTTCAATCAAATGAGGATGATCATACTTTTCAATGCATCACAACAAATGGATTGGGCCTTGTAAACCCTGAGAAAGTTTTCAACTTCTATAACGAACTTCATTCATATCTTGCATCAGTCGGAATAGAATGTGTTAAAGTTGATATCCAAAGTATACTTGAAGTTGTTGGGGCAAGACACGGTGGAAGAGTCAAACTTGCAAGGAAGTACCAAGAGGCACTGGACGCATCAATTGCTAGAAACTTCCCAGATAATGGAATCATTGCCTCTATGAGTCATAACATTGATAATTTGTACAGGTAAATATTTGGTTTTTGTTGAAAAACTTCCTCAGTTATTTGTACTACTATCAAGTCAATGGGCATAGTTAATGTTTGGGTGCGATTGCTTCCATCTATGCAGCGTGAAGAGGGCAGCTGTTATAAGGGCATCAGATGATTTCTAGCCTAACGATCTAGCATCTCACACAATTCATATTGCATCAGTTACAATACAATTTTTCTTAGGGAATTTATGCAACCAGATTGGGATATGTTTCATGTGAGTCAATATATTCAACCATTAAATTGTTTTTGGTGTAGAGCCTGCATCCAATGGCTGAATACCATGGAGCAGCACGAGCCATTGGAGGAAGTCCTGTATATGTCAGGTACATTTACTTGACTTGTGCATCACCAGTCGTTTCCTAAAATCTAGTGGAGCATACGATTTCAAGTTAGATGTCATTGTGTCTTGCAGCGACAAGCCTGGACAACATGACTTTAATTTATTGAAGAAGCTTGTTCTTCCTAATGGTTCTATATTGAGTACCAAACTTCCAGGAAGGTCTACAAGGGATAACTTGTTTTTTTGATCTCGAAAGAGATAGAAAAAGGTATTATGCTTTCATGTTTGAGATTTAGACAAATATATCGATAATCTAATTTCTGGTTAATTTACCCTGACACTGGTCTCCTAAAAATATGGAATCTGAACGATTTCACTGGAGTCTTGGGAGTGTTCAATTGCCAGGGAACTGATTGGTGTAGGGTAAGCAAGACAAACCTTATCCATAATGAGAAGGCTCGCACGATAACTGGTGTAGTTAGGGTTAAAGACATTAATGTTGCGTATGGTTGCTGTTTTCGGTATCTGGAGACGAAATGGAACAGAAATTTAGAGACAGAATGGAACAAAAAATGGAGACAGTGAGATGTTTGGTTGTGGTGGACAGAACAGAAAAAACTGTCTCTGTCTCGAGGACAGAATGTGTTTGGTTGCAGTGGACAGAACGAAAAAATTGTGCCAATGACAAAAATGCCTCTGGTTCCTAATATGATTAGAAATATGTAATTCATTGATAATTTTATTACGAATGATTTGTATTGATTAAAAAATTAACAAATAA
>JANQBM010000005.1:21007917-21030726 GCA_025594535.1 Erythroxylum domingense | reverse complement strand
ATAATAATAATAATAACAATAATTAATACCAACATTTATAATAATAATAATAATAATAATAATAATAATAATAATAAATACCTATAATAATAATAATAATAATAAAATAAATAAATAAATAAAAACAACAAAATGAATAACAATTATAAAAAAGTTCAAAATGTATAATAACAATAAATACAAAATATATAATAATAATAATAATTATAATTATAATAATAACAACAATAATAATAATAATAACAATAATAAAACAAAATGAATAACAAAAGAAGCGTGTTATGTTGCGGAGACAGGAATAACGTATCTCTGTCCTCCCTTTTTGGGAGGAACAAAAAAGCTTGTCCCTGTCATCCGGGGACGGTAGACAAAAATTTAGAGACAACAACCAAACATCACACAGAAACAGGATTTATATGTCTTGTCTTCTTATCTTACTAACGAAGACAGGAACCAAACACAGGGTAATTACCTAGCAAAAGTTGCCAGTGAGGGATGGACAAGAGATAACATACTATATTCTCATGTCGGTGGTATGTGGTTTTGACTTAGTTGTTGTTAGATGCAACTTGCATTCTATTGAGTGGTCTTGTCCTAAAAGAGTTCCAACTGCAAAATGCAGTAGAGGTAGTTTATTTACCAAAGGATGCTTACATGCCAATTACATTGTAGTCACGACCATATGTAGTTTTTAATGTAGTTCCAGTAAAGGAATTGTGGAATGGAGCTAGGTTTGGTCCTATGGGACTAATTAAGATGTTCAACTCAGGAGGGGCCATCAAGGAGCTGGAGTATGAATTTAAGAGTATTAGCATGAAAGTTGTTGGGTGTGGCATGTTTGGTGCATATTCATCTAGTCCACCAAAGAGAATAACAGTTGACGCATAGGAAGTGCAATTCGAATATGAGGAATATTGTAGTTTGGTCACCTTTGATTTGAGAGTTCCAGAGGAGGATTCGTATCTTTGGTGCATAGAAGTAGAAATATAGAGAATAGATGCATGTTTTCATATGTCTGGGTCTGATTGCCTTCAAGATTACCTCCTCCTCATAATGTTTCTAAGGCTTGTAGGAGGATATTCATCTGCAGATATAATGATAATGTTAGTCACCAATGTATTACCTATACTAATATTAGCTAAAGTTAGCAACTTATGTAGCAAATTTTCCTTCAAAAAATGATAAAGCTCCACATTTTGATTTGCTCTTTTTTCTAAAGAACGAAATGAACAAAAATGGAGTTCTTGATAGCCATACATAACCCTTTATATTAACATATGCACTTATAAGAAAATGGTTAGGTTTAAAGACTTAATCTTTTAATTCAAACCCCTATCAAGAGAATGATTAGGTCTAATTTACATAATTAACCTTTAAATAATAAGGCAAAAAGGGAAAATTTTAACCTTAAAGTTTATATTTGCTGACAAATGTAACTATAACATTTTAGAGAGTACAAATTAAACCCTATCATTTGACAACTGTTAAAATTCAACTCTTAGTTAAATGAGAAAATGACGGTAATGTTTTTCTACCAGGTCAACGATGATGTAACATATATTTATAATATTTTAATGTCGAAGTAGGTCTTATACGTAATATGAGACTTGTATATTTAATTTTTAAAATTTAAATAAAATTAATATTTAAAAATGTGGAATCCACTGAAATAATTTGACCCTAATTTTTGTTAACCTGAAAAATTAACTTAACTAATCAACCTATTAATTTAACGAGATAATTTAACTTTAAATTTTATTAACCTAATAAATTAACTTGACCAATTAACCTATTAACTTAAACTAAATAAGTTTAGTAACTAAACAAATTAATTAATTAACGTAACCTATTCACAGAAACAAAACTCAAATTGCTAACAGAAGCATTTGTCATGAAGAAGCTGATAAAAAACTCAAATTTTCACTATCAATATCGTCTTTCCTCACTGTCAAGAATCGTCCTACGACATTCATTGTTAGTCATTAGCGAAGTCGTCACCATCTTGAATTTTACAACATTTGTCTGTTGCTACTCACAGTCAAAGTCCTCACCATTTTCAATTTTACAACATCTTGAGTTTATTGTGGTAAATAATTGTTTCAATTTTGTATCTTCTTTTGGTAGTTTTCATATCCTTTTTATTGCTACTTATTCATGTCTACCTGTCTGTAGCTGCTTTTGGCTACTTCATGTTTTCGTATGCTTGTTGTTGTTTCTTTTCTGTGTATTTGTTATTGCTTCTTATTTGTGTCTGCTTCAATTTCCTTGTATATATGATTTTGGCTACTTCAATAATTGTATCTGCTTTTGGTTGGTTCAATGATGGTATCTACTTTTGTCTGTTAGATTTTGTTGTGCCTTTGGCTACTTTTCTTCCTATGAGCTGCATATAGAAGGCAATCCCATGTGAGGATATATGTGATTTTGCTTGCCTCTCGTGTGATCCCGTCTGAATGCTTATGTTATTAGGCTTATATATATGACAAAATAATAATTTTAAGAATGAAGTCAAAACAAAAGTTTTCTTTGCTACCGCAGTTCCTCTTTTTTTGTATCCATTGACCTATTCCAACATCCTTTTGTTGCTTCCTTTTTTTGCTGAATTTACATATAGGTGCAATGGTAATACCTGGTGGTGTGAGTGAATTCTATCTTATACTGATACTACCTTAGTTCCTTTATCCCTAATTGTAAATTACAAGATTGACTCAATAGGTTGAGCATCTTCCTAAATGTTTTCTCATTTATCTCGAGAATCTGACTCTTAAATAATATTAAGAGAGCTTAGAGTTTTATCCCTTACCTCACTTATAGCATTCTCCATTGGGAGGCTAGAGTAAGCAATTGGAGCTTTATATTTTAGGTTCAACTCTTCTTTATTAGGAATAGCCTGTATAAGTTCCTGGTAATTAGGTCACTGAATGTTTTAAATGATGACTTTGTTCTAGATGAGAGTGGATGAGAGTTATAGTTGTCTTAGATCTTGCATTGGGAATAATATTATTAAGAAGTGTGTTTACTTTGGTTTTGAAGAATATAAAACTAACACATATTTGATTCTACTGGTCTGATAACAAAATATGTGATTTCTTAACATTCCTAAACTCTTCACTCGTAGCAGTTTTCCTTTATCCTCAAGGCTACTTTCAATAAAATACATTTTTTCAAAACTATGTTACCCTATAAGATAAAGACTTGGTGATATTGATGATAAATGAAATTACTAAAAAAATTAAAATTTTTTAATAATTCATTCAAAGTATAAATAATTGTTACTAACTCATAGACAAGTAAATTCTTTTACTAGGGAGTAGCCTCTTCTAGCTTTTGGAATATTTTAAATATTGACAAAGTGATGATTTTTGTAACATAATATTTGTTTTAACCTTAAAATTGACCATTTACCAAAGATACTTGTTATTCGGATACCTCAAAACTTTTGAATAACATCATAAAAGTACTAAGTTTTAGTCTTTTAATGGAGTGCTTTTGCAATAGTTGAGTATTTATTTTTAATTGGTATAAGGTAGTTAAGTAATTAACAATTTATTATCTTATATTTATTGTTAGAGTAGTGCTCTAAAGGCAATCACCTTTAGCACTTTTGTACAAACTTTATTTTGATTAATAAAGAAAAAGACATTTTTCATTGATTTGATATTCATTTATGTGTGAATTAATATTAATTTTAAATAGAATTAATGAAGTCCATGATACAAAACATAATATGAAGGAAATCATGATGAGATCATGATAGTGAGATTCCTATCATGTACAATTATGTTAGTATCTAAATAATCCTTAGTCATATGATTAATAAGACAGGACATTATTAATCCAGACATACTAGCACATATTATACTTCTTGATTTGATCAAGCAGTGGATCTCTTAAACTATAAGTATGAGATGTTTAGAGTTAATATGTAGATGCTTACTAAGGGTAATAAGTACATCAGACGACTTGCTATGAGATTATCATATGGATGATCTACTGAATGCCAATGATTAATCTCATCATAGCAATGGTGAAATATCCTTAGACTTGAGGTACTCAAGGATATCTTGGATACTAATCATGTGCTTTGACATCATTATTTATTACCTCAAGATGAGGTCGCTCTTAGGGTGGTGATTGGGTACAGCTATTGGTATTCGAAGGTAATTGGGTAGCTGATAAAGGATTCACCAGTTGGGGTCATTACTCGGGAGTCTTTGGCCAGAGCAATTATGTGTCATAAAGAGAGTCTTCGATGACACATGGAGTAATGAGAACTCAGGACAAAAACTAACATCACTTGGACTAGATGTGACATAGTCATTCTAGTGAGAGTTGACACATAGCTCATACTCGGAACCAAGTGGGGTACAGTATGGTAAAAGGACGAATTGCACAGTAATTGTCTATGAAAAGGTTCATAAGTTGGATAATTAACTATCAAAGAGTTTGTGTGTTAATTCATTTATATTCTGGTAAATAGGCATCATGAAATCCTTCATGATATATTTAAATTAAGAGTTAATTCAAGTGCCTAAAATAGCCGGGAACCTAAGGTTCACATGCATAAAAGATCAGATATGTATGGCCTATTTTAAGCAGGCCACGATCGTGTCTCATTGGGCCACGATCGTGGTCATAGGCAAGGCATGCCACGATTGTGGCCAAAAAGGCCACGATCGTAACAAAAGCTGTAAAGTGACATATAAGTGAGTTCTTCACTTATATGCACGAGATTTTTTGACTTCTTACACACACAAGTGATAGTATAAGGGCTCTAAAAGAGTTCTAGAGTGTGAGAGAGTGTCTTGAGTCTTATACTTGCAATTCATGCAATTGTTGAATGAATGAAAGTGTATGCAACAAGATGCTTGACCTATCTTCCATCATCTTGAGCACCTACTAGAACTCTTCTAGTTTGGTACTCAAATAACCCTTATACATTGTTTCTTCTTCAATCTTTGTATATTCTTGGAGATCAAGGAAGGGTTTGGTGTTTGCAACAACCCAAACAAGGAGAAGAAATAAGATAGGAGAAGACACATAAGGTAAAAGTTTTGTTATTTCATGCTCTTTACACATATCCTTGCATGCATGTGAGATTTTGTGATTTTCATGTTGTCATGGTGTCAGAATCTTGATTCCGACACTTCCGCTGCATCTACATGCATGAGATTCATGTAACCATGACAAACCCAACAGTGGTATCAGAACTTGTTTGCGCATGTAATAGATGATGTATTGAATATGTGCAAAGTGTTTGCTGGGTTTTGACTAACTTGCATGTTGTTTTGGAAAAATTTGTATACATTGTAGAATTTTTTTCTATTTTTCTTTCACAGAAATGTTTATAAGATGTTATATTATGTTTATGTAAAAGGATATCTCAATTGAATGTCATTTGCTATTTTATTTTGAAATTTATATCCAGACTGTTCATATGTTGATTTCTAGGATTTTCTGAAAAACTGATTGCATGTGCTGATTTTGAACACATTCATATTAATTCTAGAAAATTTGTTTTTCTGTTTTACTTTCACTAAAATGTTTATAAGATGTTATATTATGCTTTTGTAAAATGAAAATACTATTGAATTTTAATTGATATTTTATTACGAATTTTGGTTTCAGCTTGATGCATGTATGAAGTTCCGGAAATTCTAGAAATGTGATGAACATGTATGCTTGAAAATTCCATATTAATTTTTATAAAAATTGTTTTTATAAATTTTATGAATGCACATGTAAGATGATATGTTGCCACCTGTATGAGATGCATGACACTTGTTGTTAAGGTAGTTATCTTATGCATGCATAATGTAATGGTTGACTAGTGTTAAAAGTAATGTGACAAGTGTCATACACATATGATGTGCTAGCTTATTCCTATTTATTAATAAATAATTCCTAAGAAATATATTCTTGAATTTTTTGTTAGACATATTAAGGATGTGTATGAGACTATGTAATTTTTCCAGAATTAATTGAATTTGATTCAATTAATAAATAAAATCAAAGTCAACATTGGTCAACTTTTTAAAAGTTGATAAAGTTGACTTAATGACTTATAATGTATGTATTTCGGTTATGGAACCTAAATAAAGTTCTTATGTGATAAGAAATATGTTATTTTGATGAAAATAACATGCATAAGCATGTGCTTGAAATTAGGGTTCTGGAAATTTTCCGAACATCGAATCGGTTTAATCTAGACATCAAAATAATTAAATTTTAGGGTTCCTAATCGATTCACGTTCTTAATTCAGATTAGCCAAGACTAACACTAGTACCGATTAGGTTCAAGAGTTGAATCGAATCACGAATTTTGGATGCATAGTCAAGTCACAACCTAAATTAAACCTCTTTTGTATAATACATGCATTAGAAGCATTTTAAGGGTAGTTATGGACATAGGCTCAATTTAATTGAGTTATCCATAATCTAAATGTATATGTGATATACATAATCAAGATCATCGAAGCATTGATGAGACCAAAGGACAAATCCTTCAAACTAAAATATTAGGACTTACGCCTTCCATTAATATGGCAAGAACTATAGTTCTTTTAGAGTTGAGTTGTTGGGCAAATCCAAGCCTGCTCTACACAAATATGTTCAAACCATGGAAATGAGATTTTCAGATTAATGGGTTGGTCCTAATTGGAAGTGTTGATTTGTTGGGCAAACCCAAGATCAACATGGATAGAGATGAAGTTGGGTTATGTATATGAGATTTATACAAATCAAGAGTTGATAACCCAATGAGTGTGTTAAATCAATAGTTGATGGCATAAGTCGATAGTTGCATAATTGAATGCAATTGGTATGAATGATACCTACCGATTGACCTAAGGTGGCTTGTTGGGCAAACCCAAGGTCATTCTTGGTGATATCGGATATCGACCCATTAAGAAAACTATAAGTTTTTTCGAATTCGTAGTGAGGACTATAGATTTGAATAAGAATAATGGGACCTATAATGCATGTTATTAAAGTCCTTATAGATATGCATTAAGTTTAAATTTTGACACTTTCTCTCATTCTTCTAGGTTATCGAATCGTACGGTGCCTTCTAGTGTGAACCTACACTCCCTATTAGATTCCAACAAACTCACGGGACCAAACTTCTTGGATTGGCTATGGAATTTAAGAATTGTTCTCAAATCTGAAAAACTAGGATATGTCCTAGATGAACCATTTCTCGATCCCCTTACTGCCGATGCATCTGATGAAGATCAGAGAACTTACAAAAAGCTACTAGATGATAGTGAGTTGGCTAGCTGTATATTGCTAGCCTCTATGTCACCAGAACTGTAAAAGCAGCATGAGGCTATGAATGCTCATATCATAGTCTACCATCTAAGGGAATTATTTGATAAGCAAGATTGGTCTGAAAGATTCCAGACATCGAGGTTGCTTTTCCATTCAAAGATGGCTGAGGATCATCTCCGGTGTAGTATGCGTTGAAGATGAATGGCTACATTGAGATATTAGCTAGTTTGGGTTTCATTATGGATCATGAATTAAGTATAGACATAATTCTAACTGGTTTGACCGATAGTTATTCACAGTTTGTGCTTAACTATCGAATGAACAAAATATCCACAACGATACCTGACCTGATTAATCTACTCAAAATAGCTAAGCAAACTGTCAAGAAGGACAGTAAGGCTGTGATGTTGGAGGATTCTGCTTCTGGTTTTTCAAAGAATAACCAAAAGAAGAAGAAGAAGTCTAAAAGGCCAGTAAGAAGTGTAGCCAAGAAGAAGGAAAAGGAGATAACACCAAAGGGGATATGTTTCCATTGCAATAAGGAAGGACACTGGAAGAGGAATTGCAAAGCTTATCTGGAGTCACTGAAGCAGAAGAAGGCATTAGATGTCGCACCATCTACTTCAGGTAAGATATTTGTCATTGAGGTTAATATTATTTCTGGTCATAATATTTGGGTATTAGATATCAGATGTAGCTCACACATATATGTTGATATGCAGGATCTCAGGGATAGTAGACTGCTCAAGAAGGGAGAGATGGACCTACGTGTGGGAAATGGAGCAAAAATTGCTACATTAGCTGTAGGGACATACGTTTTGTATCTTCCTAGTAGGCTAGAGTTAATTTTAAAAAATTGTTATTATGCACCTGTTATGACTAAAAACATTGTATCTTTTTCAGGTTTTAATAAAGCGAGATTTCATTTAAATTTTTCAAACAATGGTTGTTTAATTAAGTTGAATGAAATATTGTATGGTACTGCTATATTGTGCAATGAAATTTACATATTAGATATGTCCAATCCAATTTTAAATATCAATGACAATAAAAGACAAAAATGAGATAACTTAAAATCATCTTACTTATAGCATTATCGACTTAGTCATATAAGTGAGAAACGCATGATTAAGCTATACAAGAAAGGTAGCCTAGGTTCATTTGATTATGAATCATATGATACATGTGAATCTGGCTTATTAGGTAAGATAACTAAATTATCTTTTAAAGGAAAGGGTGAACGAATGAATGGGTTATTAGACCTAATACATTATGATGTATGTAGTCTGATGTCCATTCATGCCAGAGGTGTTTTTGTTTACTTCATTGCTTTTATCTATGATTATTCAAGATATAGGTATGTGTATCTAATGAGATACAAGTCTGAAGCATTTGAAATGTTCAAACAATTTAGATATGAAGTAGAGAAGCAACTTAGTAGAAGTATTAAGACACTTCGATCAGATCGAGGTGGTGAATACTTAAACGAGAAATTTCTAACTTATCTCGGAGATAATGGGATAATGTCCCAATGGACTCCACCTTACATACCATAATATAATGGTGTAGATGAAAAGAGAAACCGAACCTTGTTAGACATGGTAAGGTTAATAATAGGCTTAGCATATCTACCAAAATCCTTTTGGGGTTATGCACTTGAGACTGCTGTTTATGTGACAAACAGAGTCCCTTCAAAAGTAGTTGAAGTTACTCCATATGAGATATGGACTAACAAGAAGCCTTATCTTTCTTATATGAAAGTTTGGAGTTGTTCGACTTATATGAAGCGGATTCAATCAGATAAGATTGAAGTGAAGTCTGATAAATGTCTGTTTATAGGATATCTTAAGGAAATAACTGGATATTAGTTCTATAATGCTTTAGAGCAAAAGGTGTTTGTTTCAAAGCATACTATTTTTTTAGAGAAAGAGTTTCTTATAAGAGAAGACAGTAAGAGCAAAGTTGAACTTGATGAAATTCATGATGTTCAAACAAACGCAGATCAATTGTCTGAACCTGAAATTGTTGTTTATAGAGATGAGACAACAGTTGAACCTTCTAACACACAAAATATTTGTAGGTCAAGTAGGATACGCAATATTCCGGAGAGATATGGATTTCTTGTAAGCGAACAAAATGACATATTGCTCATAGAGGACGATGAGCCTACAACCTATAAAGAGGCTCTGAAGAGTTCATAATCTGAAAAATGATTTCAAGCCATGAAGTCCGAAATGGATTCCATGTATGAAAACCAAGTATGGACTTTGGTTGACCTACCCGAAGGGTTAAAACTCATAAGGTACAAGTGGATTTTCAAGAAGAAAATCGACATGTAAGGCAATGTGATTACCTATAAAGCAAGGTTAGTCGCTAAAGGTTATCGTCAAAGACAATGAATTGACTATGACGAGACATTTAGCCCCGTAGCTATGCTTAAATCCATTATAATACTCTTAGTCATTGTTGCTCATTATGATTACGAAATATGACAGATGGATGTAAAGACGGCTTTCCTAAATGGAAACTTAATTGAGGATGTGTATATAATACAACCTGAGGGCTTCATATCCAGAGATGGCAAAAAGGTATGCAAGCTTAAAAAATCCATTTATGGATTGAAGCAAACATCTAGGGGTTAGAACATCTGATTTGATGACAAAATCAAAGAATTTGGTTTCTCACAAAATCCTGATGAACCTTGTGTGAACAAGAAGGTTAATGGAAGTGCTATCATATTCCTTGTGTTATATGTGGATGCCATATTACTAATAGGAAATGATATCACAAGTTTGCAATCAGTCAGAGTTTGGTTGTCCCGAAATTTTTCCACGAAAGACCTTAGAAAAGCAACTTATATATTGGCAATAAAGATCTATAGAGATAGATCAAGGAAGTTGCTAGGTCTTTCACAGTCAACGTATATAGAAAAAGTGCTAAATAGGTTTAGCATAGAGTAGTCCAAAAGAGGGTTTCTTTCTATGACTCATGGGATAAAACTCTCGAAATCTATGTGTCCTAAGACACAAGATGAGAGGACTCGTATGAGTATGATCTCGTATGCTTCAGCAGTAGGATCAATCATGTATGCTATATTATGTACAAGACCCGATGTATCTTATGCTCTAAGTGTTACGAGTAAATATCAATAAGATCCTGGTGAGGGTCACTGGGTGGTTGTCAAGAATATCCTAAAGTACTTGAGAAGGACTAAGGATGTATTCTTGATATATGGAAATGGAGATCTCTTAGTGAGCGGGCATACAGATGCCAGTTTTCAATCTGACCAGGATGGCTCCAAATTCTAAACATGTTATAATTTTACACTAAATGGTGGAGCAGTCAGTTAGAAGAGTTCCAAATAAGAGATGACTGCAGATTTGATGATCGAGTCAGAGTACAGAGCAGCTGTAGAAGCGACAAAAGAAGTTGTTTGGATCAAGAAGTTCGTCATGGAACTTGGAGTGGTTCCTAGCATAGTAGACCTAATATTATTGTACTGTGACAACAATGGAGCTATTACGCAAGCTAAGGAATTAAGGTCTCATCAGAGGTCCAAGCATGTACTCAGGAGATATCACCTGATCAGGGAGATAAGTGATAGAGGTGATGTAAAGATCGAGAGAGTGCCCATAGATCAGAACATCACTGATCCTTTAGCTAAGCCACTTCCTCAGACAAAATTTGATTCTTGTGTACTCGCCTATGGTATTAGATATAAAGGCGATTGGCTTTAGTGCAAGTGGGAGATTGTTAGAGTAGTGCTCTAAAAGCAATCACCTTTAGCACTTTTGTAGTGCTCTAAAGGCAATCACCTTTAGCACTTTTGTACAAACTTTATTTTGATTAATAAAGCAAAAGGCATTTTTCATTTATTTGATATTCATTAATGTGTGAATTAATATTGATCTTAAATCGAATTAATGAAGTTCATGATACAAAACATAGCAAGAAGGAAATCATGATGAGATCATGATAATTAGATTCCTATCATGTGTAATTATGTTAGTATCTAAATAATCCATAGTCATAGGATTAATAAGATAGTACATTATTAATCCAGATAGACTAGCACATATTATACTCCTTGATTTGATCAAGCAGCGAATCTCATAAACTGTAAGCATGAGATGTTTAGAGTTAATATGTGGATGCTTACTAAGAGTAGTAAGTACATCGGACGACCTACTATGAGATTATCATATGAATGATCTATCGAATGTCAATGATTAATCTCATCATAGCAATGGTGTAAATATCCTTAGACTTGAGGTACTCAAGGATATCTTGGATACTAATTCTGTGCTTTGACATCATTCCTTATTACTTCAAGATGAGGTCGCTCTTAGGGTGGTGATTGGGTACAACTATTGATATTCGAAGGTAATTAGATAGCCGATAAAGGATTCACCACTTCTGATAGAAGGAGATGATACTCACGACCTCTTGTCGGGGTCATTACTCGGGAGTCTCTGGCTAGAGCAATTATGTATCATGAAGAGAGTCTTCGATGACATATGAAGTAATGAGAGCCCAGTACAAAAACTAACATCACTTGGACTAGATGTGACGTAATCAGTCTAGTGGGAGTTGATACATAGCCCATATTCTGAACCAAGTGGGGTATAGTATGGTGAAAGGACAAAATGCATGGTAATTGTCTATGGAAAGGTTCATAAGTTGGATAATTAACTATCAAAGATTTTGTGTGTTAATCCACTTATATTCTGACAAATAGGCATTATGAAATCCTTCATGATGTGTTTAAATTAAAAATTAATTCAAGTGCCTAAAATAGCTGGGAACTTAAGGGTCACACGCATAAAAAATCGAATGAAAAATAAGTGTGTATGACCTATTTTAAATAGGCCACAATCGTGTCCCATTGGGCCACGATCGTGGTCGTAGGCAAGACATGCCACGATTGTGACCAACAAGGCCACGATCGTAACAGAAGCAATGAAGTGACATATAAGTGAGTTCTTCACTTATATGCACGAGATTTTTTCACTTCTTACACACACAAGTGATAGTATAAGGGCTCTAGAAGAGTTCTAGAGTGAGAGAGAGTGTCTTGAGTCTTATTCTTGCAATTCATGCAATTGTTGCATGAATGAAAGTGTATGTAACAAGATTCTTGACCTATCTTCCATCATCTTGAGCATCTACTAGAACTCATCTAGTTTGCTGCTCAAATAACCCTTATACATTTTTTTCTTCTTCCATCTTTGTGTGTTCTTTGAGATCAAGGAAGGGTTTGGTGTTTGCAACAACCCAAATAAGGAGAAGAAACAAGATAGGAGGAGATACACAAGGTAAAATTTTTGTTATTTCATATTCTTTACATATATCCTTGCATGCATGTGAGATTATATGATTTTCGGGTTGTCATGGTGTCAGAATCTTGATTTTGAAACTTCCGTTGCATCGCATGCATGAAATTCATGCAACCATGGCAAACCCAACATTTATTATTTGTTCTACATGATCAAAATTAGTAGATTAAGGTTTAGATATAGTCTTTGTTTTACTCGCTGGTATTAAAGCCAAATTGATTTCAAATTGAATTAATGTTTAGAATTTATATAAGCCAAACTTGTTGATTGTTTCTTAAGAATTGTTTCTTACTATCTATGATTTGAATTTGCTAGTGAATATATTTTTGTGCTTGGGTCTCTAATATGAATGAAAATATTTTTTAATGGTTGCTTTACAAGTTTTAATGGCTCAACATGGAAGTATAAGGTTTTTTTTTATGGTGGATAATTCATGTTAGAGCTTGAATTCATATATTTTGTTGAGGATATTGTTATATTTGAGAATGTTGATATTGATTATGTTAGTAATAGACAAATATACGAGATGGGGAAGGATTTAAGGTATAATTAAATTGATAAGGCATATTATAGCCTACTTGATTTTAACTTTAAAGAGTCACTAAGAGTTGTAAAGTCAAACCAAATTTATATTAGTCTAGCAAACCTTATACAAATACATGGGATTGTTGATATATATGTAACTCACCATTTAGATACACCTGTCCATAATCTTGATATATTATATATAACTAGAGGTGAGGATCATAGTGATGATGAGGAGGGTGTAAATATGGAGGAATTAAGTGCACATGGGAATATAAAGGAACATGGCGCACATGTGAATGAAAATTTGGAGGATCAAAGTCGGTAGGTGAATGAAAATTTAAAGAAATAGGGTCTATATATGAATGAAAATTTGGAGGAACAGGTTGCACATATGGATGACAATATAGAGGAACATGGTTCATATTTTTCAATCAGACTTGTATGTAGACATTCTAGATGACCATAATCTAGTTGAAATTAAATTAATAAATTGTGGTAGTGTTATTAGTACTGATGAATATCCTAGTAGAGAGGAGGTAGGTGAAGCTTTGCGTAGACTTAGTTCAAATGTTAGGGATAATCCTACAAATGTGGCATATGAGTGGAGATTGGGAATGGAGTTTGGAGCTCTAAAAGAATTTAAAGATGTTGTTGTCAATTATGCAGTACATACTAGATAAAATGCTAGGTTAAAAAATTGTGACAATAATCAAATTAGGGTTGTGTGGATTGATGGATGCCCATAAGTTTTGTATGCTGGATATTATAAGAACGAGAGATGTTTTAAAGTTAAAACTTATAACCCTTATCACAGTTTTCTCACAACAAACAAACTGAAATTGGTTTCTGCCAAATTAATGATGAGACACTTCAAGGATAGAATTATAGAGAAGCCTAGTATCTCAACCAAAAAATGGTTAAAGAATGCAGAGAAAAACTCAATATTTTTGTTAATTCAAGCATATGTAGAAGAGAAAATAAAAGACTAAAGAAAGAAAGAGCGACAAATTATATTAATGAATATGCAAAATTGCAAGGTTATGTATATGAGTTGAAGATAAGCAATCCTATATCAACAATAGAGTTGTAATTATCGAGAAATTAAGAGAGTTCATTGCTACAAATAATGCTAAATGAAAATTTCATTAACGTATTAATACTTCCTAGTTCATTGTATTATGATATTTATTATGTTAATACTTCTTCATATTTTGCTTCAATTCAAAAGATTATAAATTTATTTTAATGCCATGAAAAGACGATAGAAGCATTTAAGACAAATTTTTGTGATTGATGGAAGTTTCCTAAAGACAAAATTCTAAGGCCAATTTTTAAGTACAGTTGGTAGGGATGGTGATAGAGGAACGTATCTATTGGTGTAGTATCCCACTCCTACTGACGTGTACACGTACTTCCATTAGATGTCCATGTCCATGCTCGATGGAAATGGCGTGCTAACTATATCACTTTCACATATCGCATGGCATCATAAATTAAAAACATAAATATCACAACGTTTAAAACCTAAAAATTCCTTATTTCATTTCATAAACCATGATTTATAATGTAGCATTACTACAACATCCATGTTTATACAATATCGACAACCTGTTAGACTCTACAGCTCTATCTACAGAACATGCTGTATGCATGAGGAAATTAACAAAAATTTAACTAAATCCTTCAATTCCAGCTGACCAACCTTTAAGCCATGTCTTCTACCAAAAAGATGTAATAGATCCCTTCTAAGTGATCTTAGAAGCTAATTCGTCACTCTCGAACCTAAAAAGTCAACGTTGCAATTTTGGTAAATTTTGCGAACTCAGTTGAGTAACCATCCTCGATAGTTCACTCATATCACAACAATTCATACATTCGCATAATTCACATAATTCAACATGTAGCATCACGACATACTTTGATCATAAACTTTCGTATTTTTCGATCAATTTGATTCCACATTTCAATTGCAATCATTCAAATCATATAATTCATATGTATATGTAATGTTCATGAGACTCACGTTCATTTATTTCCTTTTTATTATAGAGTGCCTTTTTCACTGTCTTGTATTCGTTGTGGATACCGGGCTCATTTATACTGTGCCTTATCCGTTAGGGATACATGGCTCATTTTACATAGTGAGTCATAAGCTCTTACGACAGTCTGAGCTTTAAACTCTTTTTCACTGGCGACTCTAGTCACAACTGTCTTTAGCTTTCATGCATTCATGTAATGAAATGCACCATGCGTATTCAATCATTATGCTCATTCAGTCACATTCACATTCTTTCTCATTAACATTTGCCATCGGATTTGTAGTCCAGCATTCAACATTTAAGTTGAGAAACAAGTAGTCAATCACATTCACATTCAAGTAGCACTTCCAATGTTTTATTCATGCATCAAATTCCTTGGACATTGAATGTCCAGAAATTAGTACTTGCACATCATATAATAATTCCATACATAATTTAACAAACAAGCAATCAAGGTGAGACCATCTTAGGTTACTCACAGTTTGCTCCAGATAGCTTATTACCTTGAAGTCCCAGCAACGCCTAGAAGCAGTCGCTCTAATTGCTCCTCTATATCATACAACACATACATTTGCACACATTACAACTTAAGCATAATTACATCATAGGAAAGAATTGATAAGTCAATAATATATATATATATATACATGATTTGGGACAATAGGCATAAATTTTACTATGGATGTTGGATTAAGGTCATTCAAGTACAGTTTCAAACAAGACTTCGAGTTCTACAACTTCCGTAAAGACCCCGAAGAGAGATTTTACCGTCTAAAGGATCAAAATTGCTCATTTATGTAGGTGTCCCAAGAATGTCTACCCAGCGGACATATATGTCCCGCCAAATGGACATGAACGGGGCTGGAACATTGAAATTCCTGAGAAGGTCCACCCAGCGGACATGAAGTCTGCCCAACGGACCTTTACTGGCCACTTTCCAGATTTCCCACTCCTACAACTTATATCTAGCACATCTATGCATATCTTATCATTCCTACTTCAATTTCTCTTCATTCTCACCTCCATTCCAATTCAAAACATCCATAAAACACTTTATACAAAATTGTTGATCATAATCACATAAACATAAGTCTATACATTCTTCAATGTTTTAGCACACATTCTACTCCATTGTCACTTTCCCTTTATCTATAAACTATCATCCTAATTATCCTCACTTCGAGACATTATACTACCATTTTCTTTATCTTTTAATTCACTGTACTTCACCTTTATTTCAATTACTAACATCCACATTATTTGACACCAAAATAAGACATGTTAATATCCACATTCATCATCAATTTTCTGTACATGTTTTACTTCATTTCACTTCAACTTATCATTCTAATTTACCTAATTTCAAGACTCCACATTAGCTCTTTCTTTAACTTCAAAATCATTCTACTTCATCCATATAATAACTACCCAAAAATTCATGTAATTAAGCATTAAAAGCAGAACATGAAAACTCAATTTATCTGTCAAATTTTTTGCACTTGTTCCACTTCATTTTTCACTTTCATTTCATTCCTAACTATCACCTTAATTCATCTTATTTCAAGACACCACAACACTCCTTTTTATTAGCTCTAAACTCACTTTAGTTCATTTCTAAAACAATCAAAGAAATTCATGTAATAAACCAAAAAATAGAATATATATATCCAATTTACAAGTCAGAAATTCTACACTTCTTGTTACACCATTTTAATGATCTTTCAAGTTCAAACTCATCTCTACAACAACTTATGAAAGGTTAATCGTCTTATATGCAAAAACAAGACATTTATATGCCCATTTCATCACTCACGATTCACACATATAATTTCATGATTAATTTATAAATCTCAAATTACTTATCAAATTAGTTTCATTTAACACTACTCTTGATGATTAAAGCATAACTTACTTGATAAGACTCCAAGTTCTTCAAGATCTCACTTGGCCCTATCTTTTTTCTCTGACACGTGCTTCATCATCTAAGGTGTTAAGGTTAGGTTTTTTGGTGAAAAATGAAGGAGAGAGAAAGATGGAAGTAGTAATTGATAGATGAAAGTAAGGTATAACGTTGATGGAAGTTTGGTGAATTAGAAAAAATTGTGAAGAAGGAAAATGAAGAAGAGAGTCACGAAGGAGATGAAGAAGATAACAAGTGAAAGAAAACTAATTCTTATCTTTCACTAGTTAAATTTCGTATAAAACATGTGGGGATTGGTAGTGACACATGTCACTGCCACTTGTCACTTTACCATGGTCTCATTTGAACCCTTTTTTAATAACTAGTCTATTTGACTCCAATTTCTACTCCAATTGTCTCCCAATTTTCAATGACATATTTCATTAAATCCTAATGTCATTTATAAGAATTTCCACTATCATTTAGCTCTTAATTCTACTTCTATTTATCAATTGTCCTGCCACTTGGCATTTTTTAGTCTAAAAATACCCGAAAATTCCAGAAATTTCTCAAACTTTACCAAAAATTCTAAATCAACACTAATACACTCCAATTCAATTTTCAATACATATAAACCACAATTCATATAAAAAATCACATTTATAAATAAATTATACATGGAAAAATGTCAATGAATGCATGAACAATCATTTTACTGTGTGCAAACATTAATATTCACCTGTGTGTGTATGCTATATTATGCTTGAGCATGAAATACACTTTCTAACTTCTTAATAATCTTTTATATATAATATTCTAGGGTCCTAACCCCTTAATATGGGACAATGAGATGTTACAATTGGCCTAGGTAGTTATAGAGGTAGAAAACACAGTCATGGACTTAGTTCATTAATTTGTTAGCATTTGATTTGGAATTGGAAGATGGTGAAGGATTTACAGTCATATCTGATATGCAGAAGGTATGTTCCTATTAATATGCTTATAATTGAAATCATTATATGAAATATTAACTAATATATTTTTAATTTGATTTAGGAATTGGTTAAGGTTGTTGAGGAGACTTTGTCAAATTTAATTCACCAAATGTGTGCTAGACATATATATCGTAATTGACATGGCAACCGAAAGGGAAAGGATCTCCGAAAACTATATTGGAATTAGGCATGGTTAACCTATGTTGAAGATTTCAAAGGGTGATGGGAAGCATATTGTGAGGATTGGTAGATAATAAACATGTAGTGGTCAAGCATGAGGCCTATATGGATACCTATACAAACATGTGATTGGTACAATCCATAACTCAAAATAAAGGGCTGAGACATTTGTAGATTCATGAGATAGGAAGGGTCAGATCATGATTTTGATTGAACACTTATTACAACTAATTAAAGGTGAAATTTTTTGGCCTTCAAATGATACGGAGGTGATACATCCTTCAGCTAAAAATTTATTCCTGATATACCCAAAATTGTAAAAAGGAAACAACATAATGAGCCAAAGAAAATAAAAAATCCAAACAAATTGTCTAAAAAAGGATAAATGCAAAAATGTCCAAAATGTGGTTATTTCGGTCATAACTTTAGAAAATGTAATAAGGACAACTTAACTCAACATGTCAAGGGTTTTTATAGGTGTGTACACCTTACTTCAATCATATGAATACCGTTTTATAAACATACAGTAACTAATGTTTTTCATTATCATAATCAGGTTAGAATAGAGGCAACTTCATAGGTTTACAACTTTTCAGTTTTATATTGGCTTTAATGAATGACAAAGTTGTTTTCATTACAACTATAGTTAAGTGACACTAATTTGGTTGATGATAATGCTATGTTGAGTCAACAAAGTAATATTGTAAGGAATATGTTCTTTATCAATAGTCTTAGTTAAAATAATTACCAAGTGTGTTTCTAATATTTTATCTTCAATTTTCAAGGTTAGTACATCTAGACATACCAATTAAAAAAGTTTGGAGATGTTGACCCACACATATTCCAATTATCATTTGAACAAAGGGTTTTATAGTTCAAAGGACGTTCTAGTATTACTTTACAACAATCACAAGCTGAAACAATCAAAAGGAGAACGCCATTAACACAATCATCACAACCTGAACTTTGGCAGTTAAGTATAAATTAGGCAAATTTTGATTAGTGATGCCTTTAACTTTATGATATTTTGATATTTTTCCTATTGACATTGACATATATGTACTACTGATAATAGTAACAAATGTTTACATTATGTAAACATAATTTAATTTAACTTTTTAATATTTTGATATTTGTCCTATTGGTTTTTAGATGTATATGCTCTTGATAATGGTGACAAATATTATGCTCTTGATAATGGTGACAAATATTTGTGTTGTTTAATCGCAGTGTATATATTGTTTTTTTTTACTTAATCAATATGAGGTGATTAATCTTGAAAACCTAATTCAATGTCATGCATATAATATTCCTTTAATTTATATAGATTGAATTATTCCATGTCTATTGGTTTTATATGGTAGTGTTCATTTTGCTTGATTAACCACTACTTCCTATATGAAATAAATTTAGTTGTACAATACATAGTTATATTTACATTAAATAATTCATATATAAATATAATTCAAAAATCAATTTTTCATAACATAGTTGAAATTAATATCAACCATTACATTGCTGAAATTCAATAAAATATCCCCATAACATATGTACAAATAAAAAGTACAAGAAGCATAACAAATCCTATTACAATGTTCATTAACATAAATTTCATTTCTTTTTTCTCTTTTCTTAATAAATTTATGTCCTCTTTCATAAGCTTCATTTGTTCTTCAAATTCCTTAGTTGTGCTTGTTTCAACTCCTTTAACATTGATAATTCTTTCCTTAATTTTTGACTTCAACGACTCTCTCTGTAAATTTTTCATCGTACTATTTGAAAAATTTGCATCCCCCAATTTGAAAAATTAAATTTCATTAAATAAACCTTAAGCATAAGTTTTTAATTAAATAACAATAAATTCTTACTAGAAAATTAGGGCATCAATAAAATATCTGACCAAGATTATGATCACTCCAAGAAGTCATTAATGGAGCCTTTAACCCACAATAGCAAACCACATTTCCTATTTTTGAACATAATGTTGTATTAGTCGATGATGATGATTCCATATACATATTAAAGAAAATCACAATGTAAATTCACCTATAAAGAAAACATCAATTTAAAATATAAGATAATCTTTGCTAGGTGATGAATATAAATCCAAACTTATCCAAGATAAGTATAAATCCTAAGTATACCAAGTAGGTTAAATATAAATCTTAACTTTTCCAAACAACATCAGGTAAGTCCCTTCAATATTACGCCCACCATTTAAGGTTATCGAAAATACTTGTCAACTTTAATTAGTTATTTAAGTATTGATTTGTTGATATTAATTAACAATCATTTATGGCATATATAAAGAGTCATGCATGCTCGTTAATTACACCTACCAAAAGTAGAGAAGAATGTATAAAAAAAACTATGTCATGTAGAAAGATATTTTAGAAATTTGCTGAGAAAAGAAGAAAAAAACATTAGCTTTGAGCAGCTAACTTGTTAACTCAGGTTAACAAGTTCAATTTAATCTAGGATTCTGCAATTTGGGCTCGTTCTTAAAATTAGAATTGTATAATATTAACCACTATAAAAACTCAATGAAACCCATCACACAATGGTTGTGCTAATGCTACTAATGGATGAAATTCAAAATCTTACATCAATTTCCAATTCCAATATATGATAGTCCAACTTAAGAATATGTTGGATCAAAAAATGGCCTTAACCATGAAATTGAGGGAAAGAAGCCCCCAAAAGGCCATCAGTTGAGCGTAGAAAAATGCTCAAATGGTAATGGAACTGTGAGTGTCATCTTGACAAAAAAATTAAGAATGGTTCCTGTCTTGAGCTCGTGCGTAAAGCTTCTTAGTTCAATGGATCAGTATCATATTCTTTTAGTCATAAAGATGGCTACAATGAAAATCAATACATGTATACATTGAAAACTGATCATGATGCTCTTTATAATCCATTCTAATATTCATTATAGTCTAAATTATAAAGGTTTTTGCATTTTATATTCATCACATCAAGTTGACCCAAAATTATGCTAGACAAGTATCCCAATTGTAAAAGTGTGGCCTCTGATTAGTTAAAAGAAACTAAATTCTTAAAAACTGCAACGAGCAATTGAATTAGGAGCAAGTGATAATGGTTGAGAATGAAGCATACATGACTTGAAAACCTCACATTAGTCAATAGTCATTGCAATAAATAGTTACCCCACAAACCATGATAGGAGAAACTAGAAGTACAAGAACTGAATGAATCTTCTCATTACATAACTCTTGCCATAACTCCCTCTCCCAACTTGAGCATCTTAACGCCATTTTTCACAATATTCCTCCATTTCAGGACATATCTTTTGAAAAAGTTGATAAACAAACAAAGCATTAACAAAAAGAATCAAAACAATGTGACGACAATGATGTGTTAAGTCAAGAGGACTTTACGATGACTAATTTTGATGACAATCAAATAACAATAATGTTAGAAATAAAAGAATGTCTTTGACAAGTGTGTTAAGTGCGCAGACGCAAAGATAGACGCAGACACAGACGCAGATGCAGACGCAGATGTAAAATAGAAGCAAAGAAGACATAGATGATACCGCGAAGATACAAAAGAATGCAGACAGTTATTTAGTGAGAGTTAGTTACAGAATTCAACTAAATGATGGTTACCTAGAAGCGGTTATCAAGAATTAAGAAGTCATTATCAAGAACAAAGAAGCAGTTAGAGACGAAGACTATAAATATTAGTCGCAGTCGAAGAAATAAAAAAAATAATGATCAGAGACAGAGAAAAACTGAGACAAGTTAAAAAGACTAGATAATCTGAGAGAAAAGTCTTACTGTGCTAGAGCTAACATTACTGTAACAAAAGCTCACAATCTTTTTCTAGTGAGAGAAAGAAAAGGCTGATAGCCTGGAGAGGCTAAGATAGTGAAAGAATACTGTGTAAGAGACCTGAAGAGGCTTTGGAAGGGAAAGAATACTTGTAATGAAGAATAGTGGAACACTCAGACGAACTCTGAGGACTAGACGTAGCCCATGGTTTGGGGTGAACCAGTATAAAAATCGCATTGTCTATTCTTTACTCTTTGCTTTAGTTTACTTTGTTGTTAAAACTCTTAAAGAAGTAATTTGCGATTTATCTACGTAATAAGTTTTGATATTCTTCTAATAAGAAAGAAAAGTTTTCTTTTAGAGACTTTATATTAAAAAAGGAGGATACACCATTCAACCCCCCCTTCTTGTATATCTAGTTTCTTGAACATAAAGTCTTTACTAACGTGTAATTTACTTCAATTGGTACCAGAGCTCGATTTCCTAGAACCACCTTTACAAAGTGAGGAAAAAGATCCATGGTAGAATCACACGTGTTTATAGCTGAAGGTGCCTCCGTCACAAGACCTCCTGCGTTGAATGGTGAAGATTATCATTATCTTTGGTATATTATCGAGAATGGACCATACAAGCTAGTAGATGATGAAGGAAATAAAATTCCTCGCGACAGATGGTCAGTAGATTATAAAGTCAGATTCCAGTTAAACTCAAAGGCCAAGTTCTTTCTAAGTTGTGCATTGAGCAGAAGTGAATATGATAAAGTTCATG
>JANQBM010000005.1:20973313-20993078 GCA_025594535.1 Erythroxylum domingense | reverse complement strand
TGGTCTGGCTTGCAGTACTTACAGCTTGGATATCAGTCCTTTCCGATTATTTAGTTGATGCTATAGATGTAAGATTGGAATTCCATAGCTTGCCACTTTATGTACAAAATGAACTTTACTAACAAACCTTTTACACATCTGTATGGTGCCCGCTGACAAGCTAGCTGATCTATCTTGACTCCTCACATAGGTTATCAGGGGCTTATCCCATGGTCTGGTCATTGGCACATGATTGTGATTCTTGATGATATGAAACTGTTAGCGAACCAGTGCATATAAAAGTCCCTGATCTCCACTGTTCCATGTTAGTTTGTTGGCACCATTTCAATAAACTTGAGGAAAAATCAGAATTCATCTAAGTAAACAGGAAGGAAAGCAGTGAAAGAAAAAAAGAATTACAATTAAACCTTCCGAGTTGTCTCACCATCTGATGCTGAAACATGCCTACCAGAACTACTTCTAACGTGATGGCCTTTTTTTATGATGAACTAAAACTGATGTTTAATATTAATTGAATTTCCTTCTGATGGATGTTTGTGTTGTAGGGAGCATCCCATGCACTAAGTATACCAATTGCATTCATTGGCGTTATCTTGCTCCCAATTGTGGGGAATGCTGCTGAGCATGCTAGTGCTATTATGTTTGCTATGAAAGACAAACTTGTAAGAGCTTATCCCTTTTTCTTTCCTTATAATTTGTAACATAGCGCCATAATTATGATATTGAATTGTATCTCCAGGATATATCATTGGGAGTGGCAATAGGGTCATCGACACAAATATCTATGTTTGGGGTAAGTTTTCTATTACTAATAAGGGGACAAAATACTAGTGCTGGATCTCTCAGTTGTCAGCTTATCTTTTCCGTAGTACTAAGATTCAAGAAATTTGACATATGTTATAGTTTTGGAGGGCTTTTGCTACTCGTGTGCACCCCTCCACCACTGACTGCCGACGCTTACTTTTTCAAAAAGAAAAAAAAAACTATTTTAGCTAATTCATCTAACCTTCAAAAAAGCAAAAAGGAAAAACAAAGGTTGTTGACTTTTGACAACATCTTGGCAATTCTATATATAAAAACTGGCTAGGTGGTTGTTATTATGTTCTAAATCTTGTGAAAACTGTTATTTTTACCTCAGATACCATTCTGTGTGGTGATTGGGTGGATGATGGGTCAACCCATGGACCTAAACTTCCAACTTTTTGAGACAGCAACTCTTTTTATTACCGTATTGGTGGTGGCCTTCTTTCTACAGGTTTGTATCAAGATCCAGAGAACTCTTTCTTTTCTTAGCTTAAGTGTATCAGGATTGACTTAGGAAAACAACTTTTCTTTTGAATGCTGGAAAATGAAAGAACATTTGTCAAAATATTTATTTATTGAAACTTTGTTGGAGGCCATCCTTTATGGTTCCAAGGGTAAAGCTATACGTGATCTGAAGTTTCTTCACATATGCTTTTATGTTTCTTGCTTAGCAGATCATCAAATTAGTAGTTTCTATTTCCTCTTAAATTTTCTTTTCAAAATTTTACCTTCACCGCATTTTCTAACGAATCATCATGCCATGTTTGCAGGAAGGAACATCTAATTACTTTAAAGGACTAATGCTCATTCTTTGCTATGTTATTGTTGCTGCGAGCTTTTTTGTACATGAAGATTCTACGTCAAAAGGTCAACCATACACCCTCTCCTAATCCTGTTTCCAGTGCTCATATATCATTGCCACGCATTTAGTTTGAATAACACTATAGTTATGGCCGTATTAGAAGGTGTAAACTGGGTAAACTTTTTCTTGATATAGAAGATGACTCTGAATGTGGTTTTGCAGATGAGGAAGAGTTAAAACCTTAGTCAATGGAGAAAGCCAGTTTAAGAGATTTATTTGAACTAAATTTTGTGGACCACGGTGTATATATTCACGCAGAACACTCATATTTTCAGTTGAAATTGTTGAAGAGGTTCCTTGCTGAAATTTTGTTCTTTTTACGTGGAGATACCTGCTTAAGATGCCATATCATTAGCAGTTGATGCAGCCAAATGTTTATATTGTAGAAATGTTAAATGCCAATCTTCTTACCATCTGGCTTGTCTATTTTTCTTTGGACGTCTTACTGATTTGTTCATTTGTAGAATTTAGTTTGGTCCAATTGCTTGGTCTTAATTTTCTTGTACTGGTGAACTGAGCAATGCATTTTGAAATTATGAGGGGTTATTGCTGGTGTCAACTATAATCTCTCATCTACTTTTCTGCGTTTCTCTTGTTTATCCGATAAAATGTTTCTTCTGCTATCGTGGCATTCATGTCCATGATAAGTGTTATGGGATAAAACGAAGTGTATTAAGAATGTATGGAAGTTTAAACAGAAATAAAACTTGGCAGGCATTTTTCCTTGAGACTTTCGTCAAAATTGTCAGCATTTAGAACCTAATCAAGTGTTGGAGCTTTAGTCTCGGAAGTACTCCTGTAGCATACGCAAAATTGGATCTTTCTTATATCTCCCACAATCACACACGTAATTGTTTGAACGGTTCGTTCGCTAAGCAATTGCGGTTAAATTGTCTGTTCAAAAATTCAAGCTTTAGGTAGTAAATTTCCCTGGATAGGTTGAAGTCCGGTTACGTACGTTTCCGCTGGGGCCAATAAGAAAAGAAGTTGAACCTGAAAAGTCCTAATTGATAAGTTCTGATCGATGATCACTCTAATGCTTTAAATGTCTCGGCTTGGCTCTTCCCGACTTCCCGTTGTCTCCTGACAGGTGCTTCACACAAGCCTTTTACTGTAATCCGAAAGATTATTCTAGGGTTGACTATTTTTAGAAAACGTAAGAAATAAGAAGGAAGAAAATTGGAGCTGAGAAGAAAAGAGAAGTACTTAGAGAGAAATTTTAGTTATATATTCGTTACAGTCCTCTTCTCCTACAATGACTATATCAGCCACTACTAAAACTGATAGCAATCACAAATTTCATTAAATCTTGACTCTACTTTACACAACTACGTATTATTACTAATCACTAAATTACGTCGCATTTTCTCACATTACTCAGCTCCTTCACCATCTTGTAACATCTAATCTAATACTATACCGTTTACATCATCTTTCTTAAACGTCTGTATCAATTCCCTCCCTCTCAAGAACCTTGTCCACAAGGTTAACCGCAGGAAAACGTTACTGAATGTCATAGAGAAATTTCCAGGAGACATCATGATCCTTCGACGAAGACCATTCTACCAATATCTATACAGCAGGCTTATTATGACGATTAAACAAACGACGATCGATAATAGCCACCGTAGTGCGGAGCACTGAAGAGAAGGAAGAAGGCAAAAATTGGAGATACCGACGTGGCATCTGACACTCGACGCTTCAGTTGCGACACATGAAACGTAGGATGAATCCTACAATCAGCTAGCAAGTCTAGAGTATAAGCTACAGAGCCCACCTTCTTCACCACCTTGAATGGCCCGTAGAACAAAGCAGCTAATTTCTGAGAAACACGACGCTGAACACTATTCTGACGGTATGGATGTAACTTCAAATACACGAACTCACCCACCTCAAAGACACGCTCAGTGCGACGTCGATCAACTAATTGCTTCATCCGATATTGAGCACGTTGTAAATGAAAGCGTAGAATATTAACCATAGTATTCCTTTCTAACAGAACTTGATCAATCGCTAATACCGCTGAATCCCCCGCCATATACAGGTTGTAGACAGGAAGGGGATATCCATATACAACCTGAAAAGGTGTAATCTGAATAGCCAAATGAAAGGTGGTATTATATCACCATTCTGCCAACGACAGCCAACGACTCTAATGGGCAGTACAGTCTGACATCATACACCTCAGATACGTCTCAAGAGTACGATTTAGCACCTCAGTCTGTCCATCGGACTGAGGATGGTAAGCTATCGAAAATTGGAGTGTAACACCTTGTAAACGAAATAAGGTCGTCCAGAACTGACTAGTAAAAATAGCATCCCTGTCACTTACAATCGTCTGAGGCATAACATTTAATTTGAAAACATTATTCATAAATGTTCTGGCGACTTTTTTAGCAGTATATGGATGACGTAAGGGCATGAAATGAGCATATTTGCTCAGGAGATCAACCACTGTGAAAATAACTGAAAATCCGTCTAATGATGGTAGGCCTTCAACAAAATCCATACTGACATCCGTCCATGTCTGCTGAGGAAAAGGAAGAGGCTGCATTAAACCCGGAGAAGCTATAGTTTCATACTTGTTTCTTGCACAAACATCACATTCCTTACAAACTTGCGAATATCACGTTGCAACCTTCTCCAAAAGAAAAATGCGCTAATTCTTTTATAAGTACCAAGCCAACCCAAATGACCCCCATGTGCTGAAGAGTGGGATAATTCAATAATTTTCTGACGTAATGGAATTGAATGACCCACTACAATACGACCCTTCCATCGTAAAATACCATCTTACCATGAATAAATCGAGCCCTTGTAGTCCCCATGTTGGATCTGTTGTAGTAACTTTTGAATGGACACATCGCATTGCCAACTTTCTTGAATCTCAGACAACAATTCAGTCTGAACCTGTGATATAGTCTGAGCAAATAACTCCACACTGCTAACTCTGGACAAAGCATCTGCAACTGAATTATCCACGCCCTTTTTATATGTAATAGAAAAGTCGAACCCCAAAAGGTTCGATAGCCAAGTTTGTTGGAAAGGAGTTGTTATTCTCTGGTCCAACAAATATCGCAGACTATGATGATCAGTCTGGATAAGGAAATGGCAACCGGTAAGATAATGGGATCACTGCTTCACTGCCATCACTATAGCCAAAAATTCTTTCTCATAAACAGAAAGATGTTTATACTTACTAGAAAGGGTTTTACTGAAGAATGCAATTGGGTGATTGTTCTGCATCAATACAACTCCAATGCCCTCCCTGCTTGCATCAGCCTCAACAACAAACTCTTGCTGAAAATTTGGGAGAGCCAACACAGGTGCCAATGTCAAGGCAAGTTTCAAAGCTACAAAAGCTATCGTTGCCACCTCATTCCACACAAACGAATCCTTTTTAAGCAAATTTGTCAACGATTTCCTCACTAGCCCTTAACTCTTGACAAATCTTCTGTAATACCCACATAACCTAAGGAACCCATGAAGTTGTGTAACATTCTGAGGCTGTGGCCAATTCCACACTGCGCTAACCTTTTGAGGATCAGTAGACACACCTTGGTCACTAATAATATGACCCAAATACTCTACTCGATCCACACCAAAAGAACACTTGGAAAGTTTAACATAGAGTTGTTCTACCAAAACCTCCAACACCAATTTCAGATGTTCTAAATATAGCTCGAAAGAAGGACTATAAATGAGTATATCATCAAAAAATACTAAAACAAACTTTCGTAAATATGGTTTAAAGATATGGTTCATCAAGCTTTGGAAGGTGGCTGGAGCATTTGTTAGTCCAAAGGACATTACCAGAAATTCGTAATGTCCCTCACGTGTCCGGAAGACGGCTTTATAGATGTCTTCTTCATGCACCCTAATCTGATGATAGCCAGCTTGTAGATCCAACTTTGAGAAACATGTCGCTCCATTTAATTCATCAAAGAGCTCTTCCACTAAGGGAATAGGAAATTTATCTTTAATCGTGCACTGATTAAGAGATTTGTAATCAACGCAGAATCTCCATGATCCATCCTTCTTCTTAATCAGTATCACCGGAGCCGAGAATAGGCTAACGCTCTGACAAATGATACCCTGTTGGAGCATGTCATTCACCAAATCCTCCACCATATTTTTCTGCAGACCTGCATACCGGTAAGGTCGAAGATTCACGGCCTTCGTCCCTTCTTTCATTGGAATCCTGTGATTGTGGAATCTAGATGGAGGTAATCCTCTTGGCTCTTTGAATACTACTGCAAATTGTTTCAACAACCCTTGCAATTTGTCTTTAAAAAGCAAAATGATGCCTCCTTTATATCTGGTACTCCTGCCACTCTCAATTCAACTTGTTTAGTTTCCAATCCCTCCTCTGTATCAGGTACTTCTACCACTCTCAATTCAACTTGTTTAATTTCCTTATTTCCTACTTCTGCCATTTTCGACACTACCATGAAACAACAGATGATATCCTTATCACTCCATATTTTTATTAATTTCTTGTCAGGTAATTGCACTAACTTCTGGTGTCTTAAGCTCGTGAGCTCCATCTTTTCAACTAGCCAACAGAATTTCATAGTTCCTTTGTGATAATTAAACACAATACCATCCAACTCTGACAACCATTACACCCCTAAAACCATATTAGTACCCCTATGTCTATCACCAAAGAGTCAGTACAAAATTCTCGACCTCCCATCTGCCAACGTAAATTTCTACATATGTGCTTACAGCTCAACTTCATTCCTCCCCCAACAATCACAAATAATTCCTTCACTTCTTCTAACTATTTTCCCAATCTGTCTATAAGTTTCCGATCCATAAAATTATGTGTACTCCCCCCATCCACAAGTATATGTATCACAATATTATTCAACATACCTTGCACCTTAATTTGTTGATATTTGGCCATTGATACTCCGGACATTGTTTGTAGTGATATGTTGGGTAGATCATCTTCTTCTGTCAAAACACTCTCTTCATTCTCCTGTTCATCTTCCGCAATATACATGTGTAACATATTCTTTTTGCAATTATGGCTGTGGACATACTTTTCCTCACACCAAAAACATAATCCTTTTGCTCGTCTCTCATCTAATTCCTTGCTAGAGATTGTTTTACTCCATTTAACCTCCTTTTACCCTTTTTAACCTACTTGCGGCGGAGTAGGTAAAAGTCCAGAGGACCTTATGGCATTTATAGGACTCGCAGCATAAGCCCCTCTCTGGTGCACTCTTCCCGTAAATCCACACTGTGTCACCACCATCTCATGCTCCCGAGCTAACTTATAGGCTTATTGGAGAGTTCTTAGATTCCACAACTTCACTGGGTATTCAATTTATGATTTCAACCCTTTTAAGAACATACTCACCAAGTATGGTTCGCGCATCACCAATTTCTGCGACAACAAATCGAACTCTGCACAATATTCTTTAACTGTACCTCTCTGTTTCAAGTCTTTGAGTTCTCTAATTGGATCTTCAAAAGTCGTCTCTCCAAAATGTTGTTCGAGAGCCAACAAATATTCCCCCCAACTAGGAGGATCCCTCGTCATTTTGTTCTGCACATACAACTCGTGCCAAGTAAAAGCCTCTCCTTCCAAGTACATTGTCGCAAGACTAACCTTCAACTTCGGTGGTGTACGATCAAGTTTAAAAAATTGCTCACATTTGAACACACATGTACGCAAGTTTTCCCCTTTGAACACTGGTAACTCAATCTTGCTACATCTTGTAGGGATCATGTAACGACTCTCATAACTTCCATCACCATTGCCATTTTCTGGAACTTTCTGATCAGCAGTCCCTTGCACTCCGCTGTCACTGTGATCACGCTGAAATAATTGAGTAATCCAATCTTTAAGCTCTTGTATACCCCGTTCGTGTCTCATTTCTAACTCTTGCATTTGACCCCATAATGCTATTTCCATCCGTTGCAACTCTTGTCCCCTCATTCCTTCAGCAATCACACAACGTCAACTATAGGCAGGAACAATTGTCTGATACCAATTTGATACAAGTCTTTTACTATAATCTGAAAGATTATTCTAGGGTTGGCTATTTCTAGAAAATGTAAGAAGTAAAAAGAAAGAAAACTGGAGCTGAGTAGAAGAGAGAAGTACTTAGAGAGAGAAAATTCAATTATACATTCATTACACTCCTCTTCTCCTACAACGACTATATCAGCTACTACTACAATTGTTAGCAGTCACAAATCTCGTTAAATCTTGACTCTACTTTACACGACTACATATTATTACTAATCACTAAAATACGTCGCATTTTCTCACATTACTCAGCTCCTTAACCATCTTGTAACATCTGGTCCAATACTACACCGCTTACATCGTCTTCCTTAAACGTCTGTATCAATGTTGTCCCTGTAACTGTTCCATTGAAAACTATTAAAATGCTTGCCTGTTACTGGTTAGACCCGCTTTCCCATTAAATTATGTTGTAGGTTTTGACAAGCGACCTCACATTAAACACTTAAAATACTAGGATGCAACCAACATTGCAAACCAAAGCTCTCCTTTTTTTTGTAGTTTAATCCACCTTCCTGGTTTTTGCTGAGGAAACCAACATGCTGCTTATGCTTTTGGAACCCAAATTCCTGAAGATCAAGGGATCTCTTAACAAGGCAAGTCACAAATCAAGAGATAGAAGCAATGGCTTTTTTAAAATGAATGACTCGAAGGCTCCTGTATCAGATGGATTGAATGGACTCTTCTATCATAAAACTTGGAATACAACAGGGAATATTATGAAAGAAGCAATGCATGAATTTTTCAAAAAAAGAGTAATCTTCAAAGAGATCAACAAGACTTCCTTGTGCTTGATTCCAAAAACTTATAACACTACTATATAGAGCGATTTCGGGCTTATCTCATGCACTAACTTCAGCTACAAGATTATTGCTAAAATACTAGCCAACAGACTGAAATCTATGCTACACTACATCATTAGTGAAAACTAAGGAGCATTCTTAAGCAAGTGAAATATTGGAGACAACATCCTAATTTTGCAGGAACTTTTGAAAGGGTATACAAGAGGAAAATCTCCTCATAATTGCACATTAAAAGTCCTCTTTTTCCCTACCTATTTCTAATCTGCATGGAGACTCTTATCCTCATGCTGAAATATAAGATCTCCAGGACTCTAGAATTCAAGTTTCATATCAAGTGTAAGTTGCTTTCACTAACCAGCTTATGTTTTGCAAATGACCTAATCCTTTTTAGTAAGGCATATATCTCCTTAATTATAGTACTAATAAATACCTTATAAAGCTTTAAGGAGACGTCGGGATTGAGTATCAATTTTCAAAAAAGTTTCTTCATTTTATTAAAGAGTGTTGCACACCTAGCTAATGATATTTCTCTTATCACTGGAATGGGTAATCAAGAGCCTCCTATCACTTATTTGGGTATCCCTATCTCTTCGAGAAGACTCAGATGTAGAGAATGCCTACCTTTTATTGAAAGGATACAAAGGAGATTAGATTCATGGACAAACAAAGCATTATCCTATTAAGGCAAACTTCAGCTCATAAAATCGGTTATTATGTCTATGAATGCTGATTGGGGTTCTCATATTCCTCTCCAAGGGGCTGATCAAAACAGTGGAAAAGATGATGAAACACTTCCCATGAAGTAAGGGGAAAGGAGAAAGAGGGGTGGCCAAGGTCAACTGGACTCAAATTTGTCAACCTGAAGCAAATGGAGGACTAGGTTTGGAGTCCATTGGCAGATGCAACAAATGATTACTATTGAAAAGATTGTGGAGGATTTCAAGTGAGAAGGAATCATTATAGGTTAAACGGGTGCATACCTATATATTAAAGGGTGAAAGTTTATGGGCAATCAGACTTAAAGATAGTTTTCATGGTTTTTTAACCAAATTCTTAAACTGAGGAAGGAATTACAACATCAGATTACTGTTAAATTTTATATGATTAGGCCTAAATACACTGAGCATATACAAACTCAAATGAGGTTCCATCTTAAAACCAATTGGTACTAGGAGGAGTAACTCATTTGGCTTATATGCATGCTCAAGGCCATATATTTTTTCCACGTGGGACAAAGTCCCACTTATATTTCAACACGCCCCCTAATGTGTGGGCTAATTTATGGCCCAACATGTGACACAGTCTATTGTGACGAAGTAGTGACGTGTAACTTAAGAGCAACCTGCTCTGATACCATGTTAAATTTTATATGATTGAGCTTAAATAAACTGAGCACATACAAGCTCAAATGAAGTTTCATCCTAAAACTAATTGGTACTAGGAGGAGTAACTCATTAGGCATATATGCATGCTCAAGGTCATATATTCTTTCCATGTGAGACAAAGTCCCACTTATATTTCAACAATTACTTGCATAATAGGGTCAGGGGATAAAATTTCCTTATGATATGACAGTTGGATAGGTCAGGGAGCTCTAATTCACCATACGATCGCTAGGGATACTCTGGATATATTTTCAAAAAAAGCTAAAGTCCAAGAGTTAATTGCTAATGGTAACTGGGCTCTTTCCTATGAGGAGATCAAAGCTCTATCGATACCACAATATCGATACAATGAAGGAGAGGATACATACTTTTAGAATGGACTAGGTGTAAGGGACATAACAAATAGGCAAGCAAAAATACCTATAGTAGGATGGGTTAAGTTGATATGGAGAAATACTATCATGCCAAATGTTAGCTTCTTGAGCTAGTTAGCCATGAATGATAGACTAAGCACTATGTCTAGACTAAAATTCCTCCCTTTCTCTAAAAGATGTATACTTTGCAATCAAGATGATGAGCACAGGGACCATCTATGTTTTAGTTGTGAGTTTTCTAATAGAGTATGGAGGTAAGTTGCATCTCTATGTGCACTCAATAGCTATCACAGCAATTTGAATGACATTGTCCAAGAGATACTACGGAACCATGCACCCAAACATGACAAGGATGTTTACATGCTACCCTTTACAACATGTATTTAGGAGATTTGGCAGGAGAGGAATAACATAAAATTTGCCAAAAGGGAAAAAGACATACTTGCCCTCACAGAAATCATCTCTAATAATATTAGAGAATAACTGTTCATAAACCAATTGGAGCATAAGTGCAACGTGAGACTAACTATTTCTTGAAGACTCTAACAAGAACACCTAATACGTAGAGCAGTATTTCCACAACCTAATCTAGCCAATTATAACACGCACAACAATTCTGAGAAGTCTAAAGTTGAGTTCTTACCTTACGAAGCCGTCCTCCATGAGATGGTTACGTCAGATCCTCTGCGGGTGCTGAAGACTTGCAGTCGGGAGAAGAGAGATAGTAGTCGGAGCGCAAACACACAGGAAGACCCTTCGTGTTTCCTAAGAAGGGAAAGTGAGTGAAGACAAAAAGAGAAGAAGAAGTTACGAGGATCAAACCAGAACGATCATACCTCGACAACCATTTGGAGATACTGACGACGTAGATATTGGAGCCCTAATTAGGAAGCTTCTAGTGAAACATTGAAAAGGGAGTCTTTTACTTATCTCATTTTGGAAGGTCCGAGAATACATTAAAGGGTGGATAGTACACGATGGCCTCTCTGTAGTCTACGATGTCGTTTGGTTTGTGTTTTGATATTCTGTTAGTAGAATAATAGTTGTACTAAACTCCTATTCTTTTTAATTCATTTTAATTTTCAAAAAAAAAAACCCAAACTCAGTGAATAGGGTTCAGTACGAATTTTCCTAACATCCTTCTTTTATTTCGATAAATTTAATGAAAGAACCCATTACCCATTTTGGTAAAAAAGAGACGGACGTCAATTACGAGGGATTAGAGAGAGAAAAATGACAGAAGAAGCCGGCCTTGATCGAGCCTTTGGCAATAAGTCGCTGTCGATTACTTCAACAAAGGTTTACATTTGTATAATCCTATAATAATGGGGACTACAAAAGCAACAAACCAATAAGAGTTGAAGGTTAGAGATCTCAGTTCTTCTGGTCACTTGATGATTTCAGGCTTCCATACCTAACTAAGACACCAAATTCTTCCATACCTAACTAAGACACCAAATTCTAACAAAATCGAGGAAAAGCCTTCCGTGTGCAATTCCCTAACTACTTGTATTAGGTAGTATAATTTAGTAGTTCTGAAAACATACAGAAAACATATGGGTGGTGTAAGAGAAGAATCTCCACTACTTGGAAGCATTTCTTCATTGTTAGATGAGTCAGCCAAGCCTCTGAAAAGAACAGGTAATCTCTGTTTCCGACTCCTAGAATTTCATACGGATCATGGGGTATTATTCCGGTTGAATAAATAGTGGTTGCAGGTCTATCTTTGTTAAATTGATGTGAGACTGTTCAATGAAGTTGGTGGTGAAGTGATGCAGATTTAACAATCCTGTTCACATCGCATTCAGTTGTGGGTCTGAAGAAAATTCTGACCACAATACCACAACGTTCACGCTCAAGTGGTACTTTTGATTATCAGAGATTTTAATAAAAGCCAGTTATTTCATTGCAGGTACACTATGGACTGCAGTATGTCATGTAATAGCGGGAGTGATAGGGGCAGGTGTATTGTCCCTTGCATGGAGTGTGGCCCAGCTTGGTTGGATTTGTGGTCCTCTGGCCATGATAGTCTTTGCGGCTATTACCATTGTCTCTACTTCCCTACTCTGTGACTTGTATAGATTCCCAGATCCTGAGAATGGTCCTGGCAGAGTCCGCAGTCTGACGGATGCTGTAAAATTGTACTTGGGTATGCGAGTCCAACCTTATACCACAAATGCCTAATTTGCCTATGTGTATATATTCATATTTTATTAGGATCAGAAATTATCAGTTAATGTTTGAAATAAACTTAAATGAGTAGGAGAAAGAAACCAAGTATTGTGTGGAGTCTTCGCCCAGGAGAGCTTGTACGGGTGTGGAATTGCGTATACCATCACGGCTGCCAACAGCGTAAGGTGCAACATTTCTTTATCCACTTATTCTAACATTTCTACAAACTCAGCTTTATCAACATCCATAAAGAATAATCCTAACACGCTTCTAAAATAAGAAAATCATCTTTCGAATAAATGAGCAACTAATACTTTAATTTGAAATCTCCTTGTGCCATCAACTCTCTCATAAATAAGGTCATGTGCCAATATATGCTTGAACAATTGTTTTTGATTGTGGTAATTTAGATTAATTCTCGCAGTAGAAGATTGTAGATTGCTCTTCAACTCACTTCATATCACTCAAATTCTCCTTTACCAAATTGTGGTGTTAATGATATATTCAACTTCTTAGAATCATAGGGCAATGGACGGTTGCCGGTTGCCTTTTTGAACTCCATTATATGACCTCCTAACCCAATACGAAAACACACTCATTTGTATTTGTTGGTCCTGTATGACCTGCAAGATAGAGCTTTCGAACTAGCTATTTGAAAATTAATAAATGAATTACTTGTTTTACTGAATGATTATAGCAATTTCATATATGAAAATTACAAAGCAATCACGATAATAATTAAAGATAATATTAATGAGAGACAAAAATGATTTACAATGATTTGATAAAAGAACTTTTGATCAACTTTAATTCCTTAAGCGTCACTCTGAAAATTCACAATCGTCTTCTTTAATAGGTAAAGGTAATAATTTGTACAGATGAAAAGAACCCTTCCTTTCATAAGGTGAAGTGGAACCTTACACATCTTCTTTATTATAAGTCAAGAGGAATCCTTACTAAAATTTTTTTATCCCACTTGATATCTTAGTCACTTAAATATATCTTAGTATCTTATATTGAGCATATGGCATGAGATATCATGCCTACATAGATACGATATGTAATTAAACCGTCTCTAAAACTTCTCAAGATTTTCTTTAGTGCCTCATAATTCATATGTGATCTATTTGTACTTGAATCCATTACAAATAGTCATTAGACGCATAAATTAATCATTATAGCAACTAGTCTCCCTTTGACAAGTCGAAGCACATTTGACAAAGGTATCAGCTAGCCAGACATAATCCACCTATTCTTTCTAGAAATATTCCAACTATTGGTTAGCCCATCATCTAATTGATGGTCTAACCGACTACAAGTCACCTATTTTATTAATTTTTGATACTTTGTGCATCTAACCTACAGAAACTCTTAGGCTAACATATGAATGACTTTATTCTTTTTTGTTCTTGTCTTCTTGACTTAAATTGGCTTTTAATCTCTTGAATTGCGTATATGTTCCACTTTGATTATATTCATCTTTTGATTGCTTAATTAATTCAGTTAGCTCCTTTATTCACTTAGCCCTTCCATTGAATTTGATTATTCATATATTGCTTTATTCCATTATAATAAAGCTATTAATATTAACGAAAGTAAATTTATTAAGAGTAAGCAATATGTTTTGTTATTACCAAGATCATGTGTTAAGAACTCACTTGATCCAATCGGTGTTCTTTTTATCCTCAATGGAACAAGTTCAATCACAATTAAAAAATCCACTCAACAAAAACTTACCATTTTTTGGGTAAAGAGGCATAAGAACTTGTTCATTTAAGATAACAAAAGATGCATTTTATAACTCTAAATTGAAATTTGATAAAGATTTTGCATAAAACCATGACAACAAACTTAATGTATGTAAACTTCTGTAAAGATTTGCATCAGTATTTTCCTTATTGTCATCAAGCTTGAACTTCAAATTTGTACCCAAAGGCAAGTTTGTAGGATTAGAATTTGAGAGTTTAGACCTTACAAGATAATTAATACTAAATCAGTCATCACAAATTCACTTACGCTCATTCTTTTTAACTTTTCTAGCAAACAAGTACTATTATATAAATGAGATCATTATCATATAAACATAAAATCATTATCCCATATGTTCCTTTGGTCTTAACATAAAGCGTGGATTCACTACGACTTTCTGTAAAAGTTATGAGTAGCAAAATGGTCATTGATTTCATAATACTAAATATATGGTACTTTCTTTAGTCTATAAAAAGTACTTGTTAATAGACGATACACCTTTTTCACCAAGCCTACAATTTCATATCTTTGTGTTTATTATACTTGATAATATATGTTACTTCTTTTAAACGGTACACCTTTTTTCTCCAAGCCTACAATTTCATATCATTGTGTCTATTACACATATACTTGATAATATAAAAAATTATTGAAGCAAGATGATGCTATAACAAACCAATGAATAGCCCTTTATATTGTGCAATAATAACCGGAACAGACAAATAGTATTAAATTGGGCTGAAACTACATTTGAGATCTTAACGTTTATAATAGAATACAATATAGACTCTTAACATTTTGAAACATTTAAATTGAATTTCAATGTTTTAAAAAAATGTTCAAAATAGATCTCAAGTGGATGAAAAATTTAATAAGATCAACTCTCTATTAATTAAATGTGACGTCAATACTAACATAATATTATTTTTTATTTTTTCCAAAAAGTAAGCCCTGTTACCATATGATAAGTGAGTCCCATTTTTAGAAATCTATAAAAGTAAGTTCCACCTTACGTGAAAAGTGGAACTCATAGTAGAAAATATGTAACAATAAGCCCCACGACTACCTGATAGTGAAATTCATTTTTGGTTGATTTAAAAAACTAATTACATAACAATAGAGCCTACTTTTTATTTAAAAATATATAAATAATGTCACGTTAATATTGATATGACATAGGAGTTAACTATGTTAAAATTTTCATCTATTTGAGATATGTTTTGAATGTTTTGAAAACGTTGAGGTTTAATTTGAATACTTTGAAGCATTAAGGATCAAGTTGTATTTTTGCTATAAAGTTTAAAGTTTCAAAATGTACTTTGGCCTATTAAATTAAGTTGCAGATGTAAAAGTTTCATTGAAATTAATGCCTTGATGTCACATATAGTCTCAAGAAACCAATCTTGCCTTATGTTTTTTAATTGAGTCATTTAGTTTTACTTGATTTTCCAAATTTATTTCCATCCAACAACTTCTTTTCGTTCTGGAAAATCTGTAAGCTCCATAAATTACTTCTAATGAATCATCTTCAACTTGCATTAGGTCTTGATGTTGTTCTTGAATTTTTGTTCCATTTTTAAGCCTTTTCCTCATCCAATATGGCATCATGACTAATTAGTAACTATTCAACGAGAGGACAATAACATCTATAGTTGTTGGTTTCATCATCATATCCCACGAAGATACATTCTATGATATTATAATTAAGTTTGGTTCTCTTTCATGAAGGAATTTGAACATAAGAAATGCAACCAAATATTTTTAAACGGATTATACTGTAGGCAATAAGCCCACTAAATTGAAGCCCATCTTTTGTGTAATGACATATTGGTTAAATATGGTCGTATTCAAGGGTATTTTAGACATTTAATAAAAGTTTAGGCCAATTAGAAAAGTGCAACCACAAAAACCAGTTTTTGGGGTTGAGAGGAAAAATATACACCATCAAGTGGATAATCATGTGGTGAATTTTGAAAGATTTGATCATATTTGGGAGTTTTCTAAAATTATTTTCTTCAATTCTTATTAGGCCTAAGTTTTAGTGATTTTTTAAATAATAGTTATAATTATATTTGTAGTTCAAAAATATGTTATTCTTGTTGTATTTATCCCTAATCTATAATTATGAAAGAATTGGTGTAATTTTTTTTGGATAATACGTAGAGTTTTTGAGCAAACTTCAGTCCTATATATAGTTTTTCCTTCCTATTGAAAAATTTTTCACATAAAATTATGGTGTTTTTACTTTGTTTGCTATAGTAAATTTTTATATTTATTTGATTACTTTCGTTGGTTATTATATTAATATTTAATTTTATTAAGAAAAGATTTATTGATTACATTAAATTAAGCTTACTATTATTTTTCCCTAACATAAAGTAGTAATAGTAATAATAGTTGTTGAGATAGAAGATAAGCATTGAGCTACAAACGTCGGCGTGTATCAATCCAATAGGAAGTGAAGCCCTTCTAGCTTTGTCTTTTGCAAATGTTTCTTCGATGTTACTTTCCCATAAGCAATCCTCACATATTGTATATGGTTTTTTTTTTTTTTCCCAATCACGGGGTATGTCATCCACCAATTGTTGTATCAGTAATTGCTACAAAGTCTCAACCAATTGTCATCCAAATTAGCCTTATTGAAAACAACTTTGATCATCATGAAGGTTAGTTTTCGTGGGAAAATGACAAAGTGTAATATAAGATTTTTATTATAGTACTATGTTAACATTAAATATTTTAGATTTTAACGGAATTAAAGTTAAACAAATGCTACATTATTATTGACATAAATTTCTTTTTATATTATTTTAAAAGCTTGGTGGTAAACTCCAAGTTCATGTCTAGGCCACGTTATGTCCTGCCAATTGATTTTATTATTGGTGGGGTCTACTAGGACCTACAAGTAAAGTATACAAATCTTTAGGTTTAAATTACAATTTTGGCCTAGAAATATTCTTAGCCTTAGCCATCGCAATTTAACCACAACTTTTCTTTTGATTCATCCATCTCAAGGACAACACATCAAAATATCAACATCAAACTTTGCAAATTGGAATCTAAATGGCGATCGTACGACTTCACCGCGCCGTTTCCCTGTCATAGATGAACGCTTCCATCACCCAAAACTACCCGGGTAGCTTCTGAGTCATCTAGGTAATTTAAGAGGTTTCCATTTCCAGTCACTTGATTATTACAATCAGTAACTACGAACCAGACCACCTGTGCCCATTCTTTTGATAAAGCAAGCAAGGAACAAAGTTTCATCTTCATCTCCTTTTTCTTCAGCAACTAACTTAGCTTGTTTCTCCCTCTTTTTCAACCGACAATATCTCTCTATACGATCAAGTGTTTGACAATAAAAGCATTACCTCCCATTAGAATTATTCTGTGTATTGTTGTTGTTGTTCTTTGGAATTGTTACGCCTAGTTAATTTTACTTAGAACAATAGCATGGTGGTTGGAAGGTAAATCTTCAGTTTGATTAGTAAACCACCGTAACTTCATATTTCCAGTGAAGTAGAAGTAGAAGCAGGCGAGAATATTTCTGGGCCAGCCAATAGCCATGGAAAGAAAAAAAGATGAGACACAAACTTGTAAAAGTAAAGGGCTTACAGGATAGGAACATCTTACTGGGTTTGATTGGCGTGATCTCAAGGACCATTGAAGGGGATGCGTTAGTGATATCAGGCTCAAAAGCTGGGACGATAATGATTCGTTAATGGAACTGCTAGTGCAACCATATCTACGTCTTCTTGTGAAAGGTCGATGCCTCGCCCAAAAAGAAAAAAGAACTAGAAACCAAATTAGGTGTAGACAATGTATCGACCTGCACTTCTTGTGACTCTAACTTAAAGAAGTTCGTGGATATGGACGTGCCAATAAGCAAGAGAAAGCTGTTAACTTTTGGTATGTTCATGAATTTCCAGGTTCTTGTGATTCTAACTTAAAGAAGTTCATGGATATGGACGTGCCAATATGCAAGAGAAAGCTATTTTGGTATGTTCACCATGAATTTCCAGGGCCAGAGAGATTGGAATCATTTGTCCGTCCAAACTGCATGCTTATAAAGTTATTAGCATCTAACTTTTGAACGAAAATGGGAGAATCTTGGTCACATTATCATGGGGAATTGACTGAAAGTAAGAGGGAAAAAAATCAACCCAAGTTACAATACAAGAAAACTATCATTTCGCGACAAAAAATATCGACGGAAAATATAAATATTCCGTCGGTATTAAATATTACTGACAAAATATACCGACAGACAAAAACGCCATAGAATCAGTCGTAGCTAAATTTACCGACGATACAAGAATATTTTGTCAGTAAATTTAGCGTTGGAGAATGATTTACCGTCGGTAAATGTAGTGAAAATGTGCCGACCGTCACAGTTGTTACGTCCGTAAATTGCCGTCGGGTTAAAAAATTTTCAACGCTAAATTTACCGATGGTAAGTTCTTTAACAGTATTTAAATTTAGCTACGGAATGTTCTCGTATTGTCGGTAAATTTATCTGTCGATAAATTTACCGAAAGTAACATATTTTCCATCCGTAAATTTGCTTAACAATTACCGATGAAATTTATCGTCCGTCGGTATATTTTATTAATTACCGACGGAATATGTTCTTCTACCGTCGGTAAAGTAGTTAGAATTTACTGACGGATGGTTGTTTCTGTCGATAAAGTTATTGTTTAATTTTTTTTAAAAAAATTATTTTTATTATATTTAAATTATAATTGATGCATAATTTTAATAATTAAATATTTATAATATAAATTTAATTTGGTTAAATAGAAATTTTGATTGAAGATTAAAAATTTAAATATCTTAATTGATAATAAAAACATTACATTGTAAATAATAAGTATCTGTAATACAAACAAAATGGCCAATACTACACTACTGATCAGGAGCTGCTGCCCTTATCCTTCAATTCGTCCATCTCCTAACGGAGTTGAGCGTACAACATCATTGACTGTTATTGCGCTGTCATCGACTGTTGCAATTGTTCCAACGTCTGTTGCAACTGAGCCGACAATGTCTGCACTGTGCTCTCAAGCGCTTCCACCTTACTGTTACTGGCCCGCATAGCAAATGCTGCTGTACTAGATGTAGAGGATTGCGAATAACAAGTATTCGCAAATGATCCTAATCCGAATATCCTCCCACGACGATCCCTACCACCTACTGCTTCAAGATAAGTGTCAGCCTCATCAACATTTTCAGATTGCTGAGACTGTCGTTCAATGGTTTGTTGTATTTGGTCCTATCAGAAAGCAATGTTTATATATTAGTACGAGATAATTATTAAGCATATTACTAATATTAAATCATAAATTTCACTTACATTGACTTCTCTGCAATGATCGTTGACGAATGTCAACCCATCATGCTTCTTAGTGTGAGTGTGCAGAAATAGTTGACAGGGTGTAGGTGCCACGCCTATAGACTTTTCCTGTATAGGAATAAAATGTTAATTATAAGTATAATAGATTTATAAAGCAAATTCAATTAAAATACAACAAAGAAAAGAGATGAGAATATAATTGTTAATTGTAGATACTTACAAG
>JANQBM010000005.1:20959144-20970545 GCA_025594535.1 Erythroxylum domingense | reverse complement strand
CTCTCTGGACTTTCTTCTCAATTACCTTCTCGCACAGCTTCATAGTATGACCTAATAATTTGATGCCTCTATAGTTGTGACAGTGTTGGATGTCCCCTTTAGCCTTATATACTGGAATCAACCTACTCAATCTCCATTCATCCTGCATTTTGGCTTAGTCTACGATCATATTAAAAAGGCGAACTAGCCACTCAATACCTATAAATCCTATTTGCCTCCATATCTTTATAGGGATCTCATCCGGCCCAACTGCCCTTCTGCTCCCCATCCCTCTTAATATCTTTGTAATTTCTCCCCTAGTGATCCTTTCGTATTGGGACCAATTAGAAACAAACTCCGATACGACAGGTTCTCTTAACTCTCTGTTGGCTAAGATGCCTTCGTTATACAAGCCATAAAAGTATCTCTGTCAACTACTCTTGATAGCCTGTGTCTCTATTAGTACCTGACCTATTTCATCACGTATACAGTATATTTGGTTGAAATCTCTTGTCGTACATGCCCTATCTCGTCGCACGTATACTGTTCATCTGTCGCTATATATGAACAGTACAGTATATTTATCAACAGTTATTTTTTGTCAATAAATAGCTACAAATTTTTATCCTTCGGTAAATATCTTTCACTAATTCGTGATTTTCTTGTAGCCTTACTATAGATTGAAGGTCATGTTTGTGATGGAACAGGTACCGATCGACCTTTTTCGATGTTTCCGTGCTATTGGACGAATGAGGGCTATCGTGAACCAGGAATGGACAGCAGATTCCTTTACTTTCTTTTTACATCATTCAGAAGGTCCACCTTTATTGTCCTATACAACTAAAGCCTCGATACTGTATATCCACTTTAAAGAAGTAACGACAAAGCGATATGATAAAGTGACGGAGGATGGATTAGGCCATATCAAAATTCGTAATATTAAGCTCAAGTAATTATGGCTTCTCTTATTAATCATATCTCAAGTGTTTGGATACTCTTTAAAGTGCGTGAAGGGAAGAGAGCAACTATACATATATATAGGGGGAGTTAGATGGGGTCTGCATGAAAATAATCCCTTGTGTATCAAAATTCTATAGCCATTGCGAAGTTGTTGGCCAGGAGTGCAGGGGAAGTTTGAATAAGTGATAGGGATGGGATAGATATGAATCATACCATTTAACTCGTTGCTGTCAGAAGGCAAAGTAAACTTCTTTGATCAAGAATCATGGCAGTAGAACACCCTAATGAGCTAGGAGATGGTCGATATGACGATGATGGGCACCCATCCAGAACTGGTTAGAATATTATTTTGAGTTTTTCTTTTTCATTTGAATCCAAACTTAAATTTATTGTCTGTGGGAACTTAGGAACACTCTGGAGTTCTATAGCTCATATTATAACAGCAGTTATTGGATCTGGAGTTCTATCCTTAGCTTGGAGTACATCGCAGCTAGGATGGATAGCGGGGCCTGCCTCTTTGCTTTGCTTTGCGATTGTCACCTACATTTCTGCATTTCTTCTTTCCGATTGCTATAGGTCACCTCACCCTGTTACCGGGACTCGAAACTACACTTACATTAATGCTGTTCGCGTGAATCTTGGTAGTTCAACGCTTTACCCTTTTGACTTTAGAACTGTGTTAGGAAGAATGCTTCTTACATAGGTATTGGTATTCCTAATTTGGTATAGTGATAGTTCAGGTAGAACACAGACCTGGATGTGTGGTTTGCTACAATATCTAAGCATGTGTGGAACTGCTGTTGCGTATGTTATTACTACTGCAACCAGCATGAGGTATCACTTGAGATTACTACTATCCAATGTATGCATGCAATCGATAGCTGCTCCGTCGCTTGATATTAAATACATTTTGTGCAAAAGAATTTAAAAGCTGATTTTCGTATTCTATCACTTGAATTAACGCAGAGCCATTCAAAAATCAAACTGCTATCACAGAGAAGGGCATAAAGCTGCGTGCAAATATGAGGATAGTTTCTATATGCTGCTATTTGGAGCTGTACAGATAGTAATGTCTCAGATACCAGATTTTCATAACATGGCGTGGCTCTCATTACTTGCAGCAATCATGTCCTTTGCCTACTCTTTTATAGGACTGGGACTTGGCTTTGCCACAGTTATAGGTACCAGTCCCCAAATTGACAAATTTTTATTTATTTTTATGTTGATTATATCATTCCTAAATCCTACTTTGTCAGAAATGCGAGATTTTTCAGATATAATGGTTACCAACTTACCATTAACTCACCAAGTCCTATATAAAGGTTAATAGATCTTCGCGTGTATGCAACTAAAATTACTTTTAATTTGTCAAATGGCAGAAAATGGGAAGATCAAGGGGGGTATCAGCGGAGTGCCAGCTGCCAAGACAGCTGACAAACTATTTTTGCTCTTTGAAGCACTATCTGACATTGCTTTTGCCTATCCATACTCGCTTATTCTTCTTGAGATACAGGTTTGGCTTCAACTTTCTTAAATTTTACAGTGTTTTAGCTGGTACAGAAAGAATTATTTCAAATTCTAAGAGCTGAACTGAATTGAGGATATTGTTACTGAAGGATACCTTAAAGTCGACTCCACCAGAAAACAAGACCATGAAGAAAGCATCGATGATTGCAATATTTGTTACAACTTTCTTTTACCTCTGCTGTGGATGCTTTGGATATGCAGCTTTTGGCAACAGTACGCCTGGGAATCTGCTTACAGGTTTTGGGTTCTATGAACCCTTCTGGCTCATTGATTTTGCAAATGCTTGTATTGCTCTTCATTTGGTGGGAGGATATCAGGTATTGTTATTAAGAACCCTTTGAACTCTTTCAATTTCTTACGTTTTGTACCTTGTCAACTTCTTGTTAACACAGCAGAAACTGATAGTATCAGATTAGTTTCATGGATAACTATTATACGTGTTGGCCTTGGAAGTCTTGCCTTGTGATGTTTTGTTTACCTGTCAGATATACAGTCAGCCAGTGTTTGCATTTGTGGAAGGTTGGTTCTGCAGAAAGTTCCCAAACAGCAGCTTTGTGAATAAGTTTTACAGCGTCAAAATCCCATTGCTTCCACCTCTTCAAATGAATATGTTGAGGCTATGTTTTAGAACAGCATATGTAGCATCAACCACTGGTATTGCTATGGTGTTCCCATACTTCAACCAAGTTCTAGGGGTGCTGGGAGCCCTGAATTTCTGGCCTTTGGCCGTATATTTTCCTGTGGAGATGTACTTTGTGCAGAAGAAAGTAGGGGCTTGGACTAAAAAGTGGATTGTGCTTAGGACATTTAGCTTTGTGTGCTTGCTTGTAACAATTATGGGACTAATCGGATCTATTCAAGGACTTGTAAGTGCAAAATTAGGCTGAAAATTTTGAATTTTCAAGTTTTTATATCATGTAATACCGTACATTAAAATCCTACTTTGTTCCGTGTTCAACATATTCTTCTCGTGCTAATGTGTCAACATTCGATTCACACAAGTTGCCGACATTTCTTGTTCAGTTTTGTTTTGTCCTAAAGTGAAAAGTCTGCTTGACCGACAGAGTCCTCTTACTTTTACACGCGGAACCATAAAACCGCAAGTACACAGATAACATACTTTATTTATCATTAAATTGAATAAGCGCTTTTAACATTAAAAAAAATATTTTTAATCATTAGTAAAATTTACTTTCTACTAAAGTTTCCCAACTTCCAAAACAAAACTAAAGAAGAGAAATAACATAATTTTTTGAAGTTTTAAAATTAAGACATCCTCTCTTATTAAAAAAAACAAATACAATTATTATCAAAAATTACAGTATCTATTTGGTTATACAATTGTCGTCAGAAAAATGCAGTTCACTAATAAAATATGTGATTCAGGCTTAGTGGAAGTCCACCTTACCCATGCCACTTTATCATGTTAATAAACATATAAACGAAATGTCACCAACTCCCATCCAACTACCACACCTTTCACGAGTTCGAGTTTGACACGAAGCCTTTTTCGAGGAAAAAGCGTATACAACTCAATATCCTCTGATCTAAAAGCAGCCAAGCATTCTTGTAATCCACGTGATTGTTTTGTTTTGTGGAATAAATCAACAGGGTGCTTCAAAGAGCTACCGTGCCTTCTTGCAAGAAAACCATGCTGGAAAAAACAGGACAACTAGAGACACAATTGTTGCCTGCATATGCGGCGGAGAATACTCTCAAGAGAACTGGTTATGATCTTTCATTCTTTTTTTTTTTCTTAAATTTTCGATTCATCTTCGGTGTCCTTTAAATCTTTTGTGGTACTGAATGATACGGGAAAGAGCTCAGGAGTTATCATAGAGACGCTCGTGCAACGGAAGGAGGACCAGAACAAAAGTGGTTCTCGGTTACAAGCCGTTCTCTGCGCTTTCATTTTCATTTTCATTTTTCTCTAACTTTATTGTGTTTTGTAAGAGCAAGGAATCAGGAATTAGGATATATTTCTGGTGCGGGTGGAAAATGAAAATGATTTGATTTTTCTCAGAATTTAAACTCAGTCTTCTACAATTATATTGACTAAAATGGCTTGATTTCTGTGAAGGCACCTTATGGACTGCAGTGGCACACATAATAACAGGAGTGATAGGGTCAGGAGTCCTATCACTAGCATGGAGCATGGCTCAGTTAGGGTGGATTGCAGGTCCTTTGGTCATGTTGGTTTTTGCCTCCATTACACTTCTCTCCACTTACCTTCTCTCGGATTGCTATCGATCCCCAGATCCTGAATATGGTCCTAGAAGACATACCTCTTACTATGAAGCTGTTGACATGAGTTTGGGTAAGCTTCAAGTTCGAAGCTATTACTGTATATCAATAGTTAAATGCTAGTTGGAAGAGATATTTGGGTAGAATTCTCATGTCCAAGTCATCTCATTTACCCTCTGAACTTGAATCACAAATCCTTATTCTATAATAATATTGTAAAATTGGCATTTACAAATGCCTCTTCAGTCTACCAAACTAAATATTGGAATTTGAATAAAATAGAATTTAGATAAATTAAACTGGGATTTTAAGTTTCCAACTTTCAAGCTGAGTACAGAGAATAACAATTGGTTGTGGCTTTCTTTCACATTGATTAGATATAAGAAAACTATTCCAGAGAAGAAACCTCCAACGTAGCCACCTTCATCTTATCTTCGGATTCGAAGAGAATGCGTTTAGCGTGTTCTTCCAAATGTTGTTGGGACTGGTAGTGGTATAAACACAATTAAGAAATTCATTTGAAGGTTAGTTAGAGCAACAATAACGGGATCTAAAGTTGGAACTGAATTTTCTATGTGGTGCCATGTATACCTGCACGTATTAGACTGAATCAAGTACTATCTCAAAACTTTTAAGCCATTAGCTACTGAGTTACTATTCCAGTTATACTCAAATACCTGTCTGTCTAAACCGACCACGCGGATGCAGTTAAGAGTGAAATGTGCTTTGAAAAGGTTTTAACATTTTTATGAAAAAATTGAAATGGTGATTTACGTGAATCCAGGGAAAAAGAATGCTTGGCTGTGTAACTTCTTTGTACAAGTAAGCTTATGTGGGAATGGAATTGCCTATACAATTACTTCTGCTATCAGTATGAGGTATCATGTTAAGCTAATCTATCCAAATTCTAATTATTTGAATTCATAGGGGTTTGGTTTTTATATCTTCATCAACTTCATTTTCCCTTGTTTTGTTTGTGAAGGGCAATCCAGAAATCAAACTGTTACCACAGAGAAGGGCATGAGGCTGCATGCGAATACGGAGACACTTCATATATGCTAATATTTGGACTTGTTCAGATAATACTATCTCAGATACCAAATTTCCATAACATACAATGGCTATCAATTTTTGCTGCAATTATGTCCTTCTCCTATGCCTCCATAGGTTTTGCACTTGGTTTAGCAAAAGTAGTAGGTATAATCAGTTTTTTATGTGTTAATAGAAATTCTTGTTTGATACAAAATCAATTATGGTACATTGAATATGCAGAAAATGGATATTTTAAAGGTAGCATTACAGGAGTCTCAGCTTCCACTGCATTAGGTAAATTATGGAAGGTATTGCAAGCGGTCGGAGACATTGAGTTCGCGTTTCCATATTCCCTTATACTCATCGAGATACAGGTGTGATGTCTGATCGATTTTTGATATATGAGAAGCTACCATTGATATGATAAACAAATCTGCAACCATTTAAAGACTGACATTGATTAATCTGCAAAAAATGAAGGACACTTTAAGATCTCCTCCACCTGAAAGTGAAACCATGAAGAAGGCTTCTACAATATCTATCTTTGTTACGACATTCTTCTATCTTTGTTGTGGAGGCTTTGGTTACGCAGCCTTCGGAGACGACACTCCAGGAAACCTTTTGACAGGGTTTGGCTTTTACGAGCCATACTGGCTTGTTGACTTGGCCAATGCGAGCGTTGTCCTTCATTTAGTTGGTGGCTATCAGGTATAGCTATCTGTGCTTAAGCTACGTGATCATAAAAGCTTAATTTTGGGCAGCAAAACGTGAGTGCAGAGTGCAGAATGTAGAGTTCAGTTGCGTGTAGTTTTGAAACTGACATTTGATCATGTCAGGTATACTGCCAGCCACTATTCGCAACTGCAGAGAAGTGGCTTGCTATGAAATGCCCCAGCAACTGGTTTGTTCACAACAATTACACCCTCAAACTACTACCAGCCGTTGAGTTAAATCTGCTTAGGCTGTGTTTCCGAACAGTGTTCGTGATGTTTACAACAGGAATCGCATTAGCATTTCCCTACTTCAATCAGGTCCTCGGTGTATTAGGAGCCGTGAACTTTTGGCCCTTAACCATATACTTTCCAGTGGAGATGTTTTTCAAGCAAAGAAAGATAGAATCTTGGACGACGCTGTGGATTGTGCTTCGAAGCTTCAGCATTTTTTGCTTCTGCGTAACCCTGTGTACATTGACAGCATCCATAGAAGGGCTTATAAGTGCAAAATTAAGCTGATGCAATGACGGGACTTGGAAACCCAGATTTCTCCGTTACTGAATCCAAAGAGGGAAAACTAAGTAGGTGGACTGCAACATCGTAGAGCTAGTCCAAGAAAACATAGTACAGAATGAAGTATAAATATGGTAGATTAATTGCAGGCAAGGATCTCTGAGTTTTTATTAGAGAAGGTGGTAAGAAGTAAAGAAAGAAAGTACGTGTTAGAAACTAAACTTGGTTTACTATATGCGTCTAGATTATGAGTTGACGTCTTTGAACTACTTTGGACAGCTTCATTGAAGCTGGCAATTATAGTCGGTTATTACCTACTCTACTTCTCTACAACTATAACTATTTGACCATTATATATGTATTGTACAAGAATAAAAAAGAAAAGGGAGTGAAAGTTTTGTAAGGTTTTTAAGTCTAATGGTTTGTGCAGTGCGAAATATTAATAAAATTTTGAGTTTGTGTTTTGTTAAACAAGTTTATTTCTAGGAATTTAATTGCCAACATCTAGTATTAGAGCTCGGTTAAAGTGCTTAAGTTGATCAAGATGACTTCGAGTTCAACAACTAAAGTTTAACAAGTTTAACCAGTGTAATTATCAATTTTCAAGTTTGGTGGCAAAAATAATTTTACGATATGAAAACACTCAATTGAGTTATATTTGAGGAGAAGTGGATATGGTGAAATTTTGGAGAAAGACTTCGTAGAAAAATAAAAACTGACAACTGTTTAGTGATTGTTGATTAAATGAAATGACCTTGTTTTTAATTTGTCAATGCGTTGAGTTTTCGATTCTTGAAAAGATATTCCATGCTAAAAAAAGGGAGGCTTGAAATATTCTTCCTAAAATGTATGGAGCAGACACACTTAAAAGAACAAGACTACAAGATTTTAAAAGGCAACACGAGTTGATGGGGCAAGGAAAGGATGAAAGTATTCGTGATTATTTTTCACAAATGAAAAATTAATCAATGAGAAGAAAAATAATGGTTATAAAAATTACAGAAAAAGATATTGTGGAGAAGATCATGCGTATGTTAACAAGTCGGTTTGATTATGTTGTCACAACCATTGAAGAGTCTAAAGGTTTGGAGTCCATGACTCAATGATTTGCAAGCCTTATGAGAGTTTCACGAAATGTGCATGAATGAAAGATCACCACGTACAACAAAGCAAATTCTAAAAGCCCAAGTAAAGTTGAGAAATGAGAAGGAAACTGCAATAGGAAAAATAGAACGTACTTAAAGAAGTTCAAATTTTAGAGGTAGAGGAGGTAAAAATTTCAGAACCAATTCTAGGCCTAGAGCAAAAGAGAGTGAAACTCCTCGGGATAAATCTAACATTCAATGTTACAAGTGCAAAAAGTTTTGTCATTATCAATCTGAGTGCGAGTCACATATTCAGTGCCATAATTGTAAAAAATATAGTCACTATAATAGAAAATGTCGTGCTCAAAGATAAGAACATAAAGATAATCGAGCTGGAGTCATTGAGAATAATAACCAAGAGACTTTGTTGATGGCCGCTCATGAAACTAGTAATAGTGACAACTGTCAGCTTAGTTGTGGGAAGAGGAAAGATTGTTGTAAAATTAAAAAAATGTTTCTTTAAATTATATTTCTAATGTGCACGATGCTCCTACTCTTTGCCATAATCTATTAAGCATTGGACAACTATCAAAAAAAGGGTTATGATTTACACTTCAATAAAGATGGATGCACCATGAGTGATATAAAAAAGGGTATGATTCTAAAGACGAGAATTACGTCAAATCGTTTATTTTCAGCATATCTTAATTGCAGTAATACTTCTTGCTTAAATACTATAACTATCAATGATAATTGGCTATGACATATGCCATTTGGGCACTTGAATTTTGGAAGCATTAAGTTTCTTACAAACAAAGATTAGGTTTGCTAACCATTCAAGTTCTTGACCAGATTTGTGAGTCATGTGTAATGGGGAAAAAAGCATAGAGATCCATTTCTTATAAAGCAGGCATGGAGAGCCAATGTCCACTAGAGCTCGTGCATTCAGATTTATGTTATGCAGAGGTTCCATCAAATGGAGATAACAAATAATTTATTACACTTATTAATGATTATAGTAGAAAATAATAAGTTTAGTTTTTTGAAGCAGAAATCTGAGGCATATGAAGTTCTTAAGAATTTGGTAGCGTATAATGAAAACCAAAGTGGTTATTCTATCAAGACTTTGAGAACAGATATAGGCGCATAATATATTGTTTGTGATGATTTCTTAAGAAAACATGTAATTAAGCATTAGTTGACAGCAAGGTATATTCCTCAACAAAAAGGAGTGGTAGAAAGGAAAAATAGAACTATCATAGATATGGTGAGAAGTATTTTTATTTTGCATGACGTTACCTAAAATTTTTTGGGCAGAGGCCATGACTTATACGGTTTATATTTTGAATAGGTGTCCTGTTAAAAGTATTTGTAATAAAACTCTACAAGAAGCATGGAGTGGACGAAAACCTAATCTTAGTCATATGAGGGAGTTTGGTCACATAGTATATTCACATGTGCCTGATGAGTTGAGAAAGAAGCTAGATGATAAGGCAGAAAAATGTATATTTCTTAGTTACAACATGGAAACAAAAGGTTATAAGCTTTATAATCCAAAGACAAAAAGTGATCATCAATCATGATGTTACTTTTAAAGGAGTGTAGGATTGATCAGAAAAAGAAAAGAAATCATTGCTAGTATTGATGTTCATAAACAATGAATTGGAAATGACTAATTAAACTGGAGAGTCATCTTTACCTCCAGTTCTTAAAGAGTCAACTTATTTTGATCCTGAAGCGTCATCTCCTCCTACTTCACCTTCACTTAGGCGCTCACAACGAGAAAGCCATCCACCCATTTATTTGAAAGATTATCAATTAGGTGATGAGAAAATGATGATGAAGTTATGGCCCATAATTCCTTCTTTGTAAATTGTGACCCAGTAATGTTCAAGGAAGAAGTGAATGTTGGTTATTGGATTAACGCAATGGATGAAGAAATATATGCCATAGAAAAGAATAAAACATGGGAGTCAACCAATTTACTAAAAGGAAAGAAGCCTATTGGTATCAAACAACTATACAAGACAAAGTACAATTCTTGTACTTTAAAGCAAGAGTAGTTGCCAAAGGATATAAACAAAAGTCAGGTATCGATTATTCTAACATATTTGCACCTGTTACCATATTAGATACTGTATGTTTAATCATTTCACTTGCCGCTTAAAGTAATTGGAAGATTTATCAAATAGATGTCAAATAAGCCTTTTTGAATGGTGCACTTAAAGAAAAAGTATACGTTGAGCAACCACTAGGGTATATAAAGCAAGGAGAAGAAGATAAGGTTTATTGGCTGAAGAAGGCGTTTTATGGTCTTAAACAAGCACCAAAGGAATGTTATGCTCGTATTGATACTTATTTCATTATACATGGTTTTTGTAAGTGTCCGTATGAACATACTTTGCATATCAAGATCAACAAAAGGAGACTTTGTTATAGTTTGTCTCTATATAGATGATTTGATCTTTACTGGTAATAATTCAGGATTGTTGTCAAAATTCAAAAAGGATATGGTTGCTCACTGACATATACAGATTTAATGTCCTACTTTTTTGGTGTCGAGTTAAAGTAAACAAATGAAGGCATATTTATTTCACAACATGAATATGCAAAAAATATTTTTAAGAACTTCAAGATGGATGCGTGCGTGCAAGCCAATTTTAACACAAGTTGAAGAAATGTTAAAGCTTATGAAAGATGGCAGTGGTGATTTGATTGATGCAACAAGCTTGAAAAGACTTATTGGAAGTCTGAGGTACCTAATTGCAACAAGGCTATATATTGTTTACGGAGTGAGAATTGTGAGCAAATTTATGGATTCACCACGAAAATCTCATTGGTAAGCCGCAAAACAAAATTCAAGCTATATTAAAAGTATGATTGATGATGGCATATCTTATTCAAATAATAAAAAAGTATGACTAGTTAGATATATAAATAGCAACTGGGCTGGTGACGATGAAAAGAGAAAAAAGGACTTTAAGGTTATATCTTTCATCTTGGCTCTGGAGCATTTTCTTGGTCTTCAAAGAAAAGACAAGCGGTTACTCTTTCAATTGTAGAAGCATAGGATATAGCATCAACAAATTGTGCTACTCAAGCAATTTGGCTACAGATGATGCTTAACAAATTACAACAACAACAAGATTGCTGGAACCCCTCCCCGGGCGAGTCACGGGCCCGACGTCCTAGGTGATATCTGGACGCGTGTCCCACGAGAGAGGAATTCCCCATCAGGTCAAACTTAAAACAAAACAAACTCGTTTAACTTACCTCCGATAGAATCAGAGGTAGATCATTAGGAATTTCAATAAGTGTTGACCCCGGGAAGAAATACGTGGTGGGATC
>JANQBM010000005.1:20928854-20953221 GCA_025594535.1 Erythroxylum domingense | reverse complement strand
TCTGCGTCTGCGTCTGCGTCTGCGTCTGTATAGTCTTTCCGTCTGCGCACTTAACGCACTTGTCAAAGACATTCTTTTATTTCTAACATTATTGTTATTTGATTGTCATCAAAATAAGTCATCGTAAAGTCCTCTTGACTTAACATAAGTAAATTTTCCTATTTTACTATTCAATTTGTGAACTCAATTTTTTTGTTTAAAATATTTTTAAGTTCTTTTTTAATTAAATTTTTCTCTGTCTTTCCTTAACCAAATAAAGTGATGATTTCATTAAAATATAAACTCAATAATTGATCTTAAGAACATTAAAAAACGTTAACAAACACAATACTTAACTAAAAGTGAAAGAATTCAAATAAAAGAAAGAGAGAATTGACCGACTAATGACCAAGCTCTCCATATGTTAAATAGGGTTGAATTCTTTAATGAAATCATACACTTTTAATGCCTTTGTTTTCACTTTCCCATATTAATACCCCCTGAATGCAACTAAGTCTTTTGTATACTTCCCCCATTTATTTACTTCTCTCTTTCACTTCTTTACTTATATTCCCTACTTTTATTACTTTCTCTTTAACTAAGCTTTTGTTTCAAAATTACGCTTATCTTTCTTTATAAATCTACTATTCTTATCTTTTTTTTGTTTCCCAAGCATTTGCATTTGAACTTCTTTAGGATAATTTAAAGAAAAAAGAAAATAAAGGAGAAAGATAAATATAGGTAGAACTTCATGTTGTGTAAAGAAGGGATAATAGATCCTTGAAGAAGACTAGGACTACCACTGATAACGCGTCGTAACACTACACAAAATAAACTAGACCTACAACTATAATGGTGGTGAGTCTAAGTCGATTCCACAGAGATTAAATCCGATTACTTTCCTAAATTATACTTATATGTAATATAGGGTGTAGGTTCAATGCAAATTAGAAAATAAAATAAAATAAAATCTATAAAAATAACTCAAATTAAACAACAATAAGGAGATAAATTTGATTAATAATTTGAAATCCAGTTATTTGGTTTAATCTTGACCTAAGCATAATTTCACATATGTGATTGAATTATCATCTTTACACCTCTCTTTAGACTATTGATCATGAATTAACAACAAGCTATGTTAATTCCGATTTTTCCTTAGGTTATAGTTAATTAAGAAGAACTCGTTAATTATCCCTTAACTATCAAGAAAACTAGAACAAGATCTCTAAGTTTATCCAAATAGCCACATTAAAATTGAGAAAAAGGTGTCAATCTAAGCAATAATCTCACAAACTTGGATTAGTTAACTTATGTTACTTATCCCTAGCGATTTAATATCATTAGTTGCCATATACAACTTCAAACACGACTATTGTGTACCATATTCAAATTCTAGCAATAAGGTTTCATGAAAAATGATTCAATAGAGCATCAAATGCATTCTTACACAATATCCATTCACTAATCTCAAAATAACACAATTAGTCCAAAAAAAGGGAAAGAAAATGATACACAATGACATATGCTTAAATGTGCTCCTTGGCGTCGATTGCACCTTCGAACCGGCATCAGGTGGTTTAGCCCTCCATCTTTTCCATTAAGCTCCAAGAATCAACCAAGAATGTCTCCATTATAGTTGAGAACCAACTATAAATGAAGGAGAATGCCAACTGTTCAGTTCCAAAAACTCCCTTTTAATCTCTAAGAATGAAGGAGAATACAAACTGTTGTCCACTCTCCATTTGTTTTCTCCAGTCGTCCACCTTCTCCAGCCCTCTCACCATTCTCTTGCCGACACCTTTCTTACTCCAACCCATGCATTTCTCATTCTCCAGCTTTCACACATGCCTTGCTCCAGCTAGCCTTCACGCATGAATTTTGGACCACTAAAGAAAACCAAATGAAGAAGTTTTCTCTCGGTTCTTACTCCCCTTCTTTTGCAGCTAACATTTACACCTTCATATATTTCAAAGCTAGGTTAAATAAAGAGTGGACAAGTGGTCTCCTACTGAATATTGAAGTTGATGTATATTTGTTTCTCTCCATTAATCGCACATGACATTTTATCATCCAGCTGTCAATTCTTTTATCATCCATTTTACATCTAATATGTACGTTAAAATAATGTGGCGTCTAGGTTTCTCATAAGATAAATGGACAGATGTCTTAAAATGGGAAAGCTAGCTTCATATGGGAGCATGAGGTGTCTTTTGGTAGTTTAAAATAAGGCTTGTAATTCATGTTATAGTCATAGTCTCATGGCTATAACTTTTTAATTGTTACAGCCATGGACTCCATTTTTATGCTCTATTTTGTCCTTTCTTCTTTTAATTATTTTCTACTTCTTGCTTCATAAAGACAATAGAGTATGAACATCGAGAAGATGGCTAAATAAGTATGCTTTCAGGTCACTTTAGTTCCTTCATTTTCAAAATGTACCTAAAATCAAATATGAGTTAAAGTGAGTATCCTAAGCATTTTATGGCATTAATCACTAAGTGTAATGGATTAAATATATCAAAAATTAAGCACCTATTAGCCACCTTATCCCTAATAATGTTGATGCTCTCTTCTCACCTCAAATAATGACATAAGAAACCAAATTCTCATAATGTCGCAACATTTTATGATATGTTTGTTTCTAATATATACGTTAGTCACATATGGTCTCCAATGATGTGGCAACAGTTATCGACTACGGTAAAGCAATTATCTCTGTCCAGATCTCAGACATGGCTAGTTTTCTGATGTTGAAGAGTAGGCTACTAGCCTGTTAACATAGCAGGATTTTTTTTGCTAGCCATTGATGAGCCTTGGCTAACGTCTAGCATGGATTAGGCATAAGGATCGCATGCCAAAGGAACCAAGGTAACTTATAAGTAAGATCAAGAATGGTTCAAACTTTGACTAGTTTTAATGGACTGTGGGGCATTAATTTGCTTGGCTAAGGTGAGTTAGACTTGTAAAAGACATCTTTGGTAGGACTAGGGATGAAATTATGCTTAAATGATGGACTATAGATGAAGATTATGGGTGATGTGGCAAAGTTGGATGAATCGTCAGAGAAGTGGGAGGACATGGCAAAGAATATGGGTGAGGTGTCTAGTCTTCATTTTACACGTTTTGTTTTTACTTAGAGGTGGGATAATGGTAAGTTATGTAAACCCAAAGTGGTTAAGGATGTCAACTACCAAGTAAGTTGGTGACCTTGTGCCCACTTTCTAGTACTTTTGCCCAACAATTCTCCAAAAGCCTACAAATAGATCATTTGAGCAAAGGCTTCAATAAATTATAGAGAGTTAGAGCTTTGTATCCTTTGTATTAAATGAGAGTTATATAAAGGTTGGCAATTTTGCTGTAAAGTTTTGTGGCCGAATATGACTTTGCATGGGAGCATAAATAGGAGAAGTAGAATGATATAGCAGATGCATTGAGTCAAAAAGAAGTCTTTGCAGCCTTGTATGTTATCACTCGAGTTTAATCAAACCTATTAAAGCAAATCAAACTAGCAGTTCCTCTTGAAAACACTTACGGCCAAGTTGTAAAGCAAGTGAAAGATAGTGTTGTGTGACGATTTTGGCTGGATGACGAAGGGTTGTTAATGAAAAAAAACAACCAGTTTTATGTGTCAAGTTTTGGTGCTTTACAGAAGTAATTAATGAAGGAAACACACGATTCACAATAGGTTGGTCACCTTAGAGTCTTAAAGATGTTCAATCTCCTTTCTGGATCTTACTATTTGCCAACTATGGAGAATGACATTCACGTATAAGTCAAGACTTACCTTGTTCGTCAATCAGATAAACTTGAAAGAAATAAAGAGGCAGGTTTGTTGCAACCCTTGACTATTGTGAAAAACTACGGATGTCAGTTTGGATAGACTTCATTTGTGGATTTCAAAAGGTGGACGACATGGCTTCAATCATGGTGGTAATTGATAGGTTCTTCAAATAAGCGGTCTTTTTGCCAACTCCAGCTATGCGTCTCTCTAATGTTGCTACGAATCTTATCTACAAAAATGCAGTGAAGCATTTTGGGGTCTCAACAGACATTCTACATGACTGAGATGACCAATTTAAGGGTCAATTTTGGACGCCTCTTTTCAACATGATGGGTGAGAATTGAATTTCTCAACTACTAATCACCCACAAACGAATGGTTAAACGAAAAGATTCAATGGCTTATTGAAGAAATCGGCTAAGAGTTTACTTGATACTATACAATTTTGTTATTACTTGCACAGATCATCAGTGACGAAGAAAAGTCCTTTCAAATTGTTCTAAAACAATAACCACTTACCCCTCTCGAGATAGCCCAATAGATGTTAGGAGGAAAGTGTCCAGCTGCTTACCAATTTGCGGAGGAAAAACAAGAATGTTAGATCAAGTAAGGGATAGTCTTCGCAAAGCATCTAAATGAATGAAGAAATATGCAGATCAAAGAAAAATACCACTTGACTTTGACATTGGGAATAGGGTACTTTTTAAATTGACTCTGCAAATTTAGAAGAAGATTAGTAGTAAGCAAGTTCATCGAGAGTTAGTGCCAAATTATGATGGTCCATTCAAGATCTTTGGAAAGGTGGAAAACATAGCTTATCATCTCTAGTTACCTGATTATTTAAAGGTACATCTACTTTTCATATAAGTTTTCTCAAACCATATCATAAGGATTCAACATATCCTAAAAGGAGGCAAGTAAGAAGAACTCTATCAGTTGTAAGGAAATAGTTTGACGATCAAATTGAGAAAATTTTGTATCATCAAATATTAAGGCAACAAAAGAAGAATTGGAGGATGGAATTCCTAATTCAATGGAAAATTAAACCAATATCGAAGGCTACTTAGGAGAAAGACATTACCTGGTGACAATTCGAAGACCAGCTAAATGAATACCTTCAATTTGTTTTAACGAGAGCATTGAGTTCATATGGTGGAGCTGGTTTGTTAGTTCCTTAACATTGAAAGACGCTTTTTCCCAGTCATTGGTGAGCCTTGGCCAATATCTAGCATAGATTAGGCATGAGAAAGGCATGTCAAAAGAACCAAGGTAACTTAACCAAGTAAGATCAAGCATGGTTCAAGCTTCAGCTAGCTTTGATGAATCACGGGGCGTTGATTGGCTTAGTTACGGAGAGTTGGACTTGCCTAAGACATCTTTGGTGAGACCAGAGACGAAATTATGCTCAAATGATAGATCATAGACAAACAGATTTGACCATAAATGTGCACTAGTCAGACTATGTGCGAATTGGCTCGAAAGTTGACAAACCTTTACCTTTGGATGAAGATCATGAGTGATGTAGCAAAGTTAGGTTGAATCATCAAAGAAGTAGGAGGACATGTAAAAGAGCATAAGTAAGGTGTCTTGTCTTCATTTTACGCTTGTTGCTTTTACTTAGAAGTGAGATAATGTAAGTTACATAAATCACCTACGAAAGTAGGCATAAAATGGTTAGGGATGTCTACTACCAATTAAATTAGTGACTTAGTAACCTTGTGTCCACTTTTTATTTAAGCAATGACTTCGTTCAATTAAAAAGAGCTGGAGCTTTTGTATCAATTGGGATCATATAAAAGTTGGCAATTTTAAAATTAAGCTGTGTATCTTTCTTTTCTTATTGTTGTCCACTATTATATTCGCTGAGTGGATTTCGTAAGTTTACTTTGTCTTTGTAAAAAATACTTCAAACACAAATTAAATTACAAAAATTCAACTACTATACTTAGACTTTGACTTATATTGGGCGCAAATTTGGAATTCCTTACAAAGTCTTAGGAACAGTTGGTGAGGTTAAGTCAAATCGTAAGAACTCAACTACTTAAGACTTTTGGCTCATTTTATATGCAAATTTCAACTTCCTTGCAAAGTCTCAGTAACAAAAGTTATCACGAAGCTCAACTCTACTTTATGAAACCAGTACGAGAACTTCATCCTACCACTAATCCAATTTATTGGTACTTCCGACATGCTATCATTGGTTTTCCTTTATTACCAAAATTTCCAAATCGCTTGGCAGATGGTCGGTAATACCCACACAGCTTCCTGAATGCACTGATTATAATATTAAATACTGGAGCACCAAGCTCAAAAAAAAGCTTATAGGGTTCGGTGATTCTTATCACAATGGCATCACCAAAAATGGTTCAACTTGCGGAAGCAGGCTGCTGCAGCCCCCTTGATGCTTCGAGGACGAAATGCTCAACCTCCTTACTAAAAAACGCATCGACTTCCAGCTGCAATAGACCAGAGCAGTGCCAGGAAACCTCTGCCCCTTGTGTTCCTGTCAAACGTGTTGAAAATGAAGATACGATGGGGAAAATCAAAGCTTGGCTTATTAAAGCCAGTGCAAGAATCTGGCCTGCAATCCCAAAACAACATATGGGACTCTGCTACTGCCAGGTCAATGAAATTTGCCAGCTGTACCAATTAATGGATTTCAACTCGGCGCATCTTTTTTTAATGAAGGGGCAAGCATCACCCTGAAGCCGGAATATGTGCACCGGAAGAGCATGACGAGCAAGGTCACTTGCATGAAAAACTGGGGACAAAAACACAGGAATTGCTCCACTATATTTAGTACAGGCTGTGTGTTGTGGGATTTATCATCCGATGATCTTATGAATCAGACGATAAAGAAACATGGAGATCAGATGCCATATAAACGGTGTTGACATCTTCTAAAAACAAATGGTGCAAATGTAAATAAAATTCATTTTATAAATGAAATATCAATAAGTTTCACTATTTCTTACTTCTATTCTTTCAATCATTGAGCTTTTGATTTTCATTCCAGTCATTCCTATGTTTCTCTACCTAGGCTAAGCAAAATAAGAGGATGAAGAAGATGTATCGGCCAGAACCTGCACGGTTTAAACAAACAATATCAGAAACCAATATAAAGACAAAAGTTTCAGTCTCCCCAAAAATAAAAAGAAAACTATATTAGAGAAACCTCAAGTTGCTCTTCAGTAAACGAATCTTTCTGAATGTTCCATGTATCTGCATGAGTCCGACGGAACTCAGCAACTGCTTTAGTAACGGTAGATTTCACTGGAGATGGCTCCCCACCAAAGCGAGCCAGTAAGGTAACATACTCGGGCAACCATCTGAAAATGAATATTACCCATAATAAGTCAACATTTAAGAAGGAAACAAATGAGAAATAATTAGGAGTCATAAGATGATGGAACTATGATCTGGGATGTGTCACATCCACAATTAAATTTTTTGAGTATTTCATCCACATCTCCACCTTTTAAGAGGTAAAAACCATGTTCACACTAATGAGAATCAACATTCAATTAAGAACCGAAAAGTAGAATTCAAGGATGTCATTTACGAGTTCACATATTACTTGAATATATTCATAAAATACTGAAACTTCCATGATTCAGGTAAGATGCATGGTAAACAGAACAAGAGAGGAAAGGAGCTGAGATGTCCCCCAAACTGAATACTTACCTATTTTCCAGCAGGATAAATCAAATAATCAGAGTTAAAATTTAAGGATTTAAGTCACAAAAGGTACAGCAATCAAATGGAGTTCAATGTCAATCATAAATCAGAATCACATTGCAACAAGCTTGTGTATCATAGGCATAAGGACTGACCTGGGCATATCATAGGGGACTGATAGTACAGAAGCCACCAAAGCAAGTACAGCACCGTGAACAGCTGCAATAGAATCACCACTTCTTGCGCTTCTGCACTCATGCACCAATCGTTATGTCAAAGATTGAAAAGGAAAAAAAAGAATGTACCATTTGTAAGTTCTTAATTGCCAAAATAATGTGATGAGACTCAAGAAAACCCAAGTCATAATCATGTGCAGAATAATCATGGTTGACAAGAATTACTGGAATTTCTATCAACATCACTAAAAGTAATCATAACCTTTGCTTTCTCTTCTTCTGCATAGCTTTTGCCTCCATGTAAGCTCTATCACGGAAATCTCTAGCAAGATCTTTATCTCCACCCTTCATGAGACCTGCTAGAACTGCAGCAGCATGCTCTCTCACCTGAACAATGTTTTAACTGTTTGAGTAGAAAGAGAGAGTGAAATAATGATTTGTACTCTCATGACAAAGAATTCCATAGCATTATGAACACACATGAACGTGCAAGCTTTTGAACCATATAAAAACTTTTTGAACCCCAATCTGAACTTGACACCAACCAATCTGCAATGTTGTTTAGATGGAAACTTGCCTCAACTTGACTGTCTCTAAGTAGACCCTCAACAGTTCTCCAAATTTGTTGCTTCTCCACATTTGAGAGAATGAAAGTGTGCCTGCAATCGATGAAGTAAGTTGGCAAAAGAGGATATCATAAATAACTAACAGAGACTTGAAGATCATGTCAGAATGAAAAAGGGATAAGCAGATAATGGTGTTGGGTTGAAGAAGAAAGAGAATCAAGAAAACAGCACATAAAATAGAGTCTCAAATAAAAAATCTTGAAGAAATAAAAATTATTTCATATGATTAAGTCGGTGCCTATGAGATTCCCTAGCAATTGCGTAATACCTATACATAAAAGTGCGAAGGTATGTCAAAGTGGCTGATCTGGTCCTCCAGTTAGAATCATAGGCACAAGAAAGAATCTCCGAAACAACCCTGTGGATATGGGGTTCCCAGAAAATCCTCCATTTAAGCAATTCAAAAGCTGCTTTGGCAAGTGTTGATAGATCTTTGTTTGATGTTTCCTTCAAAGTAAACACATTTTGGTCAATAATGAGTTCAAAAACCAAAAGTTATTACAATGTTAAACAAAGGAGTGCCGAGATTTCTCAAAATGTACTCCATGCCAAAGCAAATCAACTTGGCAGACAGAGAAAAGGACACCAAGTATATATCCATTATCCAATAAGAACCAATATGACAAAAGAAAAAACTGCAGCAAGGAAACAAGAGACCAATTGAACTCATTTCTCAGGAATCTAATTGAGAGAGACACACAAAGAATTTGTTTCCAACAAATATCAAGCTTCTCCTTTCTTTGTTATAATAAAGATTTTTCTAAGATAACTGGAGTGGTGTGAAACAAAAATCAAATAGCCAGGATAAAACTTAAGTCATCTGCAAAAGAATGAAATGACGCAAACCACTTACCTGCAATGCAATTACAGGATAAAGAAATCCAACGATAACGTCCAATAAATAAGAAGATCTTCCAGACTTCAATGCTGAGATGATAAAATGAAACAGCTGCAAAATAAAATGTACACATTTAACAACTACAACATCTAAGTTACACCAGGTAGTTAAGTCTTAAATAAGTACCGTTTCCATCCATTTTACATCATCTTGTGCATCACCATTCAAGAACCCATTTTGAGGACTTGAACTTGGTTGAGTATCCACGATCTCCAACTGGCTACAATTCTGTATGGTTGGGATCAAATCAGTTGCTCGTTTTGTCAGAGAAAGAACCCAGCTTTCTTCATTTAGTTGGTTCTTCATGGTACTTTTTCCCTCATCGGCAGAATAGCCATGAGGAAATGCTGAATGAAGCCGAATATTAGAGCACAGCACGGACAAGGTAATACCTATTGCTTCCCTTACCTGTCCCATTAAAATTTCAATTAGGCAAGACCATAGAAAAGGAGTATTAAAGTATCTTTCTTTTGTCATCTTTAATCATCGTCCTCATGCATCAGTAACAGAGTAATAATCTGGTTATTGCTTTTAGGTTTTTCTAATTGTTTCCCAATAAAGTACAATGCAAAATAAGATAAAATTTGAATACAACAGTAGACCTAAAAGTTGAAAGAGTGAATTGGAAAGGAGTATAAAAATAGCATCCTTACTTGGGCAGATGGATGGCACATATTAGCCAATAACTCATTCAAAAGTGCTTTATGGACCTCTATCTCAGCAACTGGCATTTTATTTGGAGATATCTCTATGAGTGCAGCTGACAGAAAAGTATATCGCTTTGCAACAACAGTGGTTGTTGCAGATGGAGGCAAAGGTGTCATTAGACAGTCCAAAATATGTTGCCGGAGAAAAGGAACTCGAGTACCATATTTCCCTTTCCCTGTAACTGCATAGCGTATGCAAGCTGCCCACTCAGGAATAGATTCCACTGACTGGGCATGAATGATGTTCTTTAACTGAAGCATCATCCAGTTGTCCCATGCTCCTAAAAGACCATTCACATCTGAATGTAACACCCCTGCTAATGCTTCAGCAGCAACACACTGCTTGGATCTTTCCTTAGCACTTGCAAAATCCTCCAGTGTACTTTTAAGCGACAGCAATACAGACATGCCACACTCTTGTGTTAGCCGCTTAAAAATTCGCGCAAAGTTTGAGTAGAAAGTATCATTTCCTAACAAAGAATTCCAACTAGGAGTACGTGGCCATGAGGCTGAAAAGTCGAAATAAAATCGAGTGATATATTTGTCTGCCAGGCTTTGGAAAGAACTACCATGGTTTCCTCTGGAAGACGAGCTCTCAGTATCACTTATTATATGAACATGAGAAAGGCTACTCATAGTCTCACTAAAGAAACCCTCCTCCTGAAAAATTCCAACCAAGGCACCCTCAAGAGATGATTTGGCATTTGCATGCAACCCTCCTGAAATTGCTGCTTGTTGCTCAGACGGCAATTTATAAGGCGACTCTTTTAATAGAATATTTAGAGCAGATATTGCGAGTATCCTTGTCTGAGGAAGCTGACTCTTTAAATTTTTTAGAAAGTGACCTGAAAATCATCAAGAAGATAATCTGTACACTAATTTTCCAAGATAGTTTTATTTGATATTTATAAGAAAGAACATAGTCAACAAGACTGACCAGCAGTTTCACTTAGTATTTCTGAAGAGCTATTTGGGTCATTTCTGGATGCCATAGCCATCAAAAGAAGTAACCTATTGGCCATCAGGTTATACCTGGAAGGAAATAAAGAGGAATCAAATCAAGCTGATATCTTGAATATCTAGAAAGTCAATCCCGAGCACAACAATAACTTGCAAAAGAACCATAAGAGTCAAAACTACATGTGCCTGTTATTGAGTCATATTAAACCACATTATTTTGAAGCCCAACAATAACAGGGCCTTACATACCTTACATGAAACAAAAGAAAGTAAGATATCCATTAAGCAAAGCAACTATTGAATATATGAAAGCTGGTGCATATTAAACAAATTACCGCCAATGAATGCCAGTAGAATCAAAACTCATGGATTCAATCCGAGAAATCAGATCCCCAAAATCAAGCCCATCTTTATGATTGTCTGCTGCCCTGAAGATGTTCCTAGAGACTCCCGAGAAGTGGATATTGTACTTGACAAATAGCTGTTTGTATTCGGAATTAAGGGGGAAACAGAGAACAGGAATGAAGACATGTAGAATAGAATCCTCAATTTATTGGTGGTGGCATATTTTACCTCATTGATTGCCTTCTGAGCTTTCAGAGACTCGTGATGTGAACTGTAAAAGAAAAAGTTGGAACATAAACTTTAATAACAAACTCCAAAGTAAATCATGTGGCCCGTCACCAAATGAAGGGAAAATCAAAAGCCAAAAGATGAATAAAGAATTGAATTGTTACCTTGAAAGAACCCCAAGAAGAAAAGCAGAAAATGATCTAGGATCCTAAAATAAAAGAACACATCTCAGGAAGTGATATTTACAGAAAACAGTTTTAGATAAAGAATGTTAAATAATTACCATGGTCAAATGCTTGAGAACTGTCTGTGAAGAGAGAATAGAACATGAGCCTAGTACTGTATTTTCAGGTGCACTAGAATCCCTCAAGTTTTCAGTCAGAGAGAGCACACACTTTGAGATCATAGACGGCCACCTCTTAATAATCTTCAGCAGAGATTTTCCGGCAAGTCTGCACAATCAAATATCTCATTCGTTTGTTAGGTGATCCAAAGCAGACACTAAAAACCGTGAAGCAAGATTCAGAAGAAAAGCAAAGAAGCAGAAGCCTCATATGAGAAAATGCGCATACAAAAAGTTTGGCAAAATGATTTTTAAAAAAATGTCTAATGAGTTAACATGGCAGAATCATCCAACCACTATTACTCAAAAGCACAAGAACTATGAAAGTACAATCATTTAACTCATATGAGATTTTAGAACAATATACTTACACACGAACAGTTTCATAGTTATGCAAAGAAAGTCTTAGTAGATCATCCACCAGGAGAAACACATGTTCTGACGGAGTGAAGTTCCCACTCGTACGAAACTGATGATAGGATGATTGAGATGACCTCCATGTAAGATGCATGTAAGCCTTGTCTATATGAGCCCATCTGGGCCTGAAACAATGGAGACAGTTCAACATCTTAAAGCATTAGCATTGCCATACATAGCTCAAGTAAGAAAGTCTGATAGGACTAATTACCTTTTCTTTCCTTTTGTATGAGAAGTTGCAATAAAATTTATTGGAGGTTCTATAATAGCAGCAGATTCCAACTTCCATGCCTGCCTGTGATTGAGCCATTCATCATACTCCAAACTTCCTATTTGATAGACATAAAGAAAATAGGTGTAAGTTAATACACAAATTTGATGCTGCATAACATGGGCTCACAAAAAGAAATATGATAACAAGGAAAAAGAAAAAAGAAGATAAAGAACTTGAAATCATCCAGGCACTGCATCATTACCATAGTTTCCCAAAGCATCCATGATACGAACAATAAGTACCAATAGGATACTATCATCTGATTTTTCCTGTAATAGGTATCTGCGGGAAGTTGCAAATATTATAGCATTCAATATAACAATCCAATGAAAATCCAAAGTCTTGTATGAATAGAAAAGCTTATCATTACTTGCAAGCTGCATGTATAATCTCAGCTGCTTTCACACGAAATTCTGTGCTGCCAACACTTGAACCAGTTGCTCCGGCTATCAAGAAAGAAGTATGATTCTGTTCTCCAACAATACCACTCCTAGATGCGGTGAAATCAGGTAAGCAAGATAAAACACCTTGCAATGAGGAATCAATACGCAGAAGAGTCACTTTCAAGTGCTCTTTCTCATTTCCTGTCAAAAAGTAGCCACTCAATAGCAGTAAACTAAGGTAGCAACAAAATTAACAAATTGCAACTGTCAGTCATTGTTGTTTTGTACCGTAAAATAAAATTGTTTTTCAGTCAATGAACATATCATAGCATGCAAACACCAATAAAGCACTAGAACATATGCATAAAATCATAATGGACAAAACTTGTAGCAGGTGCTCTTCTTTGCATAACATTTTGATGCATATAAAGAAGGCCTAACAGGACAAGTGTACATTTATTGACATAGTTCAAAAATCAATCATCAAAAGCAAAGAAAAACGTGTAATTGAAAAAGTTACCATACCGGAAGAAACAAATATTATACCTGTATCCAAATGAATTTTATTTTGGCATATTCTCAAAAGGTCATCCAAAGCCGATTCAAAATGAAGGATCAAAAGTTCATTGGCAAATTGAACTTCTTCATCAGTTGCAACATGCCATTTTGGGACCACCAGAGGTTCATCACTGCTATAATCTTTAGTGCTTATCCATTCTTCTAGAGCTGTAGCATCAGGATGTCGCATGATGCACCTAGTTTACCGTAATAAACACACATTTGTCATTATAGACAACCTAAAAGACAACAGTAAAATACTGAAGTGAAGACACAAGCTTACTTGTATTGACCAAGAGGATAATAAAGGATCAGGCTTCCCAATAGGGACCGAAGAAGATGATCACCACCTCCATTAACCTACAATAATTTAAGGGGGTCCTTGGTTAGTTGATATGGGAAGAAAGGAAAGGGTCAGGAATGAAAAAGGATGTTTGGTAATATATTATGATTAGATGAACAGTGTTTTCATATCCCCTTATGGGGCAATACTACATACCCCCAATATAGTGAGGAATGAAAGTCATATCCATTTCCATTCATTACTATATTCATTATAAATCTTATTACCATTTCCCCAAGTGAACCAAGCACGCCCTAAATAATAAGCTTTCTTTTCAAATAACTAACCCCATTAAATACCAAATTCTGCAGGTAATAAGTAAAATAAAGGCCAAGTGAAACCTTCCAAGAAGGAGAATCAAAAGCGGACATAATGGCTTTTTTAAATTGATCCTTGTAGGGAAGAAGTGCAGGTCCTCCATAGCTGATAGCAACTGATAATATCTTCAATTGATAATCAATTGCTGTTTCAAGAGCTGGGGAAAGAGTTGCTTTCACCTAGAAAAAAATCAGCTTTAGCATCAGGAATCTCGGCGAACAAAAATACACAAAACACCTCTGAACAAATGAAAAACCTTAGTTGACATTGAGATATCAAGACCTCCCCCTCCCCCAAAGCCAGTTCCTGGTGTACCCTTCAAAGAGGATATGACAAAAGATAAAATTGGCTCAACAAGTGAACCAACTGCCTCTTCTGGGTTTGTGTGAACACATGCACAACAAAGCAGTCCAACCTCAGCTATTGCTCCTGGGAGAATATTTGTCCTGACAAACTTTGAAATTTTCTTCAAGGCCTGTTACAATAGATTACATAGTTTACACAATTTATTGCACAATCTCAATATGAAGTAATGTAAAGCGAGACAACAGCTATAACCTGATTGTATAGTGATTTTGAAAGCCTCCCGAGTAAGATCTCAAGCATACAGTAATAATAAGGACCATCCTCAACAAGAAAAGTTCCTGATGTTGCTGATGAATGCAGGCCTTCATTCCTATGACATGATGTAAACCAACCAGTAGTTGTGACTTAGGAAGTAAACAGAATTGAGATACGTACTCTTCAGGTCCATCCTATGTATTCATACAGGAAACAAAACGCATATTGGGAAACAATAGCTATTAACTTACAGAACACTACTTGGTTCTAGATGTTGGAGTAATGAAAATAGTCGGCACAAGAACTCATCCAACCACTCAGAAAAGCGAATCATTGGCAAAGATGACTCATCCATGCTATCATCCAGAGTAGCAATCTGCAATTATAAACAGATTATCAAAGCACTAAACTAACCAAGCAGAAGTTTACAGTAAAAGCAATGACACCCTCAACTTACATTGGAAAATATGGAACCAATTAACTGCATTGTAGCCAAAGTTTTGGGAGGATCATTGGCATCCATACCAAGTAATGCGTTGGATAATGAAATTGTCAAAAGATCAATAAAATCAACCCCAACACCATCAACATCAACCTCCTTAGCTGAAGTTGATAGGGACATGAGAAATAGAGAACGTCCAGCATATGCCACTGACATAACAGCAGTTTTTAATTGGTGGGTGGCAGTCATCTGACTAATGAAAAAAGTTGGAAAACAGAAGTCAAATCCTCGATATCATTGAAATATAAAGTAGTTAATAGAATCTAAATTCAATCAGGAAATAAATGAACAAACCAATTACACAATTTACATTCCACATAGTATTTAAATAATCTGATCCATTATATACACTTGGAACACACTAACCGTCTCCAGTGCTAAGTGGAATCGAGATGCTAAAAATGGAAGAACCAAAGTAGGTTCAACATATGACAATATAGAAGTTGCCGTGGCAACTGTTTCCGATAGGTGCTCATCCTTGCTATATTGTCCACGATCAATTAATTTCAGCAATATATTGACAAAAGAAGTCCTCTCAGATCTACCAAGAAACAGTTTGGCATGCTTATCATCTTCTGTGCTCCTATAAGACCAAAATTTTATAGGAAAAGTTTTAAACACTGATAAAAGCAGCTGACTGACAGTGATCAGAACAATGGCAGTATATTCTTACAATTGTTGTTCATGCTGAAGGCGCTTCTGGAATGCAATCACCAAATGTAGCAAAAACCGCTCCAATGAATAAGTCCAGCGACCGCCATTTGAAGGATGGTAATACCTACGCCAATGAAATAGGGAAGAACCACACAATCAGAATTCATGAAATGTCAGATTATGTACAGACAATAATCTAAAGCATTAGAATGTCGTTAAACAAACTGTTCCAAAAGGTTGACCAATTTCTCTAAGTGCTCCTGTGCTGAACTACCAGGTTTTAGTAGATAGACCTGCATTTGCAATTTCAGAATAGAGAACAGATAAACTAAGAATCACTTCTAAGGTGAAAAATAAGGAAAGATGCAAAATACAGAACAAGCGTAATAATCTTACAATCGATTTCGCAATTGCTTTTGCTGGGGTGACAGATTTGTTGGAGAACAAGAATCTTGTGTATCTGGGAACATCAACACTGAAAGGATATGATCCACTTCCATTGGCCACAGGAACCTGTGGTTTCCATAAGACAAAGTTAAGCAGGCAATCATCTTCAGAAAGGCAAAGGGGAAAATGCAGATTTTCTATCGAGATTATCTCAAATGTCTATGTTTTCTATGGCAGTTACTTCTAAGGCCCAGTTTACTAGTCTGCTAGCATAAGCAACTAAAGATAACCGTTATAAGAAGCAGGTAACACCACAAATAGTGCACAATCCACCATGCAACTACTCAAAAAAATCATTTTCAGCTACATGACCCAATATAGTGATAGGAATTTCAAGGAAGCAGATTGTGTACACTAAACTATTCAGAAGCTCACCTCAAACATATTTAAGAATCTATCAAATAGTGTGGGTAAGAAACACTCCCAGTTGATAAATTCATAGTTCTTTATAACACGGGCTGTAATAGCTGTCCACTGGCCGTTCCAGAATTGGCAATTTGGTATTGAGTCCCATAGGTCCAAACTCCTTTTAACCCAATCACTGCAGTACCAATACCAGGAATGTAAGCTTTCTTCTTCAGTTTTGCACAAGCCATGAAAGACAGGACTCTCCAAATTATACATTACTTACTCGGTGTAGAATGCCTGGTTGTCTGCATTTGTAGGTAGAAACAGTCTCACAAACCCCGACCCCTCAAAGGATGAGTTATGCCATGGATTTTCCAGAAAAGAACTGACAGTTTTTTTTTTGGAGGAAAAGATAAAAAAAAGATGTAAGGTTGCAGGTTTATAGCCTAAATTTGAAAAAAGAGCAATTATTATAATGTAAACTTGACGTAAATGTCAAATTTAATTTAAAATAAATGTGAACCAGGGGATCTATTTGTCAGGATTGGTTTCAGGCAAAACTCAAGAGATCTTACTACTGGGGAGGAAGAAACAGAACATTACCTAAACTCAGACCATATCTCCAAGGCAGAACCTGGTTGGAAGAATCTCCTGGAAGATCTAACAAGGGAAGTAACAGTCTCAAAATGTCTTTGTCTCAGCCTCCATCCCTCAGGACCAGTGTTCCTGTCATGCACACTCACAGTTGTCAAAAAACTAGAAAGTTCAATGAGAGAACAACACAGACAAATCCATCAAATTATAAGAAGATGAAAAAGTAAAGAAAGTAGAAGCCCCGGAGATTCTAAGGAAAAATTGGAAACGTCGAAGTCAGCTGTGGCTTATAAATAGGAAGATGAGGAGATAAGGGGCAAAGAATAATTATTGATATATGATAAACAGAAGAATTGAAAATGCTTTCCAAGTAGAATCAGCTGGAAGTGAAAATCAACATTAAGGTAGTTGTAATGGAAGGTAGGACAACACACAAGAAATAAGAAAGAAATGAGTGGAAAGAGAAACGAGGTGATCATACCTAGTGAAATGGGTGTGGACGAGAGCATCATACAAAGGGCGCCATTGGATTTTCAGGCTCAACTTCTTTCTGTACTTATTAAGCAATTTGACTAAGATATTTCCCCATCGAACCTAATCCACACACAGATACACAAACAAAGCAGTTATACTGCTTGAGGATAACAAGAAAAAGAAAACAAGAATATTAGGATATTACAGAGAGGAACAAAACAAAACCTGGGGGTAGAGTTTATTCTGTGATAAGTTGAACAAATGGAGACCAAATTGAACAAGTGAAGCCACATCTTCCAAAGCCACTTCACTTTTAGCTTTGATGAAGCTGCAATAGCAAATCAAACGATTTCTAAGTCACACTCCAAATGAATAAATAAGAGAAAACAAATGAGTGTGGTAAGGATAACAGAACAAAGGCAGGGCAATATGATAAGAAATGAAACAAAGTCAAAAGAAGAAGAGAGTGAGAGAGTAACCCACAGGTCAAGAACGGAAATCCATTTGAGGGTGGAAAAGACAGAATCAGGATCACCGGGATCGAAAGAGGACTGGAGAGACCTGATAACTGAAGCGAATGACTCCTTTTCTCTCTTCGTCTCCTCCGCTACTGCGGGTGGTAGCCATGCATTATAGAGGTGCATTTTTTGTTCCTTGCAATCAAATTCAGTTCCCTTCTTCTAATTTCAAAACACAGAGACCGATTGGGAAACAAAAAAAGAATTCCACTCCCTCTCTGTCTCTCTTTCTTTCTCAAATATAACAACTATCTATGGACTATGGGTGTACATATATATACACACATATAGCATACGAAATTGGGCAGCCTGAATTTGCTCTTCTCTTTTTTCTCTTAGTGTTGAATACGCGTATTAGTTTCTTTTCTTTTCAAGCAAGACAGAAGAAAACTATAGGAATCAGGAAATGACACAAGAGACAATTAAGAACCACCTGGCGGTGCCCATCTGTGGGGTGCTTTTATTTTCTCACTGTTATTTGATGGAATCTTTTGTTTCTTTTATTTCAAATTCTTTAAAATAAATTTTTTAAAATTAAAAATATAAAATAACCTAATTTTTTTAATTAAGTATAGGTATATATAAACTTATCCCAAAAATAACTCTTCTAAACAAAACGATGTTATTTTGTTTAGAATAATTGAATCTTGAATCAATTTAAACCTGAATCTGACTTATAAATTTAAGTTGACGGAGAAAAAATTGTGATTCTTATCTATCTATAGATCTAATATTAAGCATATAAATAACAAATGTTAAAATCTTCTAATTTTTTTCGCTAATTATGGATTTCTTTGCATATAAGAGCTATTTATTTTACTTTTAAAATGTCAATTTTATTTCAAGTAAATGAGATGCATACACAAAGAAATTGGAGACAATTCGATCATGTTTGTTTTTATTTATGTTTTTAAATTTAGTTAAAATTTTATTTATTTGAATTTTTTTTAGTGTTGACTTTTTTGGTTTCCAAATTTATAAAAATTATTTTTCTGTTTTTTTTAATAATTTGATTTATTGTCGAATAAATATACTATATTTAATGTATTAATTATTAATAATTACTATGAATATTTAGTAAAATAAATTTAATTATTAATAGAATTATAAATAACTTTATTTAATTTAATTTGTAATTAATTTAAAATACTAATTATTGATAAATTAAACTAAATTTAGAATGGCTTATAAATTTCAAATAAATTTTGGTTTAACAATTAAAATATATTTAAATTAAATATTAAATTATAAATAAAAATTGATTTTAAAACTAAAATAAAATAATTTTTATTGATAATTTATTAATAAATATTATATAAGATTTTTATTTTAATTAAAATAGAAATTAAAACTAAAAACTAAAAAAACTACTCTAAAAAATTATAATTAGATCGAATGTACAGCAATTTGCCACTTATTGAAAAGGTTATAAAGAATTGAATTAGAGAAGTTGAAAGACAACAAAAGTAGGACACCCCGGAAGCAAGCCCTGAGCAGAGGCATGCGTCAATGACCTCGAACGCCAATTCTGACTTTTGTTTGTTTGGGATGGAAAACTTGGTGGAGGGGCTAGAAAATTGAACTAAAATTTCATACGTAAACATCCAAACCTACTCAGCATCACACAATCAAGATTCCCCTGATAAATAATTTCACCACTAATGTTTTTTACAATTGTAGAAAATGATAAATATTACGAATAAATACTTTATTTTTTAATTTTCAACTTAAGCTTTAGTGTTTTAAATTTAAATTTATATTAAAAAAGATATTATAATACGTACGTTTATGAGAGATTTAAGATGTTAAAATGAGTTGAGTTCGTTAATTATAATCTTCAATTAGGACTTACAATGACATGCATAATTTAAACTAAAAGGAAAAGACCAAATACAACTCTCACTAAACGGAAGCTGCATTGAATTGAATTATATTGGGAGGAGGAGCCAAGGCAAGGGCCGCCTGATTGAGACATGGAAAAGTCAAGTTAGTGAAAGCGAGAATCGATTTGAAAGACACTTTTAATTTAACTATAGGACACGGGGAACTCCCAGTTTCACAACTCAACTTTTCAACAATTAGCCTTTCTCAAATTAATAACAATCCTTGTCTTCAAAACCTCAATAATCAAGGTTAGCCTCTCTCTTTCTGATGCTTTAATTATTTCTACATGAATAATTGTTAACTGATATATTTTTTAAAAGATTCAAAAATAATATTATAAATACTATACCAATACTGGTACCAATCAATACTGAGCATCATTTCGAATAATTTTTTAAAATTATAATAAAGTTTCTAATTTTTTTAAAATTGCAAAATAGTTCTTTAATATATTGTGCTACATAATTTTTAATTTACACCAATTATATCTCAAAAAATTATAATAAGGTAAATTTGAAATAACAATCCTTCTCTTTATTTCTATTAATATCACTTTTTACATATTTTAAATATAAATAATAATCATAATTAATATAAAAAAATCATTTAACTATTTTGCATATATAATAAAACTAAGTGTTATCTCAAGGTTTATTATTAATGATTTTGATGATAACTTTCTAATATTTCAAAATTCAAGGTTTATTATTAATGATTTTGATGATAATTTTATACTATTTCAAAATTCAAATTGAATTTATTTCCTTCTATAATTAACGATTTTATTCTCAAAAGGAAATAAAATTTTAAGAAATACGTTTTTTTTCTTACAGAAATCTTCATTATAAACTTACCTTATTAGAAATAGTTTATCCAAAAGGATCCTTCAAATTATAAATGACATATATTAGCCTCATGATTACTGAAAGATTTTTGACAAAGATGACATAAAAGTTATTCAGATTTAAATCCATCCAGTTGACTAAAGATGCAAGTGAAGTAATGGTTAGTTGAACAAATTGACTATTTAAGGAAGAGTCAATGCTACTGTGAATAACAACTGAACAATACAGAAACTTGCAAAACTATATTGTTAAAACTCATCAAAAGTATATACAATCTTGAAAGTGATATCTTTGTAAAATTCCTCTTATGCGTTAGCAAGTGAAATTTTGTTGAGAGAGATTACTGAAGCTTATATCAAGCAAACCTCATTTTTATTTGAGAGCTTATAGAGGCTCGTGAAATACTATTAGTGTGGAAGGTTGAAGAACTTTGAAAAATATTAACTTGTGAGCTTGGAGAGGCTTGTCAAGTTACTATTTGATTTTGTAGTAAAACACTCAAGTTGGATATTTAGGGACTGGACATAAGCTTGAGTTGTAAGCCGAACTAGTATAAATCGATTGCGTCCTTCTTCTCTCTCTCTACTTATCTTTTATATTTCCAAGTTATATTGTGTGTGTGTTTATTTCAACAAGAGACTCCTTCACTTTTATAATAGGTTCCTTCTGTTTTTAACTTGCCTTTTGTTTTTAAATTGTTTTAACAAGATTCATCATTTAGTAGTCTTCTTTTGTTTATGTAGGGTCATATCCTATAAAAAGCTCTGATTGCCTAATAAGCCCTTGTCGTTTAAAAAGTTTTATCATCTGACAGACTCCTACTATTTTTTATTCATTAACTAGGATCTATTTTTTCTATGAATTGAAAGTAACTTGCGAAAACAAATTTTACACACAATTCACCCGCTATTGCGTGTGTTTGCTTTATCATTTGGTATCAGAGAGAGATTTCACATTTTTGTATTTTACAGCACGTGATAGATCATGGTAAACACCTTGAGAAGTTTTGAAGGACAATTTGTCTTAAAGCCTCCTTGCTTTAATGAAAACAATTACCTATATTGGAAAGAGAGAATGACCATATCTCTAATCTATAAATATCGAAGTATGGAAAGAAATTAGAGTTAGAGCTACAATTCCCACTTTCGATAACCTAGAAGTATGAACTGATGCTAATAGGAGAAATGCACAACTAAATGCTAAGGCAAAACATCACCTGATATGTGTGGTGTCTTCAGAAAAATATGAAAAGATATTATACTGCTCTACTGCAAAAGAAATGTGGGACAAACTGCAAGTTATCTTTGAAGGGAAGAATGAGGTAAAGAAACATATAATAAGTCTCTTAATCCATCAATACAAAACTATTGGCATGAAACAAGGGAAAACCATAGACAAATTTTTCGGACATTTCAACAACATCATCACGACCTTAAAGAACTTGGAAAAAATATATCCTAATGATGAGCTCATAACGAAGATTCTGAGGTCACTATTAAAGGAATGGAGACCTAAGGTGATAGCTCTAGAAACAACAAAAGATCTATACACTATTTTACTCGACTAGCTACGAGAAAATCTGATGATCCATGAAACCGAGCTTAGATGAGATGAAGGATCCTCCTATAGAAAAGGAATGACATTAAAAGCAACTAATGAATCAAACAATGATGAAAGTGACACTGAATTGCAAATAGATGGAGATGACGAATTCAACCTTATGGTTAGAAAATATGCCCGCTTCCATAAAAAGAACCTAATGAAGAAAAGAAAAAGAAATAAGAAAGCTGGAAATAACAGGTTCCTATCAAAAGGCAACAACAAAAATAGTAATACACAAAACAATTAAATCACATGTTATCACTATAAGAAGTCTGAACACACAAGACTATAATGCCCGCTTCTTCAAAAGGGCAAGTAAGAGAACAGAAAATTCATAAAGCAAGCAATGACTGCAGCTTAGTCAGATGAGGATTCTGAAAACTTTAAAGAAGAAAAACCAGAAGAAGTTAGCAACATTTGCTTCATGGCTAAATCAGGAGATAATGAGGTATATTATTCTGACTCTGATATTGAAGATATTGAGGTTATAAATATTAAAACTTTTTCATAGAGAAACATCCCAATTAAGTTTTTGGCGCCGCTATCGAAGAGATGATGATTTAGTTCTATAGTTTAAGGCGTTTAGATTAGTTTTAAATTTTTGTTCCATTGTTTAATTATCGTGCTCTTGCATGAACATAAGAGTCACGAGAGGTGCGAGTCATACAGCGAAGACGTTAGATTTAGATATCAACTGACTAGAATAAACCCCTTAGGAAAGTTTGGCGAGAAGAAAATGAAGAGATTGGAAAATCGACAATGACTGAGTAATTCCCATAGAACATGGATCACAGAGTGAATCGAGGCTGACAACACAGGACCCTGATGGACTTTATGAGGTCGGGGTTTAACGGTACGAACCAAGGAGTGGCTAGATCACCTGTTCAAGCGACTTCGTTGAAGATAAATTTGACCCTACTTAATATACTTCAACAGAACATGCAATTCTATAGATTGGCAAATGAGGATCCCAACACGCACATCGTTAATTTCCTTAAGATATGTGATACTTTTTGGTATCATCAGATGTTGGAGGATGTTGTTAGAATCAGGTTATTTCCTTTCACTCTTAGAGATAGAGCGAGGGCTTGGTATCATTCACTGAGCTTCACTGAGCCCAGCCAACATCATGACATGGAATCGTCTTATGGGTGCCTTTTTGGACAGGTATTTCCCGTTAAGCAAGACCACCAAGATAATTAAGGAAATCACTAATTTTCAAAGATATAAGGACTTGCAAAGAAAGTGCCCACACCATAACCTATCGAAGGAGTTCCTTTTGTAAACCTTATACAATGGAATTAACCCATCGACATAAGGCACAATTGATGCAGCACCTGGAGATCCTTGATGTGAAAGACTATTGATGAAGCAGAGGAGTTAAGAGAGGAGGTGGCAAGCAACAGCTGTTTATGGATAAACAAGCGGGGGAGGCCACCGACTACTTTCAGAGAGCAGAACAAAACTGTCATAGATGATCAAATGACAAAGATGCAAGCGAAGATTGACAACCTGACGTGACAACTAAACAACATAAAGGAATCAACCTTAGCTCAGGTGAAGGTCGCACAATTGAAGTGTGAGCTTTGTGGCCAGATAGACCATGATATCGTGGAGTGTTATTTGATGAAGGAGGACAGTTAGGGGCAAGTGAATTACATGGGGGCACAATATGGACGAGGAAGGTCTAATAATCCTTAGTCTAACATCTACAACCCTAAGTGGAAGAACCACCCTAACTTCTCCTATTCAAACAACAATGGAGGACAGTTCAGGCCTCAAAGACAATCAAGTTTCCAGTAAGATGAAGTGAGCTCAATGGAATCAAAGTTAGACAAGATTTTGGATAAGATCAGGGGCATGGAGGAAGCACATAATAGGTTTGAGAGAAAATTCGTGCAAGTCACAAAGAACAATGCCTC
>JANQBM010000005.1:20913201-20926011 GCA_025594535.1 Erythroxylum domingense | reverse complement strand
GGCAAGTATGGTCCTCCCAGTAACCAAGTTCATCCTCTCTGGATTCTAAACAGCAAGATGCTACTGGAGCTTCGTCAAGACATTTTGGATTTTGTTTAAACTCAAGTATGCATAGTGTACTTTCTATACCTATAACAAAATATATAAATATATATACTCTGATTTACTCCTTATAGCTGCAGATATCAAATCGTTACATGTCATACAAGCTGTGGCTGTGTGACACATAAAAAGTCCTCAGCTAGATCGCTCGCGCTTCCTTAGAAACTGGGGTCTTGTATGCATTGCAGCATACAGGTCCGAAAATCTCTTCTGATCCCGTTAAATTTCCAACGACAGATAATGCTGCAAGTTCCTTCGAGGTATGGCAGCTCTAAGTGCAAATTCATTTTATGTGGTTATTACGCATTTCCAAAGAGTTGATGTGCGCCACAGCAACCTTTGAGCCAGTTAATGCATCTAAATATTTTGACAGCGTAGTTTGTCATCAACTTAGATTCCGTACTAGTATCAAATAAGCAACACATCTTGTGTTCTCTCTAGTGTTTCAACCTTGCAATCAATAGATCTCCACTTCCATCAAAAGTTCCAACTTTCACGATCATTTATCATTAGCACGGAAATAAAAGTGGAAAGAAGTGAAAATGTGCATGGAATGACAGTGACCTAATAATCACAGTTGCACAGCTGAAACCAGACCTTCAGCTCCATTTAGGCACTGTCAAAGCCAAATATTCGGAAGACACCTGAAAGCAGTGACAAAAGGAGAACAACAGGTCATTTTCCAGCCCGATCTTAAATGTCAAACATTCAATCAAGTTAGACCAAGTCAAACCTTCATCAGCCTGGTATTTGTTCTTGTCATCCCCTGCATACGCAAGCAAATTGTATTTTGGATTCCACTCAACGCTATTCATAGCTGCTCTGCATGGTATTTGGTGCACTGTGCGCCCGGTATGAACATTAGACTGTTTTAACAGCAGAAATTGTAAATCATTTATTTTTAAGCGGCCAAAAAATATTTCCTTACATTCAAGAGCTTCTATTAAAATTATTATATGGTAAACATACAATGTCTATGAACAAGTCTTCACTGGCAGAAGCAATATAATCTCCCGTATGGTTGAAACTTATTGTCCTCACAGGCCATCTTTGTAGAATACACAAACATCATCTCAAACAGGTTAGCCCAAACGACTTTCATGTAAAGAGCCTCATTTACACTCAATCACAAAGAAGTTAATAACAGGAAGGCAAACCCCTGAATATGCTAACAAAAGCAACAATTACTGGTCAATTCTAGAGAAGAGGCATGGTACTTACTCAAGTTTGGTAAATGTCCTCACACAAAGCATCTCTGATATATCCCAAAGGCTAACTAAGGAATCAGCACTTCCAACAGCAAAATATCTGCCCAAGGAGGAACACACTTAATAAAGAGTTGAACAATCTACCTATATGTTTATTGGCATTCAAAAGTACAAGAAACTGATACAAGTGAACGATCCAAGTCGCAAAGAAAGTCACTCTAACAAGTATATCGCCCGTAAGAAATTAAATCTCACCTTCCCTTGGGATCAATGGCAATGCAATAACAACCGGCAGTGTGAGCCATTACTGTATCAAGTGGTTGAAGAGATGGATATGAAAGCACTTCAACAGTACCTAAACAAGTGGAAAACAAATTATGTACAAAGATACAAGCGGGGTCTTTAACCAATGCAAAAAATAAGGAATCATTCTGCAGCATTCATATAAGCATTTCCACTCAAGTAAATTATTCTCACCATTCCCAGTAGTCAAAAGGAACATCTCTCCTGTCATGTTCCAAGCAATTTCATTTACCTGGCAAAAGAAGAAAAGTTCAGGAATTTCACTTCTTATATTATAGATGAATTACCGTTAAAAAGAAGTAAGTTACGCTTTTTAATATGATCAATTCTAGTTTTGTTTAGTTTTGCAAATACAAAACCTTCTTTGTAAGGAAGTATTGGAAGCCGAATTTCAAAGCATTCCATGGTATGTTTCAAGTTTATCCAATCAAATCTCACATTTAATAAAGCCCTAGTAGTTATGTCTCTCTAAAATCCCAAGTCTGGATGTGAGTTTTACCTCATAATTGAACTTCCGTCTATGAATTGGCTTGAACTTTCGAACATCAAGTATTGTTAGTTCATCATCCTCCATAAATAGACAAAAGATAAATATGAATTTGTTAGATTACAAATGGCCAAATGAACCAACAGTTGAGTAAATCCAGAAGGTTAATTTACAGCTTTATATTAACTATTCCCAGATAAACAGCAATAGAAGTCAATACCCTATTGCCAACAGCTATATGGGTTCCATCAGGTCTGTAAGTTATATTTATATTCTCCCCACTTAGGTCTGCCTGCTGAGAGCATTTTCCACCTGCATGACATAGAAATGATATGATTTACTAATCCTTTGATCAACAGTCGTCAACACATTGGATAAATTCATCAAATTTTAGTCTGTCGGACAAAAAGTTACCATTATCATAAACTAGATACCAACTTTTAGATAGGGTAAAAGTCTAGTATAAGGCATTTTTTGGTTCATTTTGCTTTCTATTTTTTTTAGTTGATCAAAGATGATCATGCAATGGAATAGTTCTTACTTCGAGCATCCCACAAACGAACTGTTTTGTCACCCGATGCTGTTGCAATCAGATCGGCATGTTTGGGGTCCCAACACAGCTGATCCACACTGTCAGTGTGCCCCTTCAATTCTATGTCTTTGGTCTTACCCTACAACAAGAATATCTATAAAGTATGATAGGATTTCCACAAAGGAAAAAGATAGGTATATATAGTCAAACACAAAATTCAGATCTAATAACAAATGAGCTTGCGCATAGGAGGTGAAAGTAAACAATTGTGAGTGTCTTTCTGCAATGAGGAAGGGAATAATGACAATTACAACCTTTTGACAACACAGTTAGTGTTGAAATTTCATGTACGAGTAGTACTGAAAGAGAAAGAACTATCTTGCTATGAACAGATTTTGATCTGATACCTGGGGGAATGAGAATAGAACAGGCAGCGTGAGAAGTTGAAGTTATAAAGGCTTTCAATTAACTCAGAGAAATTTAAAATGAAAGTTAAAGAATCAACAAACGCAAGGGTTGAGGCACAGCAGTCTCGAGCTACTCGAGAGGCCTACAAGCAAATGTTTGTGAGGCTGACTTTGAAGCTCTCAATGCACAACAAAGATATTCGCACATTACCACTTAAATTGCAGGGTTAATGTGTCCATCAACTAAGAGAATCAAAAGGGCCAACAAGTGGGTGATTATTGAGTAGAAAGGGGGAAGAGAAAAACTAAGAATCATAGTAGATAAAACAGGTACAATGAAAGGATTAAAGGGGGAAGAGAAAAACTAAGAATCATAGTGGATAAACCAGGTACAATGTAAGGATTAAACACGAAATGAAGGAAAAAAGGAAGAATGTTTACATGGGCATGAGGTTCAATCTGCCAAACACGAGCAGTCTGATCAACAGAACCAGAAGCGAGCTTGGTACCGGTGCAATTCCAAGCCACCGAATGTACCTAATCAACGACTCCAAACAAAAAACAAGCAATAATTTGAGATTTTGGAAGCACAAAAAGAAAATGAAAATGAATAAAAAGGACCTTCTTTTTGTGGCCTTGGTACTCTCTACTGTGAAGATTCTTGAAGGGTATTTCTTCCTCCATCCAATACAATTCAGCCAAACTAAAACAGCTCTGGCGACGGTGCGATTCAACCTTGGACAGTAAGACAGACGATAAGAAAATCCCAGCAAATTTTGCTTTCTAGGGGTTTGCTTGCTTGCTTAATCGACATAATGGAACTACCCAATTACTCCGTCTTATTCTTATAATTAATAATAATAAGCACTATTGAATTAATAAAATACGGATTTAATTAATAAGGGGCCAATTGTAATTTGATGTAATATTGTATGCGTATATATATATATATATATAAAGATATTCACCGACGATTTACAGAGAGAGAGAGAAGGTCTGGTCGGGATCGACCCACCACTCCAGCCACAACCACAGCCATAGGCACAGACGCCATCACTACTCCACTGACACACGAAACGAGACCCCCTTCCTTTTTTTTTTCTTCTTATTCTAACAGTGAGTGAGTGAGTGAGTGAGTGGATATAACACTTCAATATTTACTGCTATTGCTCTTCCTTTTAGATTTTTTGTTTCATGTTATCCGATTGTGATCATTTAGCTGATTTCTACAATTTTATTGCTCCCAATATGTCTGCTTCCGGCGCCGCCGGCGCCGCCGCCCGCTTTATCCCATACTCTCCGTCTCATTCTGCCCCTCACTCTCCTCATCTCTCTGGTCTCCGTTCCTCCGCCTCCTCCTCTGTTCTTGTCGTTGAGCAGGAAAAGTAAGTACTTTTTTTATCTGCTGGGATCTAATGCTTCTTTTCTTCCATTCTTGTTTGATTTAATCAGACTTCCCCTCTTTGGTGATCTTGATCTTTTCTTTTGTGCACTTTTACTAGATTCGTCACTTGATTTCTTTTCCTCCTCCTCCACTTCTATGTATTAGATCAGTTTTATTTTTCTCCCTATTACTTGCTTCGGTTTCTTATATCATCAGATCAGCTGTTGATCAATTTAGATTCTTGCGATTGCTTTTCTTCTTTGATTCATTCAACTATTCTCTCTTGCTTTGAATTCCTTTTCTTGGAGATCTGTTACTGTTTTCAGTCCTCTCACTTGTTTTCCACACCCTACAAATGATCTAGCTGAATCTATTTATCCCCCCGTCGATTGCTTAATTGATTTAACTTCATTACTTCACATTTCAAGTTGTTTTGAGTGTTGATACGGAGATTGTTATGAGCCTCAATTTAAATATATTCGTTCATATTTTTGCTTTGTGTCCCCACACAAAACATGGAGGTAGATGCCTTCGTGGACACCTCCTACAGTTGCATTTCCATTGACTTAGTCAGCTCTTCTCTTGCAGATATCTGGCAGAGTTACTAGCAGAGCGCAATAATCTCAATCCCTTTATGCCTGTGCTTCCTCATACTTATCGCTTGCTGAGCCAGGGTGAGTTTTCTGATTTCTTTTGTGTAGATCAGCTACACACTTGGGCTCCCTAATAGTTTACTTTTGCACCTCCATTATAACTTGTCGGCAATAAATTGAAACAAAATGTTCATATCAACGACCTCTACGATTGAGTGCCTTTCCTCTATGTAACTATATTTAGTAGTTTGAATCATTTTTCAAATACTTCATGATCGTGATCAACTTCTTAACACAAAGACATGTGGAAATCCATGTAAATTAGAAAGTAATGCTTTCTTATTCACCCCTTTGACGGCCAATAATTTTTTTTATACTCTCTTATGAATGGCAACAAGATTAGTTCAATACATTAAACAACCATCAAAGATCATAATTTTTTTCATCAGTAAATCATCATAACAAGTGAACGAGTGAAACTTCATCTCAAAGTTCCATCTCTTTGTTATACATGTTAGGTTAAGAACAAGTGGATGCAGCATGTATTTTCTGTTACTACATTATTACACATTTGATAACTTTGTTACTAGCACTTGTCCATTCATTGTATGTTTTCTTTGTGATAACTTTGTCACTAGCACTTGTACATTCATTGTATGCTTTCTTTGTGATGACTTTGTCACTAGCACTTGTACATTAAAGTATGCTTTCTTTTTGATAACTTTGTTACTAACACTTGTAAATTCATTAATGCTTTCTTTGTTTGTCTTTTGCTTGCGGATTTATACATAAATCTGTGTAACACACTTGTTTAGTAGTAAATAGTACAGTTTTGTGAGGTTGGATAAATCTTTTCATTTCTTGCTAAATTGGATGGCCATGATTCGTGGCCACTTTTGTGGCTAATGAAAGTGAAGTTGAAATTTATCCTTTAGAACATACGTCCTGTCAAACTCACAACATTATTGTGGGGCTGGAAAAAACAGATATAATGTGTTAGAAGAACATCAGCACTTATTTGTAAATATGTAGTAACTATTCTTTCACCAGTTGTATTTGCTTTTATTCCGTGATTGTAGTCATAGTTACTATTCATTCTTGCTAATCTAACCCCTTCCAGTTAACAAATGCATTCTGGGTATTTGTGACTTCCTCATTGATTCATATAGACATCGAAGATGTGAAGGAGAGTTCAATTTGATTCTTTTAATGCCACATTCTTCTAACCTCTCCTGCATCTCCCTCCTAAATGGAGTGCTAGTCAGACAGCCTAGGAATAATTGACTTCAAGTGCATAAATGGATCGACAAATAGCTCTCAGGAGAGTTATGATCCATATTCTGAAAGATAGTATTAATGGGAGTTTTAGATTTGAAAGGACATCTAAACTGAAAAATATGGGATCTGAGCAAGACCTAGACGAGGTGGAATATGCTTATTTCTGGTGAAAACCTAATGGACATTATGCATTATGCTAGGGATTTCTGCATTTTGGTCAAGTTTTGTAACACTCCCATATTGCATTTGGTAGGTCTTACAAGTTTTAGAGCATGCAAATGATTATGATGACAGATACAAAGAGAAAATTAGTTGTATTTGAACTTGTAGTTACTTTTGTATCACGCATGTAAGATTGAGATATGTTTGAAATATTTTTCTGTCAGGACGCCAATGACCATGTACTGTGTTTTTATAGATGTTTTCAACATCTGGAGGAGTTTAGCTTTTTTATTTTCTTATGTTTTTCATAGGTCGTCATTTGTACTTCCTTTTTAGCTTACATTAGGTACAAAATGTACATACTCAGATGTTATTATAGCAGTGAAGTGCATCTACATAAGAATTTTTTATCTTCGGTTTTCATGGAAATTTAAAACTACTGTCAACTATTATCTTTTTCTATTAACATCCGTTTTAGATTCTAGACTTTTTGTCTTTGTCAGTTAATATACAATGTTATTAGACTACGTCTTCTTGGCAACTTGGATTATCCTCCGTGAGACAGCAATGTCAAGAATCAGTTAGCAGTGATCTACATTATAAATTTGTTTTTGCTCATTATAGTGTAGGACTGAAACATGATCCTTAATTTTTCATCTTTGACCAAGTTCTTCTGAAAGTTTAAATATTTGTTTTGAGCTAGCATCAATTTTTGAACTAACTCGGTTAACATCAATGTTATCTGTCCATTTTATGGTAACTGCTAACTAATTTGTTAACTACTGCTAACTGGTACATCTTGTCTTGAAAATTGACATTTTTGGAGCAGAAATATTGCGTGTAACTACACTGTTGGGGAATGCGTCAGTTTTAGGTCAAAGTGGGCTTGAACATGCTAGCCCTCTGCCCTCAGGAGGAGTATTTACAAATGGAGGCGCCGATTCAAATGGATGGGCATCACGGTTTCAATCAGAAGTACGGATACTAACTATTAACATAACCTTCTTTGTCAATCTAATTTTACTACTTTCTAGTAGTATTTCTGACTAAATCTTTTCATTTTATGATATTAAGTTTGTAGTTTGAATTTCAGAGTTTGTCATCAACAGCTGGTATGAGTTTGAGGCTAACATCATTTAACTGCCAAAAGCTTAACTACGTTGGCATTTATTTCCAGAACTCTCCTTTCATTAAATGCTTCCCCATTCCTTGTTTCCTTCATTCTGGAGATGGAAACACATGACTATTGGAGAAAAGTAACTTGGGCTTCCATACAGAAATGAAGACACATGGATTACGTAGGGCCTTCTGATATGACACTGTAATTACTCTTTTGCAGGATGCTGACACGATAAATATCGACCTTAAGGCTGTAAACTTAGGACTTCCAGGAAATTTGAAGTTTTGTGCTTTTTTCTCAAGTACTACCCTTCATTTTATCGATCAATCATTACTCAGTTGGATGTGTTATCTAAAACAAACAAGTCTGTTGAGCTTGCTAAACTAACGTTGACTGCATTTTAACATTGTCTGCTATCAACCTTGGATTTAGGATTAGAGAGTCTGCTATCAACCTTGGATTTAGGATTAGATTCTTATGTACTATTTGTGATTGCTGTTGTACTTGAATATTGATTTGTGCTTTCTTGTATTTTGTTTTGTGCCCAGTGCACTTTGGCCTTTCTGTTTTACTTGCTCTCTTCCTGTCGTAATGGGTTAAAAATGGACTGTTATGCTTCTTCAAGGAAGCTCTGGAATTTTCCAGGAACTCTCTTAAGCTTTTTGTGGGGCCTAAATGGCTATTTGTTCTCATATGAAAAGCTGGAGAATATTTGTATGATTTGTGATTTTCAGCCCAGTTGCTACTATGCTGCGCAGATGTCAGGTTTAATACAGCCCACATCAGCACAAAACTGGCTCACTTCCCAAGGTGGCTCGTCTGGACTTATTGTTAAGAGGACCATTAGAGTAGACATTCCTGTACACAAATATCCCAATGTACAGATCATCTTTCTAGATCCATACACCTCTGTAGATTTTACCGATTTTACTCTAATCTGACATCAGTCTCTTACCACAGTACAACTTTGTTGGGCGCCTGCTTGGCCCTAGGGGAAACTCTCTTAAGCAGGTGGAAGCAAGTACTGAGTGTCGTGTTCTGATTAGAGGTCGTGGAAGCATCAAGGATCCAGCTAGGGTGAGAAGTCTTCCCTCGGTGTTGCTTATCTGATTAGTTTATTTATTTAGATCAGATTTGATTGTGAAAGCATTTGGAACTAACTTGAAAGATTTCTATTCCAAAGAACTGGCATCTGAATGCTTGTTTGAGATTGATTTGGTTATCAATTTCTACAAGTTCAAAAACCATACCCTATATATTTCTGCTGAAGATAATGATACCTTCTTAATTTATTGAAGGAAGAAATGATGAGGGATAAACCAGGGTATGAGCATCTAAATGAGCCTCTGCATATCCTAGTTGAGGCTGAATTGCCAGTTGAAATAGTGGATGCTAGATTAATGCAAGCCCGAGAGATACTTGAAGATTTACTGAGGCCCATGGTAACCTACTTTTGCATTCTCTGCTTGGATCTAGCATGATTAATGTCTTTTATAACAAAACAATGACAAGTGGGTATCTTGTTAGGATGAGTCTCAGGATTTCTATAAGAAGCAGCAACTAAGGGAGTTAGCTATTCTCAATGGTACACTTCGCGAGGAAGGTTCTCCAATGTCGGGCTCTCTCTCCCCTTTCCACAACAGCCTAGGTATGAAGAGGGCCAAGACTAGGGGGTGATGTATTCAGTTTCCTAGTGGGCGTTTGGAGCTTGTTCTATCCATCTGAGGTTACATGCAACAGGTGTTGCTATGTCAGCCAATGCCTCCAACTGTCATCGGGGCACTGGCACTATTTTTGTGCCAGTTATAACTTGGTTTCCGTATGATGTGTGTTTATTATCTTTTATAACGAAGCGTAATGAGAGTATCCCATAGTAAGGTTGAGCTGGGGACGGCGGTTGTTTTCATTTGTATGTTGATTAAGGCAGATTGAACTCCAAGAATGCCACTCTGTTAAAATAGGGTTTACTATAAGCTTGGATTACAGTTTTGATGATTGATAGGGATAGTGTGAGAAGAGTATGGTTTGCTTGTGTAAACATAGAAACAACTAGCCTAATGCAGTGCTAATCTGCGGTGGTGTGTTGTACTATTTGAGTGTACATGGTACTTTGTACGTCTTTTTTATAAGGCTTTTGGTAGAATAAATTTCCGGACTCTAATTCTTTTAATTTGATGAACATACTTCCTGTTATGTGTATTTTTTCGTTTGCAAGTGACGGTTGGTCGCAGAACCGAACTTAAGAATTCAAGAAGAAAGCATCTGTTGTTGTCACTTTGTCAACAGGTGAAGTTGAGGAAGCCTTTGTGGAGAATGTAATCTACACAGGGAAGTGCATGTTCCTTCTGTCACGGATAGTTTATAATTATTGGTCGTCCATAGCACGAGGTGACGATCGTGGAAACTGAAGGACTTGCAAGTACACGTCGATGTCAATGAACTGAAGTCTTCAACCATTAATTGATTTACTTGAAAGATTTGGATAATACTACTTAATGATTTGACTTGTTTCTAGTTCTACAAACACTCAACAAGAAAGATTGGAGATAGTTTAAAGCTAAATCTCAACAAGAAAAAGGTTACCACAAAGGGTTGTGTCCAGTTACTTTCCCAAAGATACCCATTTTTGGTTCACTTCCAGAAGTTCATAGATAGGATAGCTTTTCAAACGAGTGCTCATGGATGGGGCAGTAAACACTTTATGCTTATGATTTACACATCAGTTTGTGCCTGTTGTCTGATTAAGCAACTTCCATCCCTTAACAAGGAACAAATCCTCCTCACTCACATTTTCATGTAGAGGGCAACACACAAAGCAATATACAAGCAGCTCACATAAATATCAAGTGTTACATCTTATTGAAATTTCATTATTTATAGAACAAATTCAACAAGAAAGTTTTCTACTCCTACATGTTACCATCTATTGTTCGTTATTAAATAAGTAAAAACCAGGGGCTTGCCCAGAAATTTGATTAAATGAAGACCACCTTCAGACATCATAACCTATTAGTAGGGAGCAGGAGGCAATGTTGGTTCAGACCTCTTCCTTCTCTTCCTCGTCCTCAGGATCATCAATTCCAACCCAACAAGTGAAAGCAAACAAAAATTCCTTGAAGTTCACCATTCCATTTTTATCCCAGTCCATTTCTTCTGCAACAGAAAAGCAAGGCAGACTTAAGGTTCTATCATGACATGTCTCCTGACACAAAAGTCTACGCCTCAAACATAAACAAGGTCGTTCACATCTAAATCTCATGCTCATCAAGGTCCATATCATAACAAATGAAAGCAAACAGATCAAAGAGAGTGGTCGGTAAAGAGATAAATGTACCGTTTATATACATATAAGCAGAACAGAAAATTTTGCATATACATAAATACGGGTGGTACTGCACATATATGAAGAAAGAGAAAGTGGGTATGGGAGAGCTAACCAAATCTTTTCAAAGCAATCCGTCCCGAGGAACGTTCTCCTGATTCATTGATCGCCTGAACCATCTCATTCTTGCTGACATAACCATCCTTGTTCTTGTCCAAGAATATAAATGCATCAACAAGAGTTTGAAAGGTGGTCTCCAAATTTCGTGATTTCTAGCATTGTCATGGAACACAAATATAGCAGAAACGAAAAATAAATAAAATAATTCAGGAAAGGGAAGATGATGATCCCCCAATCTCTACACCTAGAAGAATCACGTATACAGAGATAAAAACATCTCAATTCTTGTTGACAGGTTTAGGCATTCTCTGTCATTGCAAAATGCAAATGCAGTATGTGACAAATCCAGAAATCTAAAAGAAAATTCCAGAACGATTAATATTACTAGTTCCATTCAAATATGAAGGATCTTATTCTGGGAAAAAAGAGGTGGAACAACCTGACATATTGACCTAAAAACATAAGAACCATCAACTCAAAGGTCAACATATGCTACCAAAAAGAACCTCCTTTTTTGTAGAAGTGTTCAATCTTTTTACCTGCCAATCATATTTTAACAACCTGTTTTACATGGCCAGTAAAAGCAATAAGGGTAGCTCAAAAGCATAAATGACGAGCAATAAGTACTCATATTTGGATACAGCACAAAGAGCACCAGGATCATCTTTGAGAAGATAGACTAGGCACAGGAGTACAATGAACTCATTGAACTCCATGCCCATATCCTCATTTATATCACAAGCACCAAAGAGGTCATTAACTTCCTCCTCTTGAAAACAAATATCTAACTCGCTGAAACATTTTCGCAGCTCTTCCTGATCGATTGCACCATTGGAATCTTCATCTACACAATAACAGAAAAATTTATAAACATTCAACAAGAACTTGTGGGTACAATGGAGGTGTGTATTTATAAGTTTCTAGAGAGATTAAAGCTTTGAACTTCTATTAAGTAAAAGCTTTATGAAATTTTCTTTTTTTGTCCCCTGCTTGAACCACAAGAAGTATGCCAATGGAAAATGAAAATAGAAGAAAACTGTATTCATACCAAACTGTTCAAAGATGGTCTTGCATTTTCTCAAGCTCTCATCAATTTTTGGAAACTTCAAGATTATGCTGTTGAAAGATTTTACAGTAGTCCCTTCAGCTTGCCTACGTTGCAGAGCTTCAACCATTTTAGCCTCAAGCTTTGTTTCTGGAATCCACGCCTTTCTAGGTGAATCAACCTTTGTCACTACACCTCCCATTGTTTGTGAAAATAGGAAGCAGGATATGTAACAAAACAGTATTTGCCTGGACAAATAGTGAAATGGAGATTTGAGAAAATGCCCAGGAAAGCACACTAAAAGATTATGATGAAGCATAGAATATAACCACTTTAATTGTTACGATCAATAAAAATCAATGAAAATATTTATTTGGGTGAATTCGACCCGAGCACTAATTAAACAGAAGGGAAAACCCATGGTGATAAGAGAATTTGTGTTCCTTCCCATCTAGTTTGATAAGAACAAAACCGTGTTGTATCAACTCTTGTGTTTGGTTCCCTTCAGTTTTTACTACCTTTTATTGTACTTGATCTTACTGTGAAAGATACGTCAGTAGTGTATAGAGATATCCAATTGGTAGCTTAAGTGGATATGTAAAGAAGGATACACATCTGTCATAGAAAATGAAGATGAGTATCAAGATTAATCTACAATCACTTGCCAAAATGCCAGTACAGATTCACAAGATGATATGTAGCATTAACATCAGTTAATTTCCAAAGTTATTTCCCCGTATCTCCTTT
>JANQBM010000005.1:20860891-20886246 GCA_025594535.1 Erythroxylum domingense | reverse complement strand
AGGGGTATTTTTGTCATTGTCACTATTTTTTTTCGTTCTGTCCACTGCAACCAAACACATTCTGTCCTCCAGACGGAGACAGAAATTTCTGTTCTGTCCATCACAACCAAACGCATCACTGTCTCCAGCTTTTGTTTCGTTCCGTCCTGTTTCGTTCCGTCCTATTTCGTTCCGTCTCTAGATACTAGAGACAGCAACCAAACATAGCGTTAGTCTTGGTTAGGTAAACAAGAAGAGCGGCAGGAGAGAGTAGGAGGTTAAGAAATTTCAAAATAAAAAAATTTAACGATAAAATAAAAAAGAAAGTCCATACTGTATGGCTCTGTATATAATCAAAAAGTTAAACTTTTGAATATTCTTAAAAAAAATCCATAGTCAAAGATTAAGATTAAAAATAACTTGCTCAGGTAATAATAGTTTAGATCCTTTGTGCCCTTTTTCTTTGTGCCCCGTATGCCCTATCTATCTCAACCATTCAATAAGTGGGAGAGAGAAAAAATGAATTGTTGAGATAAATGGAGAACATGGGCACAGGAAAAAAGTACACAGAGGATCTGAAATTGGATAATAAACGTTAGAGATTTTGAATTTTTACTATATTTGATATTTAATTTTTTTATCAGAAAGAGATATAGGGGAAAGAAGGAGGTTAAGAAATTTCCAAAAAAAAAAAAGTTTAGTAATAAAATAAAAATAAAGTTCTATTCTGTCTGGATTCATTAAGTATATATATTAAAAACTGTCTGGATTTATTAAGTATATATAATAGCAAATGTGATGTACGCCCACAAAATCTATCCCATTCGTCCTTTTCATCTGACGGCTCCCAGTTTTTACCCTTTCTTAGTCACGCCTGTTTACTCTCGAAGTCGAAGGTTATGGAGAGAGCGACAGTTTCTGCTCTCTTCTGAGGTTTTGCTCTCTCCTCTGGCTTCCTCTCCTTCTCCACCATCGGCTTCTTCTGCTAAGTAAGTTTTAAATGGGAGTTGTTATGGAGATTGTTAAGATCATGTAAGAATGTACACCTATTGTTTATGATCTCTGTGTTTTGATCACAAATTCGTGAATTGTAACTGGGCTTTGTGTCGCTTTGTTATTTCTTTTTCAGGCATTCTTGTATTTTTCTTTTATTATAGTTGGCAGGTGTCAGTCGGACTCAGATGCCGAAGTTGCAGAAACAGTCGAGGAAGCCACTGATCTTGGGATTGTTGGTGAGGATGTTCTGGATTTTCACGATGGAAGCTTTAGTCCAGCACCAGGAGTTGAAACCGCGGCTGTTTTTCACAAAAATAGCGCCCGTCGTGAGTGTTTGATTTGTTCTGCTTATTTTCTATTTTGCTGTTTTATGTTGTGTTGACTTGATGATTTTCTTTTTATCTTTTTTTTTTAGTGGTGCCTGCTGGGGAAGAAACTGTCGTACTCGTTGGAATAACAAATCCCGGTAATTGAAATTGTTGGCTTATCTTTCATGAAAGTGTACTATGTATTAGCTTGCATTCTTTTGCTTGATTGCAGCACTTTTTGCTATTTTAAACCAATATATGAGCATGTTGATGTGTCTATGTCAACTGAATTTGCACTAAGCTTAATTTGTTTTCTTGGTTGATTCAGGAGGACAAGAAATTACTGTCCTTGCTATTAAGGCCAGTGTTCATCTTCCTTTTGATCATCGCATGTTGGTTCAGATCCTCACCGCTCAGGTAATTGCATGATATGTTATACATGAATATCAAGTGTCATGTTACCTCCTTGATGATCATCTCGCTCTTGTTTCTTTTCAATGTATGATCTTTTTCACACAACCATACATGCTTGTGCATAGACATTGACACAGGAACTGGTTTTTACATTACAATATAGCTATCTAAGCATTGGCCCCGCAGTAGCTTCCTAGAAATAGATTACTCGATTACTAACTGCACAATATGATGTGGGTTAGGATGTTGCTTGACCCGATTGACGGGTTGTGTAGTTGAAGCAGGAGTAGCCTTTTTCTTTCTAGTGGGGAAAATGGTGGATAGAGAGATTATGTTTCGGGAACTATAAAACGTAGACAGTTCTCCTTCTCACCTTGTAATGTTTCACTATGGATTGGCTTGCCATCATTGTGTTTATACAAGATTGAAATATTAAGTCCTATAATTTAACTTGTCGAAATTGTTTTCTGTATCTGTATGGCATATGAATTTCAAGAGTATTGATTTTTAATAGCACTCTGATAATATGAGGTCTTTGGACTGAGCACCAACTAGGAGAACAAGCTTATGCTAAAAGATTGATATGGTTGACTGTAACGTTATATTCTGTATGGTAGATTATAGTTAATTTTCTCTTTTGCAAGATGCAGTTTATTGAATATTTTGTTGAATTTGATTTCTGTGTTTAACTTTCGTGAACCTGACACTGTAGTTTCTATCAGGGAGTGATTAATGCATCTTGAAGAGAATTTTTATCTTTTATTCACGGATAGGCATATATCTATATATAAGGGATTGTATTGGTCATAGTTTCCTAGCAGGATTTGGATGCAACCTGTCTGTTCGCTGAAGACTTTTTTGATGTTTTGGTTGTAGGCCTTTAACAATGCAACTGTTCCAGGCCCATTCTCAAAGTACTTTTCCCTACTACTTCGCTGTCAGCAAGTACTTACAGGTATGGGAACTGATTGGGGTGCCGGTTAATCAACCTTCATGAGTATTGTCTGTCGATTATAGTTTTTCATTACAAAAAGGAAAAACAGTTCAGCTTACATGGTTAGTCAATTCTCTTCAGCCTGGAACTTTTGATCTTGTGGGCACCATTATTTATGAGATAGACCATCATCCCTACCAGAGTGTATTTTATAATGGCACCATAGAAGTTGTTGAATCCGGTGGTTTCTTAAGCATGGCATCAGTTTTTCGTGTTACTCTTGGAATTGCTCTTCTTGTCCTCCTTGGTTTGTGGGTCCATGGTCAAATACAGAACCTTTCTAAGGTACTTTCGTAGTGAGATACCATTTTGTTTCTATATTTCCTTGGTTATTGGATACTTTATCATCTAATGATGAATTAAGATATTGAGAAAGTGGTTGATTTCATATTCTAGTGAATATGTTCCCGGTAGGAGGGATTTGATATCTTATTTATTTTGCTGCTATTTTCTTATAGAACTTCATTTTTATTTTATTCGTAATTCTTTTTGCTTTGAAATTTCTTAGCCTCCTTCTCTCTCCTACCGCACTTCCTGTTAAAAAATTAAATATCAAGTATAGTATAGATTCAAAATTTCAAGCATTTACCATCTGAGCAAATTATTTTTAATCTTAACCTTTGACTATTGATTGCTTTTAAGAATGTCCAAAAGTTTAGCATTTTGATTATTTATGGAGCTAGACAGTATAGAACTTTATTTTTATTTTATTGGTAAATTTTTTTACTTTGAAATTTCTTGGCCTCCTTCTCTCTCCTACCTCTCTTCCTGTTTAACTAACCAAGTCGAAAGAGCCGCCATCAACTTTGGGTAAGGCTTTATGAACTTGATTTATGGCTCTCTCCGTGTTAAGGTTTTTATGTTTCAATCATCTGATCGATATTTTCCTTTCCCTTTATCTTGAGGTTGCTCAATTCACAGAGAATCATAGATCGAGAGGTCGAGACATCAATTTCTACTAACTACTTGAGTACTTAGGATAAGGTTTTTAGGCTTTCGAGTTTTATTTTTTTGGACTCATCATTTTCTTTTTCTTCTTTTAGGTCTATCACTGGGAGTTAAAAACCTTAAAACTCTATTGGAGGCTAAAACCAAATGAAACCATCAACTGCTTCCAAAGGTATTTTCTTTCTTTCTTTTTTTTAAACTTTTTTAATTCTAATTCTTTTCTTTTTCTCCATATTTTTTTATGTGTATAACTTTTTTCCCCAGTTCGTTCACAGCATGGATTTTCGTCTTACTGAATCTCTTTGAAAAAACCAGAGGCCAAAACATTTACTCAAAACATGAAACCCTAATCTAGCTAGTTTTTTTAATAAGGAGTAAGACGAAAGTTCATGCTGGAAACGAACTGGGGAAAAAATCTTATATACATAAAAAAATATGGAGAAAAAGAAAAGAATCAGAATTAAAAAAAGGTTTTAAAAAAAGAAAGAAAGTAAATACTTTTGGAAGCAGTTAATGGTTTCATTTGATTTTGACCTCCTATAGAGTTTCAAGGTTTTTAACTCCCAATGACAGACCTAGAAGAAAAAAAAGAAAATGATTAGTCCAAAAAAATAAAACTCAAAAGCTTAAAAACCTTATCCAAAGTACTCAAGTAATTAGTGAAAATTGATGTCTCAACTTCTCGATCTATGATTCTCTGTTAATTGAGCAACTTCAAGATAAAGGGAGAGGAAAATATCGATAAGATGATTGAAACATAAAAACCTTAACAGAGAGAAAGTCAGAAATCATGTTCATAAAGCTTTACCCAAAGTTGAACGCGGCTCTTTAGACTTGGTTAGGTAAATAGGAAGAGAGGAGGCTAAGAAATTTCAAGGCAAAAAATTTACCAATAAAATAAAAATGAAGTTCCATACTGTCTGGGACTTTGCTAAACTTTTGGACATTCTTCAAAGAAATCAATAGTCAAAGGTTAAGATTAAAAATAATTTGCTCGGATGGTAAACACTCGGGATTTTGAATCTATACTTGATATTTAATTTTTTATCAGGAACAGAGGAGGCTAAGAAATTTCAAAGCAAAAAAGATTACAAATAAAATAAAAATGAAGTTCTATTATGTCTAGATTCATACATAATCAAAAAGCGAAACTTTTGGACATTCTAACAGAAATCAATAGTCAAAGTTAAGATTAAAAATAATTTGCACAGATAGTAAACGCTCGAGATTTTGAATCTGTACTATACTTAATATTTAATTTTTAAAAAAATTTAGAATTCTAATTTTCAATTTTTTTGATAAAGTCTCTTTTGATAATAAAATAATAATATAAATATCAAATAGATTAATCAAATGTCACTAATAATTTTACATAATTTTTAAACTTGACTCAAAAAATTAAATTTGATTTAAATTAATATTATAAAATAATTATAATAAATTAATAATTTGAATTAGATTTAATTAATTCGGTTATAATATACCATATGTGTTTTGTCATTATTTTTATTCAAAATTTAAAAGAAAATAGCTTTTAAAATTAAAAGGAAATTTTTTTGAAAATTTTATAGATCAAAAGATGTTTCTAAGATTTCTTACATTATACAGGAAGCTTATGTCTTTTATTGTATCATTTTGGAATTTCTCCTACGCTACGTCGTTTTCCTTTGTGTTTAATTTTTAGAAGTTTGATCTTTTGAGCTACCGGATTCAGCAGCTAAGGTGGGTCATTTTTGGCGCATGTAATCCTCTGTTCCCGTAAGCTTTTCCAATCACTTGTTGGCTTTAAAACGACATTGTTTTATGTCTAAATGTACATAAAATGACGTCGTTCGCAAATATATAATTGGAACAAACTTACGATAACAGAAGATATGAACCCCAATTTTTGGTGTTGTTTTGCATCATTTTATTATGGTCCACACACACCCATTTTGTTTTTCCTGAACCCTTTTTCTTTCAACCAAATGTCTCGAGTTCCGTATCGATATCAGTACTAAATTTAATTTTGGTATAGTATTATATCAATATCGATTAATATTAAGTATCGTTTTGAATAATTTTGTAATTTATAAAATAGTTCTTAAATTTTTTTACAATTATAAAATACTCCTTCAATATGTTATACTATATAATTTATAAATTTACACAAACTTTATCTCCAAAAAATCAAAAAAATTTAAAATAATAACAATTTATTTATTTTCTTAATATTATTTTCACATATTCTACATATAAATAATAACCACAATTATTACTAAAATTTTTTTTAAGTAAATTTATATTATTAATCTAATCGAATGGATACTAAATATAAGATTCTAAATGATATAAATTAAAATATGTTCGTTAAAAAAAAATAGTTACAATTGAATTAAAAGTGATACAAGCACCATAAAAAATTAATTATAATAATTCTTAATTTTGACAATAAAATAATATTATCATAATTATAATTATAAATTAAAAGATAAATAAAATTTGTCATCTTAATTCTATTTTGTAAGTAAATAAATTAACAGTATATTAAATTTTATTCAATAATTCAAAATTTACAGTATACAATTTATTTTCAATTTTACAAAATTTAAAAATATATATATAAATAATAAAAAGAAATCCATATCTATAAACCTATAAAACTAAAGCTTATTGTCAGTCACCATATTTAAAACAATAAAACTTTAAAAGAATTATAGGATATAAAAATTACACTTTGCTTAAGCCTCACCACATGTTAAACACCTAAAATCCATAATTGATGTCTTTGTGACTTGTGCTTCTGTTTGCAACTCAGGTGCTCTTCTTTCTCTTCTACATGTCACAAATACTTTATTTCTCTCAATCTACCGAGTTTTGCTCTAACTACAAGAACATGTAAACTTTGCCAATCACTAAAACTATGCTTTATGCTCAACATAATTTGCTTTGCTTGTGAAAAGTAGCAATGGTAGTATGAAAGTGTAGTAGTGGCAGCGATGGAGAAGCAGAACTAGAGGAAGAGACGACGGTGGAGAGTTGCCAGAGAGGAGAACCGAGAGACAAAGTTTAAAATTTATGATACCAGTCGATATTCGGCAAGTGTTAGCCAGTATCGGTATCGATGATCAGTACTTATACACCTAATTTCATACCATTTTAGGGCCAGTATATTACGAAACACATAATATTGCTTTCAACATTTGTTGCTATATCTTAATTTCTCAATTTAGTCCTTTTCATTCATTTATTTGCAAATAGGTCCTTAAACAATAATTGATTTTTAGCTCCCATTTTTTCTTCATTTTGTGATCTAAATCCATTATTCCACCAAACCTTTTTTAATCCCAAAATTATTTTAAAACCCTATTTTCTATTTTAATTTTCAAAAATAAAATCAAATAAATAATTAAAATACTATGAAATAAACTATATAAATAGAAAAAACAACTAGACAAGACATATTATGTATTTATAAAAGGCAAAAAATCTAAAGAGTTTTGATTAATTTAGAAAGAATTTAATTGATGATTTATAAAAAAATTGATTTTAAATAATACAAATTGTTGAAAATTTTAACGCAATAAAATTCAAATTATTATAATTTTTTTTGAACAAAATGAATAAAGAGTTGGGCATGTTTCTAACGTAAGGAGAGTTTTCTTAAGCTTCTCACTAAACTTAGGTATATTTAATTAGTCACCATTTATGGTAACTAAATTAGTTAAGATCTCTTAAGTATGGCTCTTAGCCATCTTTTTGGGAATGGATTTATCTTTAGTTACCGTACCTTCATCTTTGACCACCACTCCTTTAGCTTCAACTTCTTCCCATATTCATCTTCAACCTCAAGACTTTAGTCACCAGACTCTAAATTCAAGAAATCACTATAAATCCTAATCTTAGTCTTTCATGTATCTCAACTCAGGACTTCTCAACTCCAACCTTTAACCTAACTTCCTTTCTTCCCCTTTCTTTAAAAGGTTGTCTAGTGTATAAGGCTCTCCGTTTTGTGAGGGTCGGGAAGGATTATTAATTGTACGCAATCTTTCATTTGTATTTTACAAAAAAATTGTTTCTGTGACTCAAACTCGTAACCTTCCGATTATAAAAAGATAACTCTCTTCAAACAACCCTCTAAACCCTATTCCTTCCCATAAGCCAAATTTGAGAAAAACTCAGGGTCCTATTAAATCTTTACAAGAAAAGTTTGGAGCCAAATTGTAAGGGATAAGACCCCACGAGGCAAACTAAGGTACGTTGTGCAAGTAGAAGGAGAGGATCTGGAGGGAATCATATTGCCTCTAGAAATACTCCAAGTAGGAAAATTAAGATGGACTAGCACTATATTTGGTTATTTTATCGAAAAAGACCATCTTATCTGTAATAGCTCATTCCTACACTTAAGGAATAAGTGTTAGATGGAGCCATATCAAGTGAGAATATGTGAAGAGCATTCCATAGGCATGTATTATATTTGCATACACACATGAATCATGAATTAGAAACATTGTAATGATAATATATGCACTTAATTGACACATCCCGGGATATGAAAGATTTTAAGTGATGATGACGCAATTTTGTGTCAGTTATGTCATCAATCTTGCTTGATGATTATAATTAGTGAATTGGGAATTTATTAATATGATTAAGTAATTGATAAAGTGGTGTGAGCACCTAAATTTAGAAAAAAAATTTAAAGAGCAAGACAAAATGATTCATGGACATTTGGGTAGATTAGGCCTATGAAATGGTGACATGTGGCATTGGGAATGAGTGACACGTGGCTTAGCTAATTGGATGAAAAATGGCATGATTACATGAGTGACAAGTGGCCCTTTAAATTTGTGACAAATGGCATCTTAGGCTTGTGACATGTGGAGCAATAGAATAGTGACATGTGTAGCCTTACAATTGGTAACATGTGTAGCCTTATAAGTAGTGACATATGGAGGCTTAAATGAGTTACATATGGAGCCTAAAGTAAGTGACACGTGAACCAATAGAATAGTAACATATGGACTAATAGAAGGATAACATATGTATCAATAGAATGGTGACACATGGACTAATGGAATGAAGACACATGACATAGCTCTCCATTTGACAAGTGTCCCACCTCTCCACCACACATTTGTACCCCACGAATTTTTCACTAGAAAGATCATCTTTCTTCATGTTTTTGGTCTTATGTTTCCTCCTTCAATCCCTCATCACCTACTTTCTCACACCATCTCCCAAAACCTTGAGTTTTGTCAACTTTAGTGGTCTACATCTTGTGATTGGAAATCCTTTGTATTCCATCTTATTCTTGGAGTATATTTGAAGACTTGAAAGGTTTGATTAGCTTGGAATTTGAGGAGACTTTGGTTGAACAAGTAAGTGATTGATTTCCCTATTATTGATTGATTGGAGATGAATTGTATGTAAGGTTGATGATGAAGTATGTTGGGATAGGTTAGCTGGAGTATTTTCACTGAACGTACGTATGTATTTCAACCATATCTTGGTCTATAGGTATCCAAATGAGATGATTTCTAATTTAACTTAAACTAGAGACATATGGATATAATTTTAATGAAGGAATCAAATTCGAATTATGTCTCTAAGGGTGGGCTTGAAGTTGAGAACTATGTGTTGTCATGGTATGAGAGCAGTCTGTAGTATTTTAGATATAACTTACAGAATATTGAACCAAATTGTATGAATTTGGTGTCATTAGAAACTTAAGACATATAAGAACATTTTTGTAGAAGAAGGTGTTGGCTAAATACCTCATTTTCTAGGAAAAAAATGGTCACACAAAACTGACCTAAAAACAGAGTTGGAAAAGTTGAAAAATGGGAATGACTTTTACATGAAATATATTTCTTTATGTAAGGTTTGAGACAAAAAATGATAAGATACTTTCCTATGATGCATTTAGGCTTGAGTTAAATTTGACATGAACCTAGTATGATGCTTGAATAAATGATTAAATGTGTGATTGCTTAGGGTGATAATTGAGGGTATAATTAAGGAAATAGATTGGGATTAATATGATTAAGTAAATGGATATATTTTGGGGTAAGAGGCATAACTTTCTCCTTGGATGTTGGATTAAGGTCATTTAAGTATTTTTTCGAAGAGGACTCCGAGTTCTACAACTTTTGTGAAGACTCTGAGGAGAGATTTTGTTGTCAAAAAGGTCAAAATTTCATATTTCTATAAGTGACTCGTAAATTTCCGCCTAGCGGACATGATGTCCCTCCAAACGAACATAAGCAGAGCTGAAAAATTGGAAAACTCGAGAATGTCTGCCTAGTGGACATGAAGTCTGCCTAACGGACCTTCACTGGCCATTTGGACTAAAATTACTCCGAAAGATGGTATATATAGGTATAGGTCTGCCCTACGAACATAAGGTCCGCCTAACAGATATAGATCTGATGAAATTGTGAAAATAACAATATGAAATGAATGAAAGTGATCTTATAATGCTAGAATAACTTTAGTGAATGATTGAGTAATGAACTTATAATAATATTTTATAATTAAGGTATAAACTTAAGTTTAAATTAAGCATATATAAATTAAGATTACGAAATGTGAATTAGGGAAGTATACCCAGAATAGTCAATTGAGTATGTATTGAACATGATACATATACATGTGCATGGTTGAACAATTATATGATTGATCAACTTAGTAATATGTGGATTATGTGTGTATTGTATGATATAGAAGTACCAGTTGATCGAAAACATCCAGACATTGCCGGATCATTAAGGCAATAGCTCACCCGGAGTACACTGTGAGTTAATCTAGATGTGTCAACTCAATTATATGTGTTTTTCTGCTTGAGTTATATGTGTAGTGAGATGACGTAGATATACCACACCATGCTTGAATTGCTCTTCTTTAATGTTTTATATATTGAACTATTACTGGTTTGATTGCGACAATTCTGGACATCAATTGTCCAAGGAGACCATTATTCGAGATTGTATTGGAAGTGCTTATTGTATGTGAATTTGACTGACTTAGTGTTATTTGATATTATTATTGAGTGTCGGACCAAGGTCCGATGATAAATGTGAATATAAATGTGTATGGAATAAGTGATACTTAACTAAATATTGAATGCCGGATTTTGATCGAATGTTTGTGATGAATGACTGTGCATACTGAATAAAAGTGATTGATAGCACATAATGTGAAATGATGCATTTCATGACATTGATGTGCATGATCAGGTAAAGGAGTTTTGACCAGAGAGACCAGCTTGAAAAAAAAAAGCCTGGTATCCATAAGGGATATAGGTCAGTACCTGAAATAAACCCAGTATCCACAAAGGATATGGTTTGGTACCTGAAATAAGCCCGGTATCTATAAGGGATATGAGTCAGTGCCTGAAATAAGCCCGATATCCATAAGAGATATGGGTCAATACCTAAAATAAGCCCAGTATCTACGAGGGATATGAGACAATTAATAAGCACTAGGTCACAACAAAATAAAAATGAAAGTGGAGTCTCATATGCATGGCATTGCATATATATTTCTTTACACGTATCATGTGAATAGTTGTGAAAAGTTATTGAATTATGTTGACACAGTGATGTGCAACATTGTATACATGTTGATGAGATGAATGATTAGGTTACTCTGAAATGATTATGTGAGATGTTTGTATTCATAATGTGTTTATTGAAATATGTATATATATTTTGCGTTGATATACACAATTGGAATATGTGTTAAATGAGAACTGATTTTGAACAACATGATATACGTGTGAATTTGGTTATTGCTTGTAATATTTATGTCCTGTCATGGGTGAGTACGTCTATTATAAAATGAATATATGAAATGCTTGCGTTCATAACAGACTTGTTAAAATATGATGAATACTGCGATCAAGTCCTAAATTCTGAGCGATATGATATATGAGATTTGATTCTGAATAATGTGAGATACTGATTGAACTGTGTTATATACTGTGATATTTATGTTTATTTTGAGTGAGCACATCAATGATGGTTCACTCACTGAGTTCGCAAACTCACGAAAATTGCACCATTTTTTTCAGGTTCAGGAGAAATCTAGCTAGTTTAGTTGAAGTAACTTCTAAATTTGAATATGGGTCAGTGTCGGGATCAGTTGTACCTATAAATGTCTTAGTTATATTGTATTAATAATTGTATCTCTCAACTGTTGTATATTGTACAAGTAAATTTTGGAAATGTAATAACATTCGAGACTGTATATGTTTGTGCTTAAAAATAGAGCAATATGATTATTGGGATGTTTTTATAGTATGTACGATGCATTAAAAGGTAAAAATGAATTGATTTAACAGTCTTAACGTGTCATTTTTGTAGAGTATGTCCTCAAATATTCTTCGGAATATCAGGTATATGCTCTATGGGAGTGGTATGTTACATTATCCATAATCGAAGATATGGACAGAAGCTAGATGGAGCAAAATATGACTAAAAATTGCTCATAAACGAGGAGGATATTTTTTTATTCAAGTTCAATACTAAAACTAACTCTTTGAAAATGGAGTTAAGTCTTTAGCAAATCAATGGTAAGCCATTACTGCTATAACAATGGAGATCAAGGATGATACTAGATAGATTTAGCATAAGAATAATTCCAATTTGGGTTCATTTTTATAATATCCCATTAGAATATTATTCTACCATTAGATTAAGCTAAGTAGCTAGTTTCATTACAAAACCAACATGAATGGATCAAAGCACTGCTTTGAATATAATTGGGCATGCAAGAATCTGGTTAGCGGTAGAGGTGAATAATATCTTCCCTAAAATGCTAAGACTTAAATATTAAATAAAGATGGGAGCTTAATAGAGTCTAAAATTGCAGTTACTTACAAATGGAAGCCATAAAGGAAAAATGAAATAAGATTATGGAAATAAATGATAAAAAGATCCAATATAGGGGACTATAATGCAGTAACCTAAAAAACAACATCCTAATTTACAAAGTTTTCTGCCATGTGAAAATTGGGAGAGGACATTAATTGTACTTAACTTTCTCTTTATATTTTACAAAGAGATTATTTTCATGACTCAAATTCGTGACTTTTGTAAATAAATAAATATTTCATAACTTGTGTTCTCTAATTAAATTATGCAGTGAATCAAGTGGTAAATTTAAATTAAATAACTACCTAGTCAACTCCACACTTTTTTGTAATTAAATATTTCAAAAAGTTATCAAAATTTACCAGTTTTAAGAAAAGACAAATAATAAATATTGAATAATGGAAGAAATGGTTCAAATAATTAATAAAATCTCTTTAAAATTTTAAAGTATTAAAAATAATATTATAATTTCATGATTATATAAATACTTTTAAATATTAGAAAATTAGGATTACATTGTAAAAAAACTTATTTGAACTATACTTATTATATGAATATGAACTGTTGATTCGTTAAATATGACATCTAAATTACATAATTTATAACCTTCAAATGTTTAAGAAATTCTATAAAAATTATTTAATTTATAATTTATTCCTCCCTTAGTATGTATAGATAATGTATATTACAATTTAAGCATTAAAATGATTGGAAACTTTACTTTATCAATGACACAATTATCAAACTATTGTAAATTTATTATTTTGTTTCAAATTAATTAATTTTATTAATTTGAGAAAAAGATAAAAACATGAATTCATCTCAAAATTTGACCAAATAGTCTTTTTATAATTACTTAAAAATAAGAATACGTATTATTGAACCTTTTTAGTTACGTGTTAATTTTATAAAGATATTCTAAAATAAATATCTTGAGTCGGTGCTTACCCAACAATTCTACATTAAATCATCATCACCATTTGTCCACCTATCACTTTCCTGCATTAATATGTTACTGGTAACGACATAACCTAAAGAATTGTAAGTAACCTAAAGAATTGATATATAGGGAACATAACCTAAAAAACGTGGCCTAGTTGAGTAACTGGGGGACATTTATGATAAGGTGTTTGCCTTCGCAACAAAAGATTAAGTTATCGTTAAAAAAACATTTAAACAATGGTGTTATAATAAATAAATTTATTGATCTTTTAAAAATAACAACAATTTTCATGAAAGGTTATTTGGTGATAGTTTGCCTTTTTAATTGATTAATAATAATAAATGCATGCTTACAAGTGTCATAGGTGTATGAATAAGGTGTTAATATTTTAATTTATATGTATATTCAAATTAAAGCACTTACACATGAAAGGAATAAGTTAGTATGTTGGCACTCTTTAAGTGAATGATATTTGAGGTTAAGTCCATAAGATTTGATGCCATTATAACATTATTGTATTGTTGCATGATTGTGTATTTATGTGTTTTATATGTTTTGTTTGTGTGTGTTTGTTTTGTTTGAGGACAAACAAAGGTTTAAGTGTGGAGATGTTGATAAGTGTAGATTATATTATGCTTTTATAGGTGTTTAAGTGTGTTTTAAATATTTTTAGATGATTATCATGTGTATAGACTTAGAATTTTGTTATTTTTAGTGTTTGTATATATTCTAAATGTTTATTTGGTTTATAACAAAAATTGAATCTTAATTTTATGTTTCAAGAGGTGTTTGATGTGTTTATGAGTATTGGGAATAAGGAAATTGAAGAATGAAGAAGATGTAAGATGCATGTGAGCACAATCATGATAGGTGTGTATGGGACTATATGGCTCTCAAACACGATCATGACAGGCAGCACAATCGTGAAAGAGAGGCTAAATTACATAAGGCACAAATTTATAATTATAAGGTGGTACCAATGGGTACAAAAAAAAGAGAATGAAAACTGGAGGAATAATATAAATTAAAATTAAAATTTTCTAATTATGATCTCATCGCAATTTAACTATTCCAAGAATTTTACTTTATTATTAAAATATCAAATATAATTAATAATATTATAAATTAAATAATATTATAAATTAAATTGCAGCTAACTAAACTAATACACGTCTTAGATGATCCAAAGGGATCAAAAAGATTAATGGGCTTAGTGACGAGCTAGAAGTAAAATTTAATGAGTTACTAATTAAAGGTAAGATTACATATTTTTTGTTGAATACGAAATTTCGGGGATCGGAAAGGCTTTTGTTTAGCGCACACTTGAAGACGATGAGGCGCAGAAGTTGCGGCATACATCTTACCATATACAAAAGAAGGAAGAAAATAAACAAGAAAGGAAGGAAGGTTGGGTAATGTTTGGATTGGTTTTTAAGTCGTGGGTACAAACAAAGCCATCTTCGGTCTTTGGCTTGGTCTTCTTTTCAAACCCCAAGTCTCTGTCCTCAGTTTCTGTACAAGGTAGTCAAGCATCGATCTTTTTCTATGTATATACTCTATTGGGTTTTATTATTTTGTAGTTCTTTGATTTTTATGTGAAAGATTGGTTCTTTAAGACCACCGGCTTTAGTTTGATGATATGTAGTATGATTGGATCTAGTCTTGTTCTTGTGCTAATGATCTATGGCTTGTCTTTGATTGCCTAATCTGTAGTTCCTGAATGTAGATCTGTGCTGGATTGTCATTTGGTTTTGATAAAAGATTCTATCTTTTGTTTCACTTTATAATCGAGTTCATTAGCTGATGTTTGTGTGTGACAAAAAGTGAAGTAACTTGTGTAGAATCAAGATTCAGATTTTGCTTCTCTAGGTGATGAATTGTTTAAAATTTTATTCTTTTGGAGATAAAAGTAGTTAAGTTTTGTGGAAATTTTGGTTGGCGATAGTGTTGATCCTGAGAAATAACAACATTCACTTCTCTTTTCAGGTATGTTTCTTGATTAAGCAGTCTCTTCTATTATGATGTTTCTTGGGTTTTGTCTTTTCTAAAATTTCTGTTCTTTATGCATTTTTTGGTTTTGATATTAGCTTCTTTGTGTGATTTACGGTTGAATACTTTCTGGGTTTTATTATTTTGATCTCTTTGTATTTGATATTGTTGGGTTTATGTTAAGATTGAATTTTTATGCCTACTGATCTTATGGTTTCATTTTGGGAGATCTTCTCTTGTTCTTTCAGTTCAAGAGATCTCATTTCTCTACTCTGTCGTTATGGCTCTAGTAAGACTTAGACCTGTACAATCTTATGAAGGGTTACTTGGTTTATTCGCATTGCACTTAGTTTTGTTCTACTTGTTACAATGAACTATTGTAAGTTTTTTTTATTTAACGGTAGATTGATGCATACAATCGAATGCTCGATGATTTAGTGATTTTAAAAACTCTACACATTCGTATCTTCTTGATTTTTTTTGTTATGGTTCCTTTGATACACATTTTTGGTAAATATTGTATTTTTATTGTATTTTATTTATTTATTTTAATTTTATTTATTTACTCTTTTTAATGTGTATAACTTATTTGTAGTTTTTTGTTGAATTATTACTATACTACAGTTTTTTTGTCACATTTACATGTGGGTCTATCGGAAACAGTCTCTTTACTCTGTAGGGATAAGGCTGTGTACTATCAAACCTATCTAGACCCCAAATTAGTGCGGAATTTAGACTGGGTGTGATGATAATATTGTTATTGGATTCTTAGGATCAATATGGTTTTTACACGAAAAATGGTAGCAAATTCACATTTGGCACATATTGAGAGAAAAAAAACAATCATTAAACCAATTGAAAGTCCGAATTGTCTGTATGAGTTTAGAATTCTTGCAACGAAGATGGAAAGCCATCAAAACTAGGTCATTACTTATAGTCACTATATTTTTCAAATTTATTTTCTGAAAAACTTAATTTGAAACGACGCCGTTTGTCTCAATGAATTCCTCCTCTTGCTAAAATCCCTATCCCTAGTAGAAAAGCCTCCAAAGTCTAAACCCATCTTCCAGTTGCAGTCTGTCTATTATACTGGACACCATCTTCGCTGTCAGTCGCATTCAGTTGTTGTTGTTTTTGTTTTTGTTTTTGTCTTTAAAAGAGAAAGAGAGGCAAAAGAAATGTTGGACATAAATCTGTTCAGAGAAGACAAAGGCAACAATCCTGAAATCATTAGTGAGTCTCAACGCCGTCGTTTTGCTAATGTCTCTATTGTCAACCAAATCATTTTTCTTGACAAGGAATAGAGGCAGCATATGTTCAACTCCTCCTCATTCCTTTCTCTTTTTTACTTCATGTTCATGTTCAGGTTGTAATTAATCAACTATAATTAGGTCAATTTGAGCTCAACAACCTCCGTAAAGAGTTTAATCAGATCAACAAAAGGTTTGCTTAGCTCAAAATTATGAGTCTTCTCTCTCTCTCTCTCTCTCTCTCTCTCTCTCTCTCTCTCTATCCCCCTTGTTTATTATAGTTGTCATAATACTAATCTTTATTACAATATTAAAAAAGTGCTTCTGTGTGTGTTTTTTTTTGGGTACAAATAAAAATAAAAATAAAAAATGGCAGGCGAGTGAGGATACTACTGAAATGATAAAAAGTACTGATGAAAATAAGCAATTAACTGTCAAGAAGGAAGATGAGGTGCAAGATGCTAAAGCTGCTTTGTATTCTTAACTGGAAACAATTGGGAACCTTCTGCATGATTCTGTATTCCTTAGTGATGATAAGGTATGCATGTGTCAGTTTCTTAAAATATCATTCATAAATGAATGATAATTAACAATCATTATATATATATGATTCTTCTAATCATAGGCAAAGAATCCTGTTATCAGAGCCTAGGGTGAGAAATGCCAACAGCCTAAATTGAAAAATCATGTTGAGCTTATTGACCTACTTGACATTGGTGATACCAAGAAAGGTAGGTACTTTACCATTCATGTTTCTACTTGATTATTCCCTTTTTACTCAATTATTGCATTCAACTAATTTTGTTTTTTGAAAAATTAATATAACAAATATTATGTCTTAATGAATAGGTGCAAATGTAGCCGGAGGTAGAGGCTTCTACCTTAAAGGAGATAGTGTGCGACTCAATCAAGCATTGATAAACTTTGGCTTGGATTTTTTGGAAAAAAGGGACTACATTGCCTTGCAAACCCCTTTTTTCATGAGAAAAGACATCATGGCTAAGTGTGCTCAATTGGCCTAGTTTGATGAAGAGCTTTATAAGGTAGATAATTTTTAACTTTAGTAATCCTTAATGCAATACTTATTCTTATCTCATTCATTTGTGATAGGTGACTGGCGAGGGAATGATAAATATCTTATTGCTACAGCTGAACAACCATTATGTGCTTTTCATGTAGATGATTGGATTCATCCATTATAGCTGCCAATCAAGTGATACTTTCTGTTAAGTTCCTTTAATGCTAAGATAGGTTGCTTTATGTTATTAAGCCTAATATTTTGGAAGATATGTTGGATATTCATCTTGTTTCTACAAGGAGGCTGGTTCACATGATCGTGATAACTTGGGGATCTTCCGGGTTCATCAATTTGAGAAAATAGAGCAGTTATGTATCCCTAGCTCCAATGGCAATGACTCTTGGGATATGCATGAAGAAATGATAAAGAATGCTGAAGATTTTTACAAAACGGTATGATTACAAATTTTTTATATTTCAACCGTTCCATAATAATTGTAACAAAATAATTAGATAGGAAACAGAGAAGTAAGGAATGCAAATTTTGATCATCTTTCTATCATCAAAACAGCTCAATATCCCCTATCAAGTGGTCTCTATTATCTCTGGTGCTCTGAATGATGCTACTGCAAAGAAGTATGACTTGGAAGGATAGTTTCCTGCCTCACAAACTTACAAAGAATTGGTCTCATGCTCAAATTGTACAGATTACCAGTCAAGAAGATTGGAAATTTGATATGGGTAAAAAAAGGTGGATATTATATGCTACTATTGCTTTGCATCAACTGACTTTAGTCCAATTATCTATCAAACTCTATATGCATCCACTTTTCTTTAGATGTTGAAAATTGCAGAGGGAGACAGATGTTATACTCTTTTGCCCTTAAAAAGTCTGTGATTGTGTATAACTCTTCTGCCCTTTTACTGTTTACTATTCTGAAACCATTTGGATGTTCATCTTAGAAATCTAAAGTTATTGCAACATTTTGTAAGTATAAAGCTTCAAATAGACCTTCTGAACTGAGCAACATCAGTTGTTCTGCATTTATAGTGTCAATGTGGATAAACAGGATCAAGATATAAGATAAAGCATATATTGGGGAATGATTTTGAGAACTAAAGGTTCAGAAGGGATTGTGGTCATGTCTGTTGGGAAATTGGGTAGGGATCTTATCTCGACTGCAGCGGAATAATTACGAAACTTTTTGGCAATCTATGATTTCTCGAAAATCAAGATCTCTTTAATTCTATAAAATAATTAACACAAATCATAATAAAGCAGAAACTTAATTCCTACCTTATTCCGAAGCTTGATCTTTTTCTTGTTGTATCCCTCGAATCATTCCCGAAACCGATCCATTTCAACCACTGTAGTCGCACAAATGTCCAGCCTCTAACGATATCCACAGAATGAGATGAAAGAACTCTGTAAGTCTTACAGAGACGGTTAAACATGAAGTGCTAGCTTCATAGAGCTTAAGCCTATTTATAATAAGCTTTTGAATGTTTTAGTAATTTAATTGAAATTAAATTATAATTTTAATTAAACTTTAATCAGAATTACAAATAATTCTAATTAAATATCAATTATGTCCATATAAGATTCAATATCTCATATTGATCGTTATTTATTAAATATCTCATATTTAATCATAAAATTTCTCAAACTTTACAATCAAGTCCAACTTGATTAAATTAACTTTGCTATTTTCAACCCATTCTATATGTAAGACCCATTAGGTTCTCAAATCCTTAGGAATGTCAAAGTGATTTTGAATAACCTTTCCGTACTTAATTTTTTCGTATAATTCAATCTTTTCATCAACCAATGTTTCAATTAGACATAAAGTATGGAATTAATGTCTACTTTATTTTGAGTCCAATCATATTAGCTCTTCGCCATTAGCTATTGATTCAATTAATGATATTTGTAAACTATTTTAAAAAATCATTCCACCTTGGTCGAGGATTTCCCGAATCAATATTAATCGAGAACAACGAAACATTATCTCTAATTACTTTAGGGTGATGAATCATATCTTGATCACTCAACTACCTCCATATATTTCATACTACATCTAATGACTACCGATTAAACGACCCATGATTAAATAGATCATAAGTAGTATCAAAACATAGCAATCTCCATACAAGATAACTTTGATAATCATAAGTCAAATGATTACTTATAAAATCATTACAATGAGAATTCCATAGACATACAAGTAATGTTTCAAATAGATTTCTCATATCGGGTTTATTCAGTGAACTTGTTCTCTAACAAGCACCCACACGTTTGTTTAAGTATCTCTATACTTTAGCCTATGAGATCGACTACTTCCTTCATAAAGAAAAGCACAACGTATGTTAGTCTTTTTATATTCTATTAATGTCCAATCTTAATAAAACAATGATCATGAACATTTAGGAATAATACGTAAATGCAATATGAATCTCATAATTATAATTTCATTATAATTTTATTTGCAATGTATAGTTATTCTATGGACTTTATCATATACATCTAAATACGTACAAGATAAAAAATGTCTTTAAATAATGTCACTAAACTACAGCCAAGGTGATTGACTGTAGAACATAAACCAACAATGTCCCGGTGCAGTTTGGATACTTTTTCATGGACAATGGATTTACATTTCTTTTGAAGGATGTAGAATACATTACACTAGGTGTGTTGATATGAAGGGTGCAATTGTTACTCAAAATGGATAGAAATTAGGTGTTATTTTAGCCAGCAATGGCTAGTAAAATAGGGAAGAAGTCAGATTTTTCTATTAATTTAACAATTATTGTACCCAACTTGTGTTGATCTTTTTCCCTTTAGAAGCAGATTTGATAATAATAGTAAACTGTAGATGCTCTCAGAATATTCGCAAATCGATTCCTTAGATTCGAAGTTGAAAGGAACAGATCCTTGTATATCATGATACTTGATCGACCTAATGGGCATTACTACAGGTGGTTATTCATTTCTTCAGGTTTTGGAAATTGCTACTAAAAGAAAAGAAAACTATGAATTGCAAGAAGCAACATAGCAATTCGGACAATCTTATGTTTTTGATTATTTATGTTTTGAACCTTAGATAATAGCTGTACTCTGGTTTGCGCCTTTTAGTGAACTTGAGTCCTGCATGAAGTGTGACCCTGTTCCCTCGTCCATCTGGACAGTGGGGTTAGGTCAAGTAAAAGTATTTGTTGGATATACATGCTCATAATCATTTCCACTATAAGCTTTCTTCATTCTCTTTCGTTGGTGACATTTGTAGTGTTTGGCTCAGAAATTGTATTGCTTAGAAAATTAAGGTATGTCTGCTCGAAACAGTAATTTTCTGCAACTCGAAATGTAGTACAAATTAGTGCTTCGACCATGGTTATATCACTTACGGAATTTTGAGTTCGGATTACTTAAAACTTTGGTGGTCCTTTTGTAACAGAACAGTGAGCAGGCAAAGCAATACGTGCATTTATTGAACTCAACGCTTACAGCAACAGAGAGGACCATTTGCTGCATACTGGAGAACTACCAGAGAGAAAATGGCGTAGAGATTCCTGAAGCATTGAGAGGATATATGGGTGGAAAAACATTTATACCTTTTCAAACCATGCCAACCACAGAAGGCAAGGGAAAAAAAGGCGAAGGCCTAATCCTACAATCTTGAACACTGGTGCAACCACAATATATGGGTGGAAAGACATTTATTAACCACAGAAAAAGGCCAAGGCCTAATCCTCCAATTTTTAACACTCACACAACTTCGACTTGTAGTTGGAAAGAGGGAATAGTTTAAACATCGTCTCACTCGTTGGCATTGCAGCTTGAAGTTAATTTGGTGTTTGTATGCAGCATTTTTTGCCGAAAGATATGACAAGACCACTGTTTCAATATGTTGAATGGACGCATTTTGAGGATAATATCAGCTCCGACAGACATCTTAGTTCATATGAATTGTGCATCTGCAATAGTACATGTGTAACTGCGACAAATTATATGTATCAAAATTTCCAGTATAATGTAAACTATGATTTGGATACGAGACATGGCTAGGGACCGGGCAGTTAAGATGTATGTCACGTGCTTTTTGGATTAAAAAAAGAAAAATTTATAAATTTTAATTTAAAAATACTTAATTTAAACGTTTAATCTTTTAAAAATTTTAATTTAATAATTAATTTTTTAAAACTCAAATTATTTAATTATATAGTTAATAGAAATTTCTTTTGAAAAAACAGTTAGAGGAATTTAAACTCTAAATAACCTACAAAAAGAAATATTGAAATTGTCCTTGACATACCAACCAACTCAAGTAAGCAGTTTGTTGTTAAAAGATTGAGATTGCAATTTGCTGTTGATAAGAAAAATGAGAGGAAAAGAGAGCCAAAAAAAAAAAAAAACAGAGAAAGAGCCAACCGGAATTAAACAACAAAGAGAGAAGGAAAGGGTCGAAAGAAAGAATAGCAGCTAAGAGGTTTAAAATCAGAGAACCGGAGAATAAACAGAGAAAAGAACATCCATGAGGGGGAACTCAGAAAGAACAAAAATAACAAGAGAGGGCGTGTTCCAACAAGGGAGGGAGAAGTAAAAAACACGAGATCAATATGAAACAAAAAGATATTCCAATAAATGTCAGTCTGTTGAAATCAAAGTCTTGGAGTTATAAGGAGGGCCATGGATTGGAACGTTCTTCACAGAGCACAGCTCAATCTCACACTTTTCTTATGGATTATGGATTACACGTTAATAATTATGGGTTAAATGGGTCTTTTGATAATATCCACCAAAAGCCACAAACATGTATAGTTATCAGGATAAAAAGTATACATCGTGAAATAATTAATTCATCACTAAATTAAAAATTAGATACCAAGTTGAAACAAGAACTCAAAAATAAGCATTTGAGTTTGTTATTTCAAGAATGTTTATCATATCACATCTAAATAGCTAGTACATGATTTTAGGATTGACCGTTTATTTTACCTAAGGAGAAGGCATGTCTTAAGCTACAATTCCACGAGCTAAGAAATGATTTGCCAAAAACGGAAAAGTAAAATAGGAAACTGGAGTTCTGAACCTGGCTGGGTTCAAGTGCTCCATTCTCCCATACATAAGATTCCTTATCAGCATACGCCTTGGGATATAAGAAAGATTGCTCTGCTATCAGTACATTTATGAACCAGAAAAGGTTTAAGAAACTAAGAATTGACACAAGCAGGTGCACAGAGATAGGCACAGACAGAGCATGAGCACTGACCAAAACCAACACAACTATTTGTAACATTGATGCTTTCTCTTGACAAGCACCCGTCACCAGCCCCACATTCAGCACCTGTAGCTACCTCCAAAGAGAAACCCATACAGATTCTCTGTTTAAGATGGAAGACATACGTGAAAACAACCTACAAACTGTACTCAAACCTTGTAGCTTGTTGGCTGCATCTCTTCGTAGTCCATCACAGACAACAAACCATAGATATCCAAAAACTAGCTATCCCACATCAAGATTCAAAACCGAGCTTTCTACATAAAATGCTCAAGCTTAAGAAGAAAATGAATTAGATAGACATAACATTTTGGCTAGCAACTGATCAAGCAGCTATGCTTAACATTTATAACCACATGAATTTCTAGAGAAGAAAGGGAAGTGAAAGAGGGACCAAATATTATAGCTAGCAACTTAACAAGGAATTCAGCTGGGAACCTATAAGAACATTAATTTCTATATAATAAACGAAACCAGAATGGATAAAGGATAAAAAGAAACCTAAGAGATGCAGAATAATTCATTGAAATAATAAAAATTATTCAGTTCCACCCAATTTCTGAAAGATTCACTCATTAAACTACTAAATGATACAATAAAGCTAAAAAGACGAGTAAATAATTAATTAGTCTTTTTATCCATATTTTTTACGAGCTGCCTCATCTGAAACCTCCAAAACAGGAAATAGACCAAACCCATTCCAAGTAACAAATACACCCATAAATTTTCCTCTTTACTTTCCCTCTGTGACCTCACCTCTTCAATGTCAAACCATTCCCTCCCTCTCTTTCCCATCACGCCCTCCATCACACACCCATATAACACATATGCTCTGTCCTCTCTTCCCACAGCCACCGATGTGGGGAATCTCTCATTGTCGAGGGCAATTTTGTCATAAACTACCCCCTCTCCCCAACTATCTTGACTCTTCAAAAACCACAATTTCTTGGAGGACACCACCAAGGCAACACCATCACTACGTAAGGCAATTCCATCCGCCATGGTCAATTCCTCAGATAACAAGACCATCCTTGCTGTACCGTCTTCTTCATCCACCTTGAACATTTTTCCTGTATTACTCTGCACAACCAGCAGGTACCCTTTGCTAACATAAGCAATCCCGTTAAGTCCAGAACTGCTGTAAGGTGCATTATGGTCCACCGGCTGCTCTGTAAATATTGGAGATCTTGAAAAGACAGATGCCTCTCCTTGAGAATTGACTTTCCAGATGAAGTTTCCGGCTGAATTAGTGACATAGGTGTTGCCCTTAAAATCAACCGCCACACCGTTCGCAATGGGCCGCAAAGTGTCATTAGCATCATCAGCAAGGACAGAGAGGAAAAGTCGATGGCGGGAGTTGAGGTCATAGGCAGCAATGCCATTGAAAGGTGGTAGAGGGGCCATGGAGTGTATAGCCGCAAGGAGACGACTCTTTACAGAATCCACAGCTAAGCCAACAATTGATGTATTTGGAGGAAGGGAAAGGTCAGAGATCAAGGTTTCGATGACGCCAGCATCAGACACCGATAGAATAGACCGTTGATAGATAGAGCCGACGATGAAGTGTTGGGCAGAAGGGTCATATGCAAGGCCCTCAGGGTAGAGATTTGGAAATTGGAAATGAATGGTGTGGGGCTTCCCAGCCATCGGAGTAAATGGACTAATTAGGAGGAAAAACACAATGAATGCGGTCCTTGACATCCCTAAGTCTGATATTATTAGATTGCCGATTTGATAACTTCAAGAACTGACAGCAAATAAAGTCAATGATCAGTGAGCAAGAAAAAAGCAAAACAACAGCTACAAGTTTCCTCATTTTGCACAGAAAGCAACACAGAGATCTTCAAACTCACAATATGTAACCAGGGTTCAATATGGGTTCAACACAGACTTAGTTGTAGAACAAAAATTAACCAAAAAAAAAGGTTAAAACGGTTACATAAAATCACGTCTCTTAATCAGCGTTGGATGTCTCCAAAGTTGTCTTCCACTTTGACACATATACCATACAGAGAAGAACACCCAACTCATTGCCCAAAGTTGAACATCTTCAACAAAGTCAAAAGCTGTGTTTGGCTGGTTTGCAGAGCACCATTAGAGTACAGAAAGCTACAATAATACCTAATCGATTGCCAAAAGTTCAACATCTTCAACAAAGTCACAAGCTGGTTTTGATTGGTTTGAAAAGCACCGTTAGAAGATAGAACAACCCCACTACGTCTTCAATAGGAGGACACTTTCATACGAGAACATGAGCATGAAAAGCTTTTAACATTCGGATTTAACGAACTCCATCGATTGATATCGTAATCAGGCAAGATTAAACACCCAAATAGCAATACAAGCACCAAATGGTTGACCAGTCCATGAAAGTTATCCAAAA
>JANQBM010000005.1:20847000-20857161 GCA_025594535.1 Erythroxylum domingense | reverse complement strand
CTTTTAGTGACAAAACTTAGTGATAAAATAAATTTTAACGCTATTAATATATTAATAGTGACAATTTAATTGTGAAAGAAACTAAATTGTCACAATTACTATTGTATTAGTAACAAAAATATAAATCATCACAGATAATCCAAACAATAGTGTCAATCAATTATCTAGTCACAAAAAAACTCGTATTTGTGACAAAACAATAGTTAGTCACAAAAAAATTGTCACTAAATGTCTTAACTCTTTTAATGGTAGAGGTGAATAATATCTTACATAAAATGCTAAGACTTAAATATTAAATAAAGATGGGAGCTTAATAGAGTCCAAAATTACAGTTAATTACAAATGGAAGCCAAAAAGGAAAAATGAAATAAGATTATGGAAATAAATGAGAAAAAGATCCAATATAGGGGACTATAAGGAGATAATGGAATTAAAAGATAATAGGCCCAACATAAAAGGAGCTAAGGAATCTGACAAAGTTGTTCATGCAATGGAAAGGTGACTCATTCAAAACAAGACCAAGGAGTAAAAGAATACTCCTTATAAAGGAGTTGATATAAGATTAAATCACTAAAATGATGTATTTAAGGAGCATGTCAATTGAATTGGAGCATTTGATTTGCATTATAAATAGAATGATTTTACATGAAGCAACAAACAACAAAAAGTAAATGCCATATAATTGAGTCAAATAACAAAAAGTAAGGTAAAATTCAATAATCAAATTACCTATAATCACTCGCCAATTGAGATTCAGGTAGATGTAATAATAAATAAAAGAATATCCCCCTTAAAATTCATCAATTATTTAACTAGTATGGAGGGATTCAAAGAAGTCGTAACTAAATGATTGAAAACAGGTGTAGATGGTTTTGATACCTATAAATGAATGAGGAAACTCTAATTTATTAAGAACGAATTACAGAACTTGAATGGGAGAAAATTCAAAAAATAATAGCAACTTTAAACTATGCTCTGAGAGACCTTTATATAATCCCAAACAATAATAGCTTAAAATTAAAAAGAGGTTAGCCTTATAAAACAATATCTATGTGATAAGATCTGATCTTACTATATTATTTGATATTATCTTCTTTGTTTTGGATTTATTTTGATGCTTAAATATGGAAATTGTTTTGATTTAGGAGATTGCATTAAATTGGAACTCTATTGATGATAATCATAAATTTTGGACAAAGTGAATAGATTACTGCAATGGATAAGGTTGATCACTTGAAGAGTTGAAGTTTAACTAGGAAAATTCCTCTTATCCCTATCATGTAGGAGTTTGATTTTGAATTCGTTTTAGATAAACATCTTTACAAGTTAGAGTTAGAGTTAGAGTTAGATTAGGATTAGAATAAAAAACCCCATAAAAAGGACATTCCTCACAACAGAAAAATGTTCTCTCCTCTTATGTTTTTCGCCATTCTTAGTCTTTCTTCTAATTTTGTTATTGCAGCGAAAGCCATGTGTGGCTAAACTCATTCGTTCTAATTCAAAGGGATTCGATGTTCTAGTTGTAACTTTGTGAAGTTTTGTCTTTCAAACTTTTATTCACATTTTAATTCAAGTATTTCTTGTTTTGAGTTCCTATATTTCATGAATAATTGATATTAAATTAATCTGACAATTTAAATTAATATTGATTATTCTATCCCTATCCATGAATTCAGTGATCCATAATTGTTATGAAGGATTGGTACAAGTAGCAAATAGGTTATTTATGAATTTCCATATTTAACTTATGATAACTAAGAAAACTAAGTTAAATAATTGCAACTACTTCGATTATTTAATTTAAGGTTAGTCTTTTTCACGAAGCTTATTGTTATCTTATATTTGATATAGAATGCTATCACACTCAGTCAATAGATTATAAGTTTTGGTTTGGATGCTTGGTTTGAATCAATTAATTTAGAAAAATTTGAGACTTATTACGACTATCCTAATATGTTTCAGACTAACTGCTTGAATCATGAAAATATTCTTTTTAGACCAATGATCAATATTACAATTATATGAGATCTTTCCCTTGAATTGAAGTTTGGTAATCTTAATTTTTTCATTTTTAAATTCAGTTGATTTAATTTGTTTTCGTCTTAATTTTAGTTAATTAGTTATTTAATCAAACACCCCCCGGTTTATTTCTTGAAATTAAGAAACAAGTGTTTAGTTCTCTAGGGATTCAACCTAGTTCCACGAATACTAAAAAAAGTTTAAAGAAGTAAAATTATTTTGTGGGCTTTGACAACCTGATCAAAATTTGGTGCTGTTATTGGGGAACTATTTCAAGTTTCTTAGTTTCTTTGTGCTTTTATTTTTACAATTACTACTGACCTCTCGTCTTGTATGACTCGTACTTCTCAGATAGGTAAATTGCAATATAATCTAGAAATTGAGAAGACAACGTGTCTTTTAAGAAAAGAGACTAAGCAAGGAAGTAGTCATTTACCTGTGGACGTGAAAGTTGAAGTAGATCTAACAATTGGTGAAGAACCTAATTTTCAAGAAGAGGACGAAAAGATGACAAATCTCAACCCCAGAACGTTAAGGGAGTTAGCGGCACCAAATTTGAATCAACAACCTTTATGCATTCAATTTCTAAATGTGGAGGTAGATTTCGAATTGAAATCTTGTTTGATTCACTTACTGCCTACTTTTTTATGGTCTTGCATGAGAAGATCTGGATAAACACCTAAAAGAATTTATGTTGTTTGCTCTGGAATGAAGCCACAATGGGTTACAGAAGAACAAATTTATCCCAGGGCTTTTCTGTTCTCTTTAAAAGATAAGGCAAAGGATTGGTTATATTATCTTCTACTTGGCTTAGTAACAATATAGAACGAGATGAAAAGAATTTTTCTAGAGAAGTTCTTTCTTGCATCAAGGGCAGCGACTATCAGAAAGGAGATATGTGGGATAAGACAAATTACAAGATAAACATTATGTGAATATTGGGAAAGAATGTTTATGGAGAAGTTCTTTCTTGCATAAAGGGAAACGACTATCAGACAGGAGATATGTGGGATAAGACAAATTACAGGAGAAACATTATATGAATATTGGGAAAGGTTTAAGGAGCAATGTGTTAGCTGTCTACAATATAAAATTCCTGATCAACTTCTAATTCAATACTTTTATGAAGGACTATTGCTAATGGATCGAAGTATGGTTGATGCAACTAGTAGAGGAGCTCTGGTAAACAAAACACCTTAGGCAGCCAGATAGTTGATATCAATTATGGCCAAAAGTTTTCAACAGTTTGGGATAGGGATGGATGGAGATATTAAGCGTGTGAATTAGGTAAGTAACACGCACCTTGAGGATAAAATTTCTGATTTAACCACTCTAGTTCGTCAAATGGATGTAGATCAATTTCAATCAACAAGAGTGTGCAGAATATGCTCATTCTCTAGACGTCCTACGGATATGTGCCCTACATTGCAACAAGACTCTCTTCAAGAAGCTAATGTAATAGGGGGCTTTCCTGGTCAACCTCAACAAAAGTATGACCCTTATTCTAATTATTACAATCTAAGATGGAGGGATCATCCAAATTTGAGCTATGGAAATCAAGGAAGCTGACAACAATATCATCCTCAAATTTTTAAACAACCTCAAGCTCTTACATATGCTCAACCTCAATCTTCAAATTTAGGTATGTCTTTAGATGAAATTGTTAAGGCACTTGCTTATAATACTCAACAATTTCAACAATAAACAAATGCAAACCTTTAAAACTTGGGAAATCAGGTTAGTCAATTAGCCACCTCAGTAAATAAATTGGAAGCGCGAGCATTGGGAAAATTACCTTCCCAGACGATGGTGAATCCTAAGGAGAATATGAGTACAGTGACTTTGAGAAGTAGTAAGAAAATTCAATATGGAACTTCTTTACCAATGGAGATAGAAAAGCACGGTGATGGAGAAATGAAGAACAAACTTCCAACTCAAGAATAAAAAAAGGTAAAAAATGATTCATCTTTATTAATATCAATTAATGCACGTTTACCTCCTTTTCCTAGCAGGTTGGCTAAACTAAAAAATGATGGATATAAAATAGAGATCCTATAAGCTTTCAAAAAGGTAGAAATCAATATACCACTTCTGGAAGTCATCAAGAAAGTTTTGAAATATGCAAAATTCTTAAAGGAGTTGTGCACAAATAAAAGGAAACTAAAAGACAAGGAGAGAATAGTTTTGGGTAAGAACGTATCAGCTGTGATAAATAGGAAATTACCATAAAAATGCAAAGATCCAAGTATGTTTACACTTTCGTATGTTATTGGTAATACAAAAATTGAGCATGCCATGCTAGACTTAGGTGCATCTATTAATGTCATTCCATACTCAATTTATTGAGCTTTAAAAATAAATTCTTCACAAAAAAACTAATGCAATAATCCAACTAGCTGATCGTTTGTATGTGCATCCTATTGGAGTTATTAAGGATGTTTTAGTCCAAGTTAATGATTTGGTATTTGCAGTAGATTTTTACATCTTGAAAATGGATGGAGATAACATTCAGATTCGATTCTATTGGGTAGGCCGTTTATGAAGACGACCAAGACGAAAATTGATGTAGATGAGAGTACTCTTTCTATAGAGTTTGATGAAGAGATAGTAAAGTTCAACATTTTAGAAGTAATAAAATACCCTAGTGATCTTCAATATGCCTATCATATGGATATTGTGGATTCATTTGTTCAGGATATGTTTAAAGAAGAGAGTGTTGAAGATAAGTTGGAATGTATGGCTAAATCGGAAGTGAACGAGCAAATTGATGAAACTTGTGAAGTTATAGAATCATTGTTTGCAATGCTAATAGATTCGAAAACTTTAAATGATGAACTTATATAACTCACAAGAAATCTGTTTTGCAGGCTCCAAAGATCAAATTAAAGGTGTTACCTAATCGCCCCAAGTATGTCTATTTAGTTGATGGAAAGTCATTACCTATAATCATTTCAAAAAGGTTGACTAAAGAGCAAGAGGAAGGTCCAGTGGCACTACTTAAGGAATACAAAACTACAATTACATAGAAGTTTGGGAAGAACTAGCCATATTAAACATAACGGCGTCAAACAATTACCTTTTTCGAGAGCCAATCCAAAATATGATTGATTTATTTTATTTTATTTTGTTTTAGTTATATATAGCTTGCATTTTATTACTTCTGAAAATAAATTTATTGGTCTAAAGTAAAAAGGAGGTCTTAAAATTCCAGACTACTAAATCTCAAAAGGCAAAACCTTGCCTTATGTAATTTAGTGTTCTAAAGTGAAGACCTTAAAATTCTAGACTACTAAATCTCATAAGGTGAGATCATACCTTATGTAATTTAGTATTATGGAATTCCAGATTACCAAATTGCATAAGGCTAGATCTCACCTTATGTGATTTAGTGTTTTGATTTTTTTTCTTTTTTCATTTAATTATTTACTTTCTTTATTTACTTAAATATTTTTTTATTTAAAAAAAAAACCTAAAAACCTAATATGCTTGTTAGCCCTCCTCCCACACAGCAGCCCAAAGCTCCACCACAAAAGCACCTTCACCCCCCCCCCCCTCGTTTTTTTAAAGTTTTAACTAAATTCTTTTATTTTCCTTTTATTTAAATTTTAATTATTATTAGGTTGGTTTTTAATCTTTTTCCAAGTAGTTTTTGTTTATCTTGTTCAGTTTTATGGGGCATTCTAAAGCTAATACCGAGGCTGCAACAAAAGAAAAATTACCGATGAATGCTAATTCACACCTTCAATCTACAGCAAGTTCTGAAATCGGTACTAAAAAAAAGCGTGCGTGGATAATTTTCAAATACTTACAATTCAGGGAAGTCCTTTATTTTGTGCTTTATTTTTTGATTATCTTTATTGAGTTGTGAGTATCTTATTCATAAATTAGGGATAATGTATGATTTACGTGTGAGGGAACGAGTTTTTATTACGATAAACTTTGCGATTTGTGCTTGGACTCATGATATGTTGATTCATATATTAATTATTCCTCATGATAGCTTCAAAATTTTTTTATTGTTGTTCATGAATAATTCTTAAGTTAGGATGCATTTTCGATTTAAGATATAATGCATGAGAGAGACAATCATGATTAGTGTTTTCATTGAAATTTTCAAGTATCTCATTGGTTGAATGAAAAGTGTGGGATACTTCATGCGCAATTTCTGATACCTACGTGAGCTTTGAACCTAAGAGCATTCATCATATATATGCTCGTATATATCTTTTTGTTGTGTGTTATCAAACGTAGCTTGTTTATGCTACAACTTGCTTTTGAATACATGTTAAGACGACATTTTTGATGAATTTGTGTATAAAGACGATGAGGGCATTTAGGATAACCACTTTTGACCTAAACAAGCCTACCTTAATTTTTATCCTTAGAAAAACAATTTGAGCCTTACCATTTATTGTCTTGCATAATAACGTTGTTATAAGCCTAATTAAGCCTTTTTGTTGTTGATATCCTTAATCATTTTGAACCCTTAAATTGAAGGAATTGTATTAGCTTATTTGTATAGGATTTTGACTAATCGTGTGAAAAGAAAATTAGATGATTCAAATTGCATTGTTTTGATTTTTTTTAGAATGGAGGAAAAGTAAAAAGAAAAAAGAAAAAATGATTGAAAGAGATGTCATCTCCTCTTTAATATAAAAAATAAAAAAAAGAAAAAAAAGAAAAAAGGAAAAGAAAAGAAAAAGTTAAGAAAAAAGAAAAAAAGGAAAAGAAAAGAAAAAGTGATTAAAAGAGATGTCATTTGAATCAAGTGAATTTTGATTTAAGTTGAAAATTGTGTGGATAAATTTGTATTATTCCCTTCAATTTTATTTAGCCAAAAAGCTTCTTCTTGTCATACCTTACCTAAACCACGTTACAGCCATTATAAAATCCCTTTGATTTATGTTCATTATTGTTTAGTGGTGGAGATATCATTCTTGAGCAAGCTTATGGAAATAACTCGATATGTTTTGATTTGAGAGCTTAATGAACCCTAAACATTTTAAGCGTATAGAGTGAAATCTTTGTGAGGGTGTCAAGTCTTCTTCGTTTGATTTTGATGGAATTGATGAGATGTTATGTTTTAACAATATGTCCTATGATTGCTTATTCTCTTAATTGTTATTTATCTTAACCCTTAAATGTGAATTAGCTTTTGGAAATTTCTGGATAACATGCAAGGAGATGAGAGGTTGTTATGAAGATGATTAATGTATTGAATTGATGTATGCTTGAGGACAAGCATAAGTCCGGTGTGAGGGAATTTGATAAGATCTCATCTTGCTATATTATTTTATATTATCTCCTTTGTTTTGGATTTATTTTGATGATTAAATATGGAAATTAGTGTTTGTTTTGTTTTAGGAGATGAAACATGGAGATTACATTAAATTGGAACTCTATTGATAATAATCACAAATTTTGGATAAAGTGAAGAGATTGCTGTAGTGGAAAAGGTTGATCACTTGAAGAGTTGAAGTTTAATTAGGAAACTTCCTCTTATCCTTATCATGTAGGAGTTTGATTTTGAATTCGTTTTAGATAGACATCTTTACAAGTTAGAGTTAGAGTTAGATTATGATTATATTAGAAAACCCTATAAAAGGGATGTTCCTCACAACGAAAAAAAGTTATATCCTCTTATATTTTTCACAATTATTAGTTTTTCTTTTATTTTTGTTATTGTAACGAAAGCCATGTATAGCTAAACTCAATCATTCTGATTCAAAGGGATTTGATATTTTAGTTGTAACTTTGTGAGGTTTTGTTTTTAAAACTTTTATTTATGTTTTAATTCAAGTATTTCTTGTTTTGAGTTCTCATATTTCATGAATAATTAATATTCGATTAATTTGAAAATTTAATTTAATATTGATTTTTCTATCACTATCCATAAATTCAGTGATCTGTAATTGTCATGAAGGATTGGTATAAGTAACAAACATGTTATTTATGAATTTCCATATTTAACTTATGATAAATAAGAAAACTAAGTTGAATAATTGCAACTATCTCGATTATTTAATTTAGGATTAGTCTTTTTTACGAAGCTTATTGCTACTATTTATTTGACACAGAATGCTATCGCACCCAGTCAATAGATAATAAGTTTTGGTTTGGATGCTGGGTTTGAACCAATTAATTTAGAAAAATTTGAGACTTATAATTAGACTAACTGCTTTTTAGACCAATGATCAATGTTACAATTAGATGAGATCTTTCCCTTGAATCAGAGTTTAGTAATCTTGACTTTTTCATTTTTAAATTCAGTTTGTCTTAATTTTAACTAATTAGTTATTTAATCAAAAACCCTAATTTAAGTTTATTGCTTGAAATTAAGAAACTAGTGTTTATTTCTCTAAGGATTCAACTTGGTTCCACAACTACTACAAAAAATTTAAAGAATAATAATTATTTTGGGGGCTTTGAAAACCAGACCACTATGCCCAAAAAATTCATAATTCTCTAACCAAAACAGGATCAAGGGTACAATGGCTAAAGGACGAGGATATAAGCATAAGCTACTTCCATAATGTGGTCCTAATTAGAAGAAACATCAACAAGATAGGTTTATTAATAGACATTGATGGGATATCTTATAACAAACAATTTGATTTGAAGAGAATCATTTTTATCCACATAAAGACTACAATAGGCAAACTAGTTGAGTGTAGGTGCTCTAAAATTCATATCAACTTTAATTAATCCAAAACAAACTGAGTGGCTCTCTAATCTATTCAAAAGAAGAGATATAAAAATAAATTTTTATAGCTTGAAGCCCAACTACGCTCATACGCATGATGGACTTGATGTTATTTTTTCCCTAAGAAAACATGGCATTTGGTTGAAGATCTGGCCTCAAAGGCAATACTAAAACTATTCACCAACCAAAAATGCTTAAGGAAGTGGGAAAAAAACATTTGTTTGTCTCATTATGAAAAAGCCAAACCCTTTTACATTGCTATATCTTACTATAATGTATTTTATAAGATAATTTCCAAGATGATAGGAGCTAGAATAAAAGTTACCCTCATCTTAATCATCAATAATTTCTAAGATGATAGGAGCTAGAATAAAAGTTACCCTCATCTTAATCATCAATCTAAGTCAGGGAGCATTCATTCAAGGGAGGAGCATAAAGATAACATTCTTAGAATAAAAGTCACCCTTACTTTAATGATTAATCTAAGTATTTGTAGCACTATATTGATGGAACGAGAATCTGTAAGAATAACATAAGATCATCAACATAGATCAAGTGTGTTAATATGATTTCTCTATAGTGAAATTTAAAACTTCCATTACAGGATTTGAACTTGACAAGCATATAGCAAATTTAAAACAACCTAAAACTAATAGGATAAAGCCTAAAAGGCAGCAAATCAACAATTGTTGGAGTCTTAAAGAGGAGCAAAGCACTACAGAATTAAATGTTAGACTTGGAGACTTTGATGGTTAAGGAGAGGAGAGCTGGCATAGTGGTAGAGTGACGGTGTTACATCAGGCTTGACATTGGCACGGTGTAGCAATATCTAACCAGTGGTGACAATGGGAGTTAGTGCCTAGTGGATTGGTGAGTGTTGTGTAAGAGATTTTTGCCCCTAAAGGTAATTTTGTAATTTTCCTATAAAGTGGAAAGTTATTAATTGTAATTTAATAAATTATCAGTTAAGTTACGTAATTTGATTCAGATAAGGGTAACAAAGAGGTCCAATAAATTATCTAGATTAATGGGTCGAAGTCTGGGTAGAAAATAGATCCCTTTTAGTGTAGACCTGATCCATATCGGCCTTGTGATGGGAAAGCTCGATATGGAAGCTATATAAATAGGTTATGGTCTCCTTCAATTGCTCATATCAATTGTAAGCATACAAAACCTCTGACCTGTTAAGAGAACTTATGTATTGAGAAAATTGTAGATAATTTATTAAATTGTAATTTAATAAATTATCGGTTAAGTTACGTAATTTGTTTCAGATAAGGGTAAAAAAGAGGCCCAATAAATTATCTAGATTAATGGGTCAAAGTCTGGGTAGAAAATAGATCCCTTTTAGTGTAGACCTGGTCCATATCGGCCTTGTGATGGGAAAGCTCGATATGGAAGCTATATAAATAGGTTATGGTCTCCTTCAATTGCTCATA
>JANQBM010000005.1:20798350-20808386 GCA_025594535.1 Erythroxylum domingense | reverse complement strand
AGAAAAATAATTAATACTTGACTGATAAATCAATTGAAACAAAGAACAAAAGTCTCACAACATTCAGAGTTCAATAAGTAGGATTCCATAAACCAAGAAAAAGATTTAGCTACTCATAACAGAGTTGAACAGAAAAGAAATAACAAAATATATTGTCTCCATCCCAAGTCCTTCTAGAAAATTCGAAAATATGTATAAATAAAACACTGTAGGAAATACGAAAACAATGACTGCATGAACAATATGTGATAACCAAGAAGAACTAGTGTACAAATGTAGACTATCTAAGTTGGACTGTAACTGATGTAAAAACAAAAGAAAAACACTGTAGAAAAGATGAAACTAATCCTAAGGTGGCTGCCGAAATCAAAAAATAAAATAGTGCAAAAAATCCAGTCCCCTATGTCTCCCCCAGTTAGAAGAAAAATCTAGTCTCCTAGGTCTGTATGAGTAGTGTCGTGAACAGTCCCACTTCTAACTGTTCACGTTTTTGTTATTTTAATGCCTTTTTCTCTCTCTTTCCTTCCTTTCTCGTAATCTTTTGCAGATAATCGTTAGCCAACTTCAAGTTGTAGATCTCCTTGATAAGATAGAAGTCTAATATTTAAAGATTGTGAAAATTTTGAATTTAAACTTTGAAACAAAATCTGCAAAATATGTTCTCATCCTTGCACGTGGCCACGTCTAGTGACTATTTTGCTGCCAGATTTGGAATTTCAGATTTTTTTCCTTTCTTTTTCATCTTTTTGATTCAATTTCATCTCTAAGGTGTTGAAAATCATCTGCAAGCAATTATAAGACAATTCCATACATTTTAAATAATAATTTCAACATATTAAAGAGACTTAAATACAAAATAGTCGCAAATTGACAACTTAACGAGTTCCCCCTCACCAAACCTTTGCTTGCCCTTGAGTAAACATATCAAACCACTACACTCAGTCAATTCCTCCTTCACAAGATCAAGTACACACAATCCATTAACTTGGACCAGTAAGACTTAAGTTGCAACACATATCATAATCGCTTTTCACCAATGCAAATAAATGAAGTCAAAATAAGACATCTTTGTTCAAAAGCAATCATGAAATCAAAATAAATTCTTCTCACAGATTTCGCTCTTACACTCAAATGTTTGAGGGTGAACTGTTTCTCTCACATCGCACTCTAACATGTTTCACTATCATAGGCTTGCAATTTCACAAGTTATCATCCATTCAGATCGTATGAGCTAATAGATCATAAGGACTTTATTCAGGGTGGTATTGGAGCTAGGTTCACAGGTGAGGTAAAAAAATTGGAAAAAGGTTATTCACAAGCATTCACGAAGTATCAAGTAAAAAGGGACATGCAAACTAACATTCTGAGAGAAACATAAATGAAAAGGAATACAACTACTCATTACTAACTAGTACCAATATACTATATTCTTTGTTTTTCTTTTCTTTTCTTTTTCTTCTCTCTTTTTTTTTGATTTTTTTCCTTTTTCTTTTTTCCCTTTTCTTTTCTCCTTTTTTTTCCAAATAATGCTAAGAACAAGGGAAAATAATAAAAACAAGAGAAAATAATAACACATGAGTAGAAGTACCTATAAAAATATCTCAGAACACAATATAGAACAAAAGTCCCAAATTACTCAATGCTTCATTCAACTTGTGGTAGGGTCAGGCTTATGGGATTTTTGGGTTTTAAAAATACGGTGATTGATTGAAAAAAAAGATAAAGGCTCAAAAATGTTTGCAAAGGGGAAATAAGTAAGTTGATCGTTTCTAGGCTATGGGTGTAGAAATAAGGAAGGCCTTAATCACTTCTATATCCCATATGATCAAACAAATTCAAACTGGTTCCATGTAAATTCTGAAGGCAACATGAATAAAGGAGCATCACACCATTCAAACAAATAGCATGTCACAAAGATGACGTCATTTAGGCTCAAACTTCGTTTATAGTTTCAATTCAAGAATTCACCTTAATTTCACAATTTATCTCCTCACTCACATGTCAAAATTTTGACTAAGCATATAAGATCAGTTATTGCAATCAATCAACATGCTTTCTCTTTAAAACTCACTCAGCCCAATTAATGTCATGTATGTACCCAATCTCATCCAAAATAATATGACCAAGCTTCATGGCTTAACATACATACCCAATACAAAATTCATTAAAAGAAATCACACAAAAATTTAAACTATTCACACATCACAATTCCAATTCTTTCCCCCACACCTAGACCAACATTGTCCTTAATGTTATAACATAAAAATAAAGAAATGAAAGTATAAAAGAAGAGGGAAAAGAACGCTTCTCTATTTATGGAATTAGAAGAAAGCGAGTTGGTTACTCTCTAATTTGTCCAATCTACGTTCCATGCGCTGTAGGAGTGCTAAAATAGTCAGATCAGTCATCGAAGGATGTGTTGTGGTGGGATGTGATTATTGCGCAGTTGTGGTTATGGAGAGGTTGGTATTGGCAGTTCTTCTTCTTTGACGATGCGGACGAGGGGTAGGTTGTACAGCCGGTCCAGGTAGGGAAAACGTGTATGCATCAGCTCCTGCAGTAACAACCAGTGCCATCCTGTACAAACGCTCACAATCCAATGGTTCCATCTCACAAGCAACTGTAAGGTTAGTGTTCTCAAGATCTAAAACTCCCACATTAACAGCAAGTTGAGTGATATAGGAATCGAGGATTAAAGTTGGATTTTGCTTTTTCAAAACAGAATGCAATTGAGTGAGCATCGAAAAACCTAAATTAATTGAGACATCATTTTCCATTCACCAAAGAAAGAAAAAATCAGCTTTTGAGAGGACATCAGCAGTTTGTCGACGACTAGAGAAATTATAAACCAGAAAATGATGCATATACTTTAAAGCTGGTTTGCGAAGAAAAGAGCTTTTGGAAGTGCAAGGGTTATATTTCTCAAAATCAACGGACCATTCGGACCAAAGTGCATATGGGTCAAATTCAGGCTCATAATCACAACAACCATTTTTTTAGCCACAGATTTTGTCACAAATTTCATCGTTGCAGAAAATGAAGCAGCCGAAAATGAATGCCACTGTTTCATAAGCCTACATTTAATCATGCCAGGTGCAAACAAGTTAAAATTTGGATCATCTAAGTTGAATTGAAAAGTGGCATAAAATTCCCTAGTTAATTCCACATTTGTAGGGCAACAAACATTAACATAATGCATCCAACCCATCTTATCCACATAATGTTGAATTTCAGAACGAATATTCAAAGTGTCCAATGTGTCATCATGTATGAACTTACAAAGATGTGTATGCTTATCACAAATTAGTTCAAATCTATTCTGATCACTTTCCTGCTGAAACGAGTTAAATGTATTAACTGTCAATTACAACCGACTTTGAGAAAAAACATTCTTATCTTTTCTACTATGGCTGCGTGTTGCAGTAGAAATTTTGCAACTGTCCGCTGGCACGTTCTGTTCTGTGTTCACAATTTCTGGTTCTGCGTGTGCATTCTCCTGTGTTTCCCCTATTTCTAGTTGTTGTTGGTCCTCAGTTGTGTCGTAGGAGGTGGATTCTTATGGAATTTCTATGGATTGTGTAGGTGGGGATAATATTGGGGGTGATTCGGGGCTATCGTCATCATGAATGCGATTTGTTGGAGAGCAGTGTTGTTTCAATTGTTCGTTAATTCATAGGGTATTGAGATGAACTCAACGTCTAGGAGGCATGGATCTAGGATGGTAGATGGACCTAAAAGAGCTTGGTTTGGGTTAGGACAATTTCTCAAACACTTGGTGGGTGTGGGTTGTTTTTCCCTCTTTTCACGACACTGTACATGCAACCCTTGTTTCAGTCTTGCCTTACGTGATGGCTGTTAATCGTCATGTTAGAACTTCAATGCAGACCTGAAATTGAAACAAAGAAAAAGAAAATTGCATGAATAGTGGATGGTGTGCGTGAATGAAAAGAGTGACTAACATTGCAGTGAAGATAAAGGGAGGGGTGTCGAGTTCGATGAATGAGGCTGGGGATGGGTTTTCAAAAATTTGTAGGAAGCATTGCACAATCGGCATGCGAGAAGAAAATTGAAGGAGTGGGTACTGTTATTGTAAAGCTATAGGTGAATGAAGATGGTGGGTCACTCTCAGATGAGTGATAGGTGCTTGTGAGATTTGCGTGTATGCTTAGTGAAAAAATGAAATGGATTGATTAAAGGTGTTTGTAAAGAGTAGCGGCAACTGGAGAATGGTAAGAAGAGAAGGAATTTGCGGCAAAGCAAATAGGGGGAAAATAGAGAGGGAAATAAGGTAGTGGCGGTAAGCTCAAAATTTTTTGTTTTTATTTTTTTTAATTAAGTAATTTTGTTTCCTTTTAAAAGAAAAGATGCAAAATAAAAAACAAAAATTAAAATGCGAATTGACATTCCTAAAGAAGCAAATATACATAATGAAATGAAAATAAAAATTGCGGAAAATAAATAACATGAACAAACCTGAAATTTTACGGGTTTCCCCGAATGTGCTTCTTTAAAGTCGTTAGCTGGACATGTTTCGTTACTTACCCGGTTAGAAATAGGTTGGGGTTACCAACTCTATTTCTTCCACTCACTTAACCGAAAAGTTTTCATAATACAGTTTCAGGCAATGTCCATTAAAGTAGAGGTATCTAAACTTTGAAGTTCTACTGCACCATCAGAAAAAAAGTTAGTAACAATAAACGGTCCAAGCCAACGAGAACGTAATTTTCCTGGAAATAACTTAAACTTTTAATGATAAAGAATAACCTTTTGTCCAATGGAAAAATGCTTCCTAGAAATCATTTTATCATGAAAAGCTTTAGTTTTGTCCTTATAAATTTTGGCATTTTCATAAGCCTCATTACGAATCTCCTCTAATTCTTGTAGTTGCAACTTCCTACTATTACTAACCTCCAATTGATCCATATTCAACTACTTCACAGCCCAATAGGCTCTATGCTCAATTTCCACAGGTAAATGACAAGGCTTACCGAAAACTAACCCATAAGGTGACATGCCGATAGGAGTTTTATACACAGCTCGGTATGCCCACAAAGCATAGTCCAATTGTAGACTCCAGTCCATTTGGTTTGGATTCACCACTTTTTTTAATATGGACTTGATCTCTCTATTAGATACTTCAGCTTGCCCACTTATTTGCGGATGGTAGGCGGTAGAGACTCGGTGTGTGATACCACATCTTTTCATCAATGCTTCAAAAATTTTGTTGTAGAAATGGGTTCCTCGATCGCGAATAATAGCTCGAGGCATCCTGAAACTGATAAAAATATTTGATTTAACAAAATCAATAACAGTTTTAGCATCGTTAGATACAGTATCCGTACATTCGACCTATTTTGAAACGTAATCCACTTCCAACAAAATGTAATTCTTACCGAAAGACGAAGGGAAAGGACCCATAAAGTCTATTCCCCAAACATAAAAAATCTCACATACCAGAATGTTCGTAAGTGGCATTTGACTCCTCGATCCCAAGTTACCTGTTCTTTGACAAAGATCGCAAGACTTGCAAAATATATAAGAGTCATAAAATAACTTAGGCTAAAACAGTCCACATTCTAAAATTTTTCGAGCAGTTATTTTAGGACCAAAATGACCCTCAGACACAGATGAATGACAAAAATGTAAAATAGATGGAATTTCATCATCTGTAACGCATCTCTGAACAATCTGATTAGAACAAAATTTTCAAAGGTGAGGCTCATCCCAAACATAATATCTAGCCTCTCGCTTGATTTTATCTCTCTCAGCTCGAGATAAATCACTAGGTAAAGACTTAGTTACTAAATAGTTCACTATGTCCACATACCAAGGAATTTCCTGTTGAATTGCAAAGAGACTCTCATTTGGAAATTTGTCGTGAAGAACATTAGATGCATTATCGGAGTGATTTTACTTAGATGATCGGCTAGTAAATTTTCAGCTCCTTTCTTGTCGCGGATTTCCAAATCAAATTCCTTAAGTAGTAAAACCCATTGAATCAATCTCAGTTTGGCTTCTTTCTTATTCACCAAATACTTCAGACCTGCATGGTATGAATAGATGATTACCTTGGTCCCCAATAGGTATGACCGAAACTTTTCCAATCCAAAGACTACCGCTAAAAACTCTTTCTCCGTCGTAGAATAATTTTTCTGGGCATCATTAAGTGTCATAGAATCATAATAAATAACATGAGGTACCTTGTCCACTTTTTAGCCTAAAACGATGCCAACTGCATAATCTAAAGCATCACACATCAACTCGAAAGGCATGTCCCATTTCAGTGGTTGAATAATCGGTGTTATAGTCAGTCGCTCCTTGAGTTCATCAAATGCATTTTTACATGGCTCGTCGAAATCAAATTTCACATTTTTTGGAGCAATCTGAACATGGGTTGTGCAATTTTGGAGAAATCCTTGATAAATAGCCGATAAAATCCTGCATAACCAAGAAAAAAATGAACTTCCCACACATTCACGGGGTAAGATAAAGAACGAATAACATTTATCTTAGCCCTATCGACTTCAATTCCTTTCGACGAAATAGTATGGCCCAAAATAATGCCTTGATCTACCATGAAATGACACTTTTCATAATTTAAAACCAAATTAGTTTCAATGCAATATTTTAGCACTTTTCAAAGTTGACAATCCACATTTCGAAAGACTCCCCGTATACCGTGAAATCATCCATAAAAATTTCCATGCAATTATCCACAAGATTGGAAAAAATGCTTACCATACACCGTTAAAAAGTTACGGGTACGTTACACAATCCAAATGACATTCGTCAGTAAGCAAAGGTGCCGAATGGACATGTAAAGGTTGTCTTCTCTTGATCCTTAGGTGCTACCAAAATCTGGTGGTATCCTAAATAGCCATCTAAACAACAGTAGTGAGATTTACCTGCAAGTCTTTCAAGCATTTGATCAATAAATGGAAGCGAAAAATGATCTTTTCTAGTAACTGAATTAAGCTTCCTATAATCTATGCATACCCTTCAACCATTTTGAACACGAATCAGTATTAACTCAACATTGCTATTTTCAATCATAGTCACACCAGTTTTCTTTGATACTACCTGGACCGGACTTACCCACTTACTGTCTGAAATCTGATAAATGATGTCCGCATCAAGAAACTTCTAAATCTCTTTCTTCACCACTTCCATCATAGGTGGGTTTAGACGACGTCGTGGTTGCCTTACTTCCTTTGCTTCATCTTCCAACAAAATTCAGTGCATGCAGAGAGTGGGGCTAATACCTTTCAAATCAGCTACTGTTCAACCGAAAGCTTCTTTATTCTCTTTTAACACGTTAACCAGCTGATTTTCCTGCACATCAAAAAGTTGATTAGAAATAATAAGAGGCAATGTAACTTTCTCACCTAAAAATATGTATTTCAAATGACTAGGTAGGCCTTTTAATTCCAATTCTGGTGGGCTAATCAACGTCGGAAACAACTTGTTCAAGCTTCTGGGCAATTCAATGGATGTTATTTGCTGGAGAAGAGGTTCGGTTGTCTTCATGCAAGATGACGTCTCCATTGGCTCACCACATAAAGCAGGTTCCTCACTTCCTTGCCAATGAGATGTGTGTTCCAATTGTCCCCTAACTAATGTCGATTCCCCACCTTCTTGACAAGTTAACGTATCTTCCATTTGTCCCTTAAAGAATAATGACTCTTCGACTCCTTGTGACATGTTTCTTCCTTCAAGGATTTTTCCAAACCCAACTTGGTCTTCCAAAATCCAATTTTCTTGCACCCATGTATCAATAAAATCCACAGAAACAATAGACTGTTCATTATCCAGAATTTTTAAGGCATTATAAATATTGAACTTAATTAAGTCACCGTCAAATTCCATAGTTAGAGATCCATCATGAACATCTATTTTTGTTCTAGTTGTTTTCAAAAACAGCCTGCCAAATAAAATTAGCCGGAAAATATAAAAATTAGCTGAAAAAAGCATATTTCCTACTTGAACCAATATATCTTCTAACACACCCTTCGGATAAGCATTTGAGCGATCCGCTAATTGAATCACTACAATAGTTTATTTAAGAGGTCCAACATTAAAGATTTATACACCTCATATGGCATAACATTTATGGACGCACCTAAATCTAACATCGCTCTTTCAATCCGCAAATCACCAATTTGGCATGGGATAGTAAACATACCTGGATCTTGACATTTCGGTGGAAGCTTTTTCTTTTGTAAAATTGCTGAAACATCTTCTCCCATTTGGACTTTCTCATCGAATTTTAATTTCCTCTTTTATATACAAAGCTGCTTAAGGAATTTAGCATACTGTGGAATCTGTTTAATTGCATCAAGGAGAGGAATATTTACCTGAAATTTTTAGAAAGTCTCCAAAATCTCCTTCTCTTGTTCTTCTTTCTTCGCTTTTGCAAATCGACTCGGTAAAGGAGACGGAAGCACCTTGCTTTGCACCCTTTTTTGCATCAAGTCAGTTTGTGGAGGTGCTATGTGCATAATTTCTTCCTCTACTTCTCTTTTGGAATTTTTCAAAAGTGGTTCCTGTAATTCCTTAACACATCGCAATGTAATAGCCTTCGCACTCTATTTCGGATTGAGCTTTGGTTGCGCTAGAAAATTTCCAAAAGTTCTTGCTTCCAATTGATTAATGGCAGTTTCCATTTGGCTCATTTGATTTTCAATGTTCCTGATACTTGCTTCAGTATTTTGTTGAAATGTTAAAGAGTTAGTGGCCAAATATTGAACTATTTCTTCCTAAGAGGACTTACCTTCGGAATTGGATGTTATATTTTGATTTTACCTTGGCATGTATAGTTGTCTATACTTTTGAAAATTCATGGTCGCTTGTGGCCTTTGTAGATTTCCATATCACAAATTCGGGTGATCGTGCCAACCCGGATTGTAGGTGTTAGAAAATGGGTCGTACTTTTTTTGACTTAGTCTAGCAAAACCTCCCACAGCATTCACATGTTCTGCGTTTTCCTCCTGCAAAATCGAACATGAATCAGTTGAATGTCCTAATATTGAACATATGATACATACCTTTGCTTCTTCTTTCTTTGTAACCGCCAATTGTCGCACCAAAGAAGTGAGGTCATCCAATCTCTTCTCCAATGAGATTACGCTAACTTCATTCACAGCTTTTGATCCGTGCCTGGTACATATTCCGAATTGTTGGGTGTTGGAAGCCATGTTTGCAATCAATTCCCTTGCGGTCGCTAGCGTTTTATCAACTAAGGCATCACCACTTGCTGCGTCAATCATACTCCTATCCATGAGCGAAAGACCTTCATAAAAATATTGAATTAACAATTGGTCAGTTATTTGGTGATGTGGGCAACTAGCACAAAGTTTTTTAAATCTTTCCCAATATTTGTAGAGTGTTTCTCCCATTTGTTTTGGACGCAAATCTCCTTCCAAATATTGGCTGCTCTCGATGCTGGAAAATATTTTTCGAAGAAAAGTCTCCTCACTTCAGCCCATGGTTGCACGTTTTCTCTGGCTGAATAGTACAACCACTTTTGAGCATCATCCTTTAGAGGAAAGGGAAAGCTCTTAGCTTAATCTGCTCTTTTGTCACATTCATCTGCTTTATTCCCATGCAAACTATGTCGAATTCCTTCAAGTGCTTCTACGGGTCTTCTCTCGGTAAACCCCTGAAAATAGGCAACAAATGAATCAGCCTATATTTTAATTCAAAGGTATTGTTATCACTAAATTCGAAAAATTGATGCAATGAGGCTGTTGTGCATCCGTGGGTTCGGCTAGTTCACGAAGAGTGCGGTTTACTACAATTCTATCCATTCTTTGCGTCTCTTTTTGAAATTTAGTCTGTTTCTGAATTCTTTTCGCTGTCTTCTCGATTTCAGGGTTGTACTGTAAATTCTCTTATTGATTTGAACAAGTAACGAATATAAACAATTAAAAATTCCCTGGCAACAGCTCCAAAATTTGGTACTGCTATCGCCTACAACCAAATTAAAAAGAAACAAACTTCTGTTAATACAAATTAACGAAATGGGGGGGGGGTTTAT
>JANQBM010000005.1:20776839-20787871 GCA_025594535.1 Erythroxylum domingense | reverse complement strand
GGGTCGGGGTATGCCCCACAGGACCGTGTATAGTCACATTTTTGGTATAATACATTTACATTTTACCAAAAAAAAAAGAACACATTGTCCTCAATGTGATAAAGCAACCACAAAATAAGAAAAACGACATCAAACCAAACAAAAGACAGCAAACCAAACAAAAGAAAACAAACTAAACAAAAGAAATCAAACCAAACAAAAGACATAAAACTGAACAAAAGACGTGAAACTAAACAAAAGAATTGGCACAATTTAAAAGTCTTAGGTAAGAAGGGCTTATGGAGATTGTCGTGGCGACGGTATTGGAAAAGGGGCTTCAAAATTATTCATCATCTGGGTGTTAATTTGTGATGTCATTTACTGATGATTAGAGGCCATCTAGTTAAGGATTTATTGAAATCTATCGATTTCTGCTGATGCAGTTGGTTCCTCTTCCACTACTTCTTCCTGTGGCTACAGGACCGCTTGGGATAAGGATGGTCGGGAAGTGACTGTAACCTTGCCCTTCCTATTCTTCACTACAATACGCATCTAAGGATTTATAAATTTTAGAGCGCCTCAAATAAGATATGTCAATCATATCGTATTGATTTGTACGTACACTAGCCACATCATAGTTGTAAAAAAAAGTCAAAGCAGAAACAATATGAAACATACAAAAATAAGAGCTCTTCTTATCTCCCTCTTATTTTATTAATCGAATTGAGTCTCACCTAAAATGTCCAATTGTGTTAACTACCCTCTCTTACGGTGTAATTAATTATCCCTAATCAAATTAAATGAAGTTAATTAACTAATCCCTCAATCTACCAATTTAACTAGTTATTAAGTTATCCTATGGGTGATCAATTACATTAGCCAAGATCTTTGTTTCGACTAATCAATTAATGTGATGAATGTAGGTCTATAGAATGCCAACTCTCATTGTACGATCCTACATAAATTACCCTACTCAATCTCTCGATTTATTGCAAGATATAAAGGTATTCAACATTCATCAAAGACATTCTTTTATTCAAATCAATAAAATAGGAGTTTAACAAGATAGTTCAAAAGTAATCCAAAAAACAAATCAGCCACTCATGGTGTATATAACATCCCCAACAATTAAATAATCCATCATACAATGACTAGAAGAGATAAAAACGATAGAAAATTAAATAAAGAAAACTCCTCTTCTTTGTCCTAATCTGGAAATTAACCGAATCTGGAAATTTTAGTATTGGTAAGCTCTTCTCCCAATTGTGATTAATGATCCTTAAATCTCCACCTTCCTCAAGACTCCAAATCTGGATTTTTCAATTAAGAAGGTTATTCTACACAGAGGGTTCACATCCTCTTTCTTGGATAGGAGTTTTATATCTAATATAGTCTAGAAAACCTAAAAATTAATTGAACCCAACATATGTTCTCGAATTAAACATCCCACAATTGTGGGAATTGGCATGATTCCCATGATCGTAGGTTCTTGCACCAAAATGTTTCCTCTTCTCTTCTTCATTTTTAATCTCTAGCTCAATCTCCAAGTTGGCAACCTTCATTCCTACAACAAAATATTCAATTATTACCCTAAATTAACATCAAATATAAAAAAAAACAACAATGAAGACCAAACTAAATGAAAACATACAAAATGAATCCTAAAATACAACTATGATAAACTATTATGCAAAAAACACATGCGAAATACTTAGAAAAACACATACTAATGCCCAACTATCATAGACCAACTAGTAAAACTCCTAAAAAGGGAGATTATGAAAAGATAATATAAGGCCCCAAAACATACTTTAGATGAAATGTTACATGTTCATAAAAGTACATGAATGATAGGTTTTATAATTGTGATATGATTGAGAATTCCATATGACTTGAATTTTTAGTTTGAATGGATTATAGCTAGTAATTTGGAATTAATTATGATCAATATAGAATTGAGGTATTTAAATGTACATTTAGACTAGGAAAATTGTCAAGTGACAAGATAAGTTGGTACATGGAAATCAGTATGACTAAGCCTAAACTTTTGAATGACATTTAGCAACATTGGTGAGTGACAAATGGCCTAATAAAATTGTGACATTTGGCCTAGCTAATGTATTGACATATGGCAACATGATACGAAGACAATTGAATCACTCCTATGTTTTCCATATAGGTCACTCCAAGGAAAGACACGTATCCCTTCTAGGTTAGGACACCTTGCAAAGTAAGAGTTGAATCATTCCAACCCATTTGATGTTTGTGGTTTTCTCTCTATTCTTTCTCTTCTCCACCGAAATCTCTCATCCTCTTTCAACTTCTGGAATTTTTCTTGAATTTGAATTATCAAACCTTGGAAGCTTTGTAAGTTATTTCATTAAGAAGTAGGTCTTGTGATTCTATGTATCATTACCTTGTTAATGCTGAAAGTTGCACATTAAACTTAGGTATGTGCTGGTTATTTGGCAGTTTAGTTTAGCTGGATTCTTGGAGTTGAATTTGAAGTTTAGTAAGGTAAGGAATTACTAAACTTGATTCATGTTAGAATATGTATTTTTTTTATGTTTGAAGTGGATAAAATATGTACTGAATTAAGAAAGAATTAATGTTAAAAATTTAATGTTCTAGATATTCATTAGATGGTTTGGTTCCACTGGACAGAATTCGTGGTTCTAACTTCCTCGAATAAAATGTATTAATTTAGGAAAATTTGGACAAAGTGGTCTTCATAAAATTTGTATTTCGCCCTTTTAGCTTTTCAATCATATATCACATGAAATTTTTAGACTTCGAACGAAAGAGATATGGCCTTTACACAATAACATCACTGGTGTTGGCATAGGCTATAGCACTATCCCTGATAGAAATTTGTGTCCTATTTTTCAACGATTAAATTGTATTGATGTAGGTTGAACTAGACAAATTTATCTTCCTAAAATTTGTATCTTATCCTCTTAGATTTCTATTGGTATAAAGTTTGTAATTTTTGGATATCATAATTGAGAGATGTGAGTTTTACAAGTTTGAGTGCACATCGGGAGTGTATGATCGTGCACAAGCATGATCATGCACAAACCCTTCAATCATAAGAATGCACAATCATGCACTAACCTTTCAAGAATAGGAATGCATGATCTTGCACAAGCACGATCATGCACTAATCCTTCAATCATGGGAGTGAATGATCATGCACAAGCATGATCATGTAATAGCCCTTCATACTATTGTGCAGAGTCTATAGTATTTTTAGTATAACTCATGGAATAATGAACCAAATTGAATGATTTTTGTTTCGTTTGAAAATTAAGACATAGATAAACATTTGTTTGGAAGAACTTATTGTCTAGAAACGTTATTTTCTATGTCAAAATGACCATAAACATTTGACCCGAAACTGTTCTAAGAAAATCTGGAAAACAATGCTAAACTTGATTGTGTAATTGTTGACATATATAAGGTTAAAACTTTTAACAATAGTTTAATTAAACTTAATTGAGATTAAAAATAAACCTAGATGATTTTAGATTAATGAGAAAAAGATAATTGAGTTATGATTTAATAATGGAGGTAAGTACTTAAAGAATGTCAGGTTAATTAATAATGTGTTCTTATGAATACCAATATGTTTCGAAAAAAGATATGTTATGTGAATCGAATATGATTGTTTACTAATTGGAACTTTGTGTCATGATATGGAATGTGCAAATAAACAATGCCTTTAATGATACATTAATGCAAATGATTATGCTTATAAGGTATGATTAATTGGATGTGCACATATATATGTTCAATTTGAGGAAAGTGGAATAAAGATATAATATCTTTTGTTTATGATTGTGCAATATGAAATGGATTATTTTAAAACTGTCAAGTCCTAGTTGTGGGTAAATAGGTATGCCTAGAAGGGTATGCAGCTACTCTTAGACACATTTAAGGTGTCGACACTTTGGTATCTCCTAAAAATGACACTTCAGTGTCTGAGACATAAGTCTCTCCTGATATTGACACTTCGGTGTCTCATGATATTGAGACATAAGTCTCTCCAATTTTGTGATACCAATCATGGTATCTCCTGCATTAGTCTTATCACCCACTTCTATATAAATGATTAGTAGTCTAGCTTATTTTGTATTTCGATACAAGTTCAGTTCTGATAGAAACAAAATTCTGATTTGATATTAGATAACCTCTGAATTGATACAAAACAAAGTCTACTTTGATACAAATCATATTCTGATCTGAAGGGTTTATACCTTATTCTAATAATCAGTTTTGACATCTGTACAATCTGTTCTGATACTTAAATGATTAGGATTAGCACAAGAAATGTTCCCTAGTGATAGATTATATTTTATTATGAAATTTATTATGCTTGAATTATTCTTTAATATAAATCTTTAATGATTGCTTATGATATAATTTAATTCAGTATATGTGGATGTTAGGTGACTATTAAACAGTTACCAGTTTATGTATTATTTAGTTATTCCTCACTAAGCTTTTATGCTTAGTACGGTGGTTTTGCCACGTGTAGGTTCAGATAGAAAGGTTTGAAGAATGGGACAATAACAACCGCAATGGCCAACGAAGAATGTGTTTTATTTTGGGAATGTATGTTTGGGTTGTATGTCATAATATGAGATATGATATATTTTGTTAAAAGTTTGTAAATATTATAATACATAGTGTATTTGAAGTTAAGATATGTACTGTTTTATTTAACAGTTTGTAATGTAATAACTTAATTCAGGATGGTGTTGTAATTGAAGCTTGTATTTGAATAAATTCAATGTGCTGGTTAAATTATGTTTAAAGTCGAATATGTATGGAAAAATAATGATTGGTTGTTTGAATTCTAGCAATGTTTTGTATTGCTTTGATATGTTTTAAATTCTGACTTAGGTAACATCCATGTATCCTTCCAGGGGGTATTTGGGTGTTACAGATAATAGGTAAAGATATAGAAGACACTGAAGCTTTAGTTACTCCTGAGGCAAACCATAGCCCAATTCCTAAAGGACTACTCAGGAGTAAGGAAAAACTAAGGAGCTATATCAATGACTTATATAAGCTTAGTATGACTAAAAAGTACCACTATTACCTACCTCAGAACTTAAAGTTATTGATAGCTCCAAAAAGTAAATAAACTACTTCAAGTTTGTAAATCAAAAGGGCGAACTAATTGAAACTTAGGGTCCAATGAAAATGAATTTATTTCAACATTAAGTAGGAGATTGGTAGGAAGCTAAGGCATTGGTTACTAAGCTAGTCCAACTTTAATGTCTATCATTACTTAGAATGTTATGGGCTTGAATTGTCCTAAAAAAATAAGAGGTAAAGCTAGTCCAACTTTAATGTCTATCATTACTTAGAATGTTATGGGCTTGAATTGTCCTAAAAAAATAAGAGGTTCTTAATGATTTCTTGAATAAGAAGAATCATTTTATCATTGTTATGTTGGAAAATAAATTAAAGTAAGAGCACTGTAATAAAGGCTTTGGTTCTTAAAGAAAGACTAGTTAGTATTTCCCAATCATGATCATCCTTATAATGGGCTTATTATAGTATCTCTTGATCACTCAAAGGTCCTATTATCCCCTTTGTCATCTTCATTTCAAATTAGTTCTATTAGAGATAGACTTATATTAGATCTTAGAGAATTTTACATCACTTTTATATATGCATTTATACTAGACTTCTAGAGGATTACCCTTTATAAAAATCTAGTTCAAGAGGGGAATGCTATTGAAGACCCCTGGCTATTGATTAGAGTCTTTAATTCAACTTTGTTTCCTTCAAAAGCAAACAAAAAAAAAGACATAACTCTAAAAGCCATAATTCAAACTTTAGGAATTGGTTAAGCAAACTTGGCCTTGTATACTTAAATTATGAGGGACACTTCTTCATATGGTCTAATAATCAAATATGGAAATGGATGATAAGAAAAATGCTTGTTCTTAACCATTTAGTTAATAACCTCATAAAGAAAAACCTTTTAATTTCTTTAATTACCTAACTAATGTTGAAAGATTTGAGGACTTTATAAGATGAGGGGTACAAGGGAATCATTAGGAGTATGAAGCCTTCAAGTTGATAAGAATGTTCAAATCTATAAGAAAATGAGCTTAAAATTTTTAACCACTATAGAACTTGCAACTCTTTAATTATTTGGGTCCAAAAGATATCCTTATCTGAATATAAGATAAACTCTTTATTAATCCTAATAATGCTCTATCAAAGGAGTAAGAAAAACAACCCTTAAATGCCTATGTGCAATCTCTCACAAACTTTTATTCACTTTTTAAGCAAAAGACTAGATTATGGTGGTTAGAGGAGGGAGACCTAGATATAAAAAATTTTCTTAGCACCATAATTTCAAGAAGGAATTCAAATAGGATCATCTCCAACACAAACTAAGATTGGAAGTTATCTATAAACAAGATGAACTATTGGTAAAAATATGTAATCACTTCCAAAAATTATTTAGAGAAGCAATTAAATATATTTCATCTATACAAGTTCTAAAAGAATTCATCAAAAACTTAATATCTAATGACTAATTAGATATGCTCATTTCTCCTGTCACTTATGACGATATATAAAAAGCCTTATTTTCTATCAATCATAATAAAGCCTCAGGCCCAGATGGATTCATTGGTTTCTTCTTTTAACACACCTATCATGGTTTAAAGGATCAAATGACTAAATGTGTGCTCGAATTCTTTAATAATGGGATTATGCTGAAGGAAATAAACATAACTTATGAAACTCTAGTGCCTAAGGTTCCCAATCCTGACATTTTAGGTGGCTACAAGCCTACTCAATGTGGAAACTTGATCTATAAGGTCATTTTAAAGACATTGGCTAGCAAACTTATTCCATTATAACCCCTACTAAGAAGCATTCATAAAAGAAAGGAATATAAGAGATAGCATACTTATACCACAAGAATGTTTCAAGAAATATTATAAATTAAAAGCCTAAAATTCTATGTAATGAAGAATGAATTCTTAAAAGCTTTTAATTCCATTAGTTGGAACTTCATATAGTTCACACTTAAAGCTTTTTGTTTCCCTTTCTAATTTAGGAATTGGTTAAGGCAATGTGTGGAAACTACCTATTTTAACATTCTTTGCAACGAAAAGCTATCAAAAATAGCCAAAGATGAAAAAAGTTTGAGACAAGGAGATCTTATTTATCCTTGTCTCTTCTCCTTATGCAACGAGGTTCTTAACAAGTTAATAACTCATAAGATTTAGAAAGGGAATCAATTCACATTTCGTAAAAAAAAGTGAAGAGTTGAAGATTGTTAACTTAAATTTTTACAAATGATTTACTTCTATTGGGCGGAGTAAAATCTTTATCTATTCTATTGTATTCGATTCACTCCATGATTTTAACTCCTTATCTGGCCTATAGTAAATAATGGAAAAAATAACATCATCTTATCTGCTAATATACATGATCAACCTCATCATTTTCCTCTTTAACGGCTCTAAATATTAAAGAGCCTTCTTTCAAGTAACTCAATATTCCCATTAATTCCAAGAGACTAACATATGAGGACTACAAGTCTCTCTTTGAAGTTGTTCATATAAGAATTAGTTACTAGAAGGATAGATTCTTTTCTTTTTTTCCAAAGAGGCTCTAACTTATAGCCTGCATCCTAAGCAACATGTATGTTTCCAAAGAGGCTTTAACTTATAGCCTCCATCCTAAGCAACATGTATGTCTATTGCTTTCCCATTTTATGCTCTTTAAAAAACTTATTAAAAAACTAGAAAAAATTTTTAAAAACTTTCTTATGTTAAGTTCCCCTCATAATAATAATGGAGCAAAACTTAAATAACAAGAGGTTTGTAAACCTAAAGAAGATAGGGGTCAAATGTTAAATCAATCAAGAATTCTAATAAAATTTTTCTAGAAAAATGAATATGAAGGATCTTTATAGATTAAAAAAAAGCAATATAGATCTAATGGATTGATGCACATTTTCTCAAAAGAGATAGTTTTTAGAAAAAGAAACCAAATTCCAATTATTCTTGGATGATGATGCTAATTCTTAGCTTGAGAGCCTCTATAAGACCCATAATAAAGATGAAGATTGTAGATGGTGAATATACCTCCATTTGGTATGAAAAATAGGATAATCTAATGCCATTATTTCTTATTTGAGACCTCCAATTGTCTAGACATATCATCCATGAAAATATTTTGGCCAAGGATATAATATAAGCAAACTAATGGAAGGATAAAGATTATGGGAGTTAAACCTAACTTTACCACTTTTTGGTTGTTGCTACAACTACTAAAGTTGAGGGAATATCTTTATAATGACATCATATATAGAATAAGAAACAATACCAATGCCTCCCTCTAGGTTAACAATTGGAGTAAGCTAGGACCTAAAAACTAGCCCAAATCAATGCCTAGAATGAAGCACTTGCTCCTAAAAACCTCAAATTTCAAATTAGTCAACAATGATAATTAGTTGTTATATAACCTTGCATAATTCTCCTTAATTATAGAAATGTACCTAATTATAGATGAAACTTAGAACTAGAAGACTGCTTTCTATGGATTAAGCACTTCTTAGGTTAGTTTGCTAACCACTCTTGTAAGGAGTTCTTTACTACTCATTATCAGAAAATGCATTAGTATAATACAGTTTTATACAAGCTTTTCTAAAAGTTTTCTTCTTTATATGGCTAGTGGTTAAACATAGGCCTAACCATAATAGATAGTTTAGGATCCATTAGTAATCATCATTTTTGTAATCTTTATAAAACTCAACTTAAAACTCGCCTCATTTATTCTTTTAATATGATTTATTAACTAGAATATGGACTAAAATATAACTTACATGTACGATTAAAGATAGTAGGTTTGACCATACTGAGATTATTAATTGGCTAAGAAAAGATAGGACTATCAACAAAAGGGGATATATCAATATAAAAATATCCTTAACATAATACAATCCATCTAAAGAGAAAGATAACCAAGAATATTTTAAGGAAAAGAAAGATTTAACGACCAAGTAGCTATTAAGTTAATCTTCTATATTAGGAAGCAACTATTGATAAATCACTTACATAAATCTTGTATCACTAGAACAACTTCTTTATAGGTTATTTTTTACTATCAATTCCTCCAAAGTAACTAAGGTACTTCAGAACCATATACAACTTGATTTTTTTAGGAATAGTGGTAAAAAGAGTAAGATTATCATTTAGTGGCAGCAGAAGTGAGCTAATTGAACTCCAAATGCCATTTAAGGATGGATTATAACAGTGATCTAAATACACATTGTACTTCACTAGGAACTTAGTATAAATTTTTGGATTCTTGTTATACCTAATTATGGATTAGTGAGTATTGGCATAAGTATTGTATTTGTTCCCATTTTGAGGATTTCATTAATACTTATGTTTAATTTTAAAAAATATCATAAGATTTAGGTCGATAACATTACTACATCTTTTAAAGACTTTTTCTGATGATCCTGATGTAGGATTAATGTGGAAGATATAATTCTAAAATATCTAAATAAGAGTAATTTATATTAATTTTAAATAATAAAAATTTTATGAAAATAATCCTAAATTATTAGATTACACGATAAAATTTATCTTTAGCTTTACTTGAAATTGCATATGTTAACTATTATTTATATGTCTTTTATAATTGAATGAAATCTTTTTAAAGTGATGTTCTAGTTTTAATTTCATAGATAAGATTTTTTAATATAAACAAAGAGATAATCTCTAGTTATTTATTGGCTTGTGGAAAATAAATACAAACGATTGGATAGTAAGAAATATTTTTTAAAGAAGATTAAATGAAAATAAACTATTAAATAAACTGACATAAATATTATAAAATTTATTTAAAATGATATAGTTCTTAATTTTATTTTTTAATTAAAAATACAGCTGAGTGTGAAATATTATTATTATATATCAATTATACTACTAATTGGATGATACACTTTAAAAATCATTAATAACTCTATTTCAAAGTGTGGATAAAGCTCACAAATTGAATTGTCCTAAATTATATGAATGTATTAAATATTATGTCTAGACTTGAGTCGATTTGAACTTATACTAAATGAGCCTTCTCCATCCTAATATTAATCTCTCTCTCTCTCTCTCTTTCTCTCTCTCTTTCAATATTAGAAAGATTAGGGAAGACATCTTTGATGAATTATCATTATCAAATTTTCTACTATTAAAGCTTTTGCAATTTACTTCAACTTATGAGTGACCTTTCATTATATTCTTCAGCATATTGATATTAATTTTTCTCTAATTTTTTTATGTTATCTTTAAATGAAGGATTGAATTCCTTCTCTTAGTTTGCTTCTTCTAAAAATAATTTTATACAATAAAAGTGACTTATATGACTTGTGAAAGTTGTTATAATCAATCATACTACATAATAAGTGTCAATTATGCTATAACTACCATTAATATAAAATGATTTAACTTGAAGAGATTTTGGTTTATAATTTTTCCCCTTGCTACTCATAAACATGTCAATTATAAGTTGATTCTAAATTATAATTGACAACATGATACTTAGAACATTTTATTATCATAGTATCAAAAGGACTATTTATAAATGTAACTTTTTAGGTGTCACGTTATCCTTATGAAAATATTAGTTAAATTCAGTGGGTCCTATATAAACTAAAATTTTAATGGTAAGTTATTATTATTGTCTTTGATATAGTTTAAAAATTTCACCACTCACAAAAAAAAACACTTAACTTTTGAAGTTGTGCAACTACTCTTTCATGGTAAAGTAGCTCCTCTAATTAATGGAGACTACTTACCAAAAATATAAAATCATAGGCACTATTTACCAAAAATATAAAATCGTAGGCATACCTTATTCTCTCCTAAAATATTAGTCAAATAATTCTTCTAGGTCTCTCATACTTCTCACCACATATGTTGTAACATCCTGTTTCCATACAAAGGGTTGAACCATAGAAACTGTACATGTGAGATCAATCAGAGAAATTAGGAAAACACATCTCATG
>JANQBM010000005.1:20625632-20638779 GCA_025594535.1 Erythroxylum domingense | reverse complement strand
TGGCCCGGCCGCCTCGGCCCGCGAGGCCCGCGGGCCATGAACACTTGGCCCATGGCCCGGCCCATGGGCCCGGCCGAGCTCATTTTGACATGCCTATTTTCATTCCTTCCAAATAACTTTTCACTATATCACATTCTATTCCATTATAAACCGTTCTGTTCTGTTCCATTTTATTTGAATTTATTTCATTAATTAACATCTAACTAACCAGGCCCTAAAAGCTTGACAATGACATTATACACAGTATTGCAGCAAGATATATGCCTAAAATCTTGAAGAGAAATGGCATCATAAACTTTGGGGATCATGCAAATATATGCAACATTGATCTTCTTTAGCATCTTCCCATTGTGTAAGAACTGTTGGACCACTCATTAGAAGCTGGCCTATGATGTTCCATAAGTTTTGAAAAAAAAAAGACATTATATCCATCTGACCCAAGGGCCTTCCTCGGATTAAGAAAGAAAAGAACTTTGATTTCTTGTGTAGAAGGTGACATTTGAGTCAAATCCAAATTGATTTGTGAGAGTGGAGAACCAATCAATACCACAAGATTCCACACAAAAACTTTGACTAAAGCTAATGGCTCAACATAATAGTTAATCACCACTCTTTCAATTAGAACCTTATCAATTACCAATTTTTCTTAGATTTATAGTCATTTTTTTAATTTTCTATTTTTTAGATCTATTTATCTTTCTTTTATTTTTATTGCCCAAATGAGGAGCTTGAAATAAGAGATAATTAAAATAAAAGAAACACCCTAAGAAAATAAAATAACTAGCATTAAATAGATAAATATAGGAGATAAAGCTTTGGATATAAAAAAAGTAACTACTATTGTGATGCATAAAATTTTTATATTTTGTCTTTTTCTTATAATTGAGTGTTTATCTTTTTTCTTAAATTAATAAAAATTGTAAGATGTTATTTTTATTATCCGATATATGACAAAGATAACATCTTGTACTTTTTATTATGTTTTGAAATTCATTGAAAAATGTGTTTAAAATTCAAGTAAAAAAATGTGAAAATATTTAAAATTTAATTGAAGGGAATAAAAAGCCAATATGATATCTTATAAGACTCGCATATGTGACAACATATTCTAAAATCATGACTTGCTAGAAATCTTTAACCCATATGTTTGTATGAATAGACACTGAGTTAATTACTTTATATTCTAGATATATTTGACGGTCCTAACTTGCATAAGCATAAACATAATAAAAGTTCCCTGTGAGATATGCAGGATGCTAAGAGAAAAGAGAAAAGAAAAGAGAAACGAGAGAGATAATGAGTTTATTTATAGCAGAGATTCTGAGAAGAAAGCTCCTCAACCTCAAGAACAACTTCCTAGGCTGATTGAAGAAACTATAAGAAGCAAATATATGACATATGATAATGATAAAAAAACTCGGTTTGAGATACAGAGAGAGAGAAAAAAGAGAGAAATGCGAACAAAGTCGCCGTTACCCACCTGTAGACATAAACATAATAAAAACTCTCTATGAGATATGCAGGATGCTAAGAGAAAAGAGAAACGAGAGAGATAATGAGTTTATTCATAGCAGAGATTCTGAGAAGAAAGCTCCTCAACCTCAAGAACAACCTCCTAGACTGATTGAAGAAACTATAAGAAGCAAACATATGACATATGATAATGATAAAAAAACTCGATGTGAGATACAGAGAGAGAGAAAAAAGAGAGAAATGAGACAGAAAGAAACAGAGAAAGTTAAATATATACGACATATAGACGAGGGGGGGTAATGACCGTCAGATTAAACGGACGAAGGAGATGAATTTCGTGATCGTCTATTCCGTTCGTCCTTAGTATATATACTTAATAAATAGACACTGAGTTAATTACTTTATATTCTAGATATAATTTGACGGTCCTTCTAACTTGCATAAGCATAGTAAAATTTTAATATAAGATGAAATATATGATAGTACAGAGTATATAAAGTTCACAGATAATGTAATATCATTTCTCAATCACCTATTATAAATGATCACCACAACTGACTTTCTGTTTGAAAGATGAAAAATCACCTCAATTAACTTGTGAGCATATAAGTTACAGATGAGAATACAGGAGAAGAATTCGAAAGAAATTATGAAAATTAAACTATATCGCAGAAAATCATATCAATACCTAATATTTTTAACTAAAAAATGGTATGTATAATCAAATAATAATTTAATATGATGATTCCAATGTAAAATCAATTATTAATTTTAATTTTGCACATTATTTTATGATAGTATTATTGATGAATTGAATTAAATAAATTGTGGAAATTTAAACTATGCCTTTCAATCATGCCTAAAATACTATATATATGAACTATTATTGTTAACTACCTTAAAGACTTTCAGTGCAGATTAAACAAGTTATATGAAACACGTATTGTATCTAAGAAAAACTTATGACGCTGCATGTGCAATCCTAACTTCTTCAATAGCAAAATAAATAAAATAAGCTAAGGCTACTGATACATTAGCATCAACTTTGACCAAAAATTTTGGAATTTCTTGTTAAAAATTTACCTTTTAGTTTGCCATCCAATATCAAAAGCTAATTAAAAATTAAATATATGGCAGTACGTGAAGATATTAATTACAGATGCTAGAAATGAAGCCAAGATCCGCGTATAGTGCAAAATGTTGACATTGCCATGAACATCCAAACCGGCGAGTCACATTGACCCAAGCTCATTGAGAACATCAACATGCTCGGCAGCGTTAATTTATTCTCTATCCTTCTTCCTCACTTCTATATGCTTCCTTTCTTTCAATAGTTGTTATCAGTCTCGAGTCTTTAATACTTCTCCACAATCTCTCTCTCTAGGAGATAGATAAAGTTAGAGAAACTATAGCCGATTAGATGGGAAGCGAAAAAGCTGACGATTACCAAAGAAAGCAACAGCCTCATACGAAGTACAGGCTGAAGATGCTTGTACTTGTTATACTAACCAACCTTCTCACTATCTATATTTTCACTGGCCCCTCACTCAACTTAAGCAATAAGTCTCTCCCTTTTGTTTTGGACTCCTCTCTGTTGCACTATCAGCTCAACTCTACAAAGCATCAACTTGCTGCTAGTCATTCACTAATCTCCGAATTGTACCAAAAGCTCAACACCACCAACATCCTTTTACAAGCGCTCCTTGTAGAGCTAAGTACCCGAGAATATGAAAACAAAGCATCCGTCTCATCCCCGAAGGAGTTGATGCTGAAGTTGAATTATCATAATATTGACATAGCCATGTCTTCTGAACTTACTCGGGCAATCGGTCCTCACAAGCTCCCACTGGGATACTCACCTAGGATGGGATCCGACGAGCTCTATCCGCCTGTTGGAGCAGGGTGTCTGAGGTATCAAGAGGAGTTGACTCAGTATATGAGATATGAAATTGGTGGGGAGTGCCCAGTTGATGATGTCTTTGCTCAAAGACTGATGCTCAAGGGATGCGAACCTCTCCCTCGTAGGAGATGTCGTCCCAAGTCCCCTGTGAACTACGTGGAGCCAACACCATTACCTCAAAGTCTATGGACGACTCCATCAGACAACAGCATCATTTGGGATCCTTACACTTGCAAAAACTACCAATGTCTGATTGATCGCAGGAAAAAGCCAGGCTATTACGATTGTAAAGATTGCTTTGATTTGCAGAGTAGAGAGAAGGTCAGGTGGCTTTTCGACAATGGTGGACTTGATTATAGCATCGATAAAGTTCTCAATACAAAGCCTCCTGGAACTATCCGTATTGGACTTGACATAGGAGGCGGGACGGGCACCTTTGCAGCTAGAATGAGGGAACGAAATGTGACCATCATCACAAGCTCAATGAATTTGGATGGTCCCTTTAACAGCTTTATTGCTTCAAGGGGGTTGATCCCGATCCATGTTAGTGTTTCACATAGGCTTCCTTTCTTTGAGAATACGCTTGATATAGTTCATTCTATGCATGTTTTGAGCAACTGGATCCCCGATGTACTGCTCGAGTTCACGTTTTACGACGTATACAGGGTGTTGAGGCCTGGAGGCCTTTTCTGGCTTGACCATTTTTTCTGTATGGGATCACAGTTGAACCAGACTTACCTTCCGATGATAGACCGTGTTGGGTTCAAGAGGCTGACGTGGAATGCAGGCATGAAGCTTGATCGTGGAGTACACAAAAACGAGTGGTATTTCTCTGCCCTGTTGGAGAAGCCAAAGGCATACTTAGGTAACGGAGAACAACTGTCAGATCCTATTGTTAGATGAATTACATAACAATGCAGATAAAGACCATACAGTCTCCTTTTGGAGTGGTGAATGTAGTGAACACAAGATGTTTCTAATATTTCAAATGTTGTGCTGGCAATTACTTCGACACTTAACAGTAGTGTATAACTGTATTACTGAAGATCAAGAGTTTACGAATGAAGATCTCATAACATCCCAAAAGATTAATCAATTTAACAAGCATGGCTGTAATTTACGGAGTGGCTATAAAGTGACATGAACGATTTACTTGTATTACGTGGTATAGATCTTATTACGTATCCATGATCATACATGAAAGGTTAAAAATGAAGGAAATGTGAAATACCTGATTTCGATTCCATCTCTAATTTCGATACAATTTTTGAGCTCCAAACAATCTCAAATCTTCCGGGACCTTTATGGAAAGTGTTTTCCAACACGTGGTTTAGATCTTTCTATAATTTTCTCAATACGTAAGCTTTCTTAACGGGTTAGAGAATCTGTATGCTTACGATTGATATGAGCAACTGCAAGAGACCTTAACCTATATATATAGCTTCTATATCAGGCTTCCCCATCACAAGTTTGATATAGACCAGGTGCACACTAAAAGGGATCTATTTTTCACCCGAACTTTGATCCATTAATTTAGATCATTTATTAGGCCGCTTTATTACTTTCATCTGGATCAAATTATGTAACCTAACTGATAATTTCTTGAAAAGTCAAAATTATAATTAATAGTTGTCCGCTTAATAGGAAAACGACAAAAATGTCCTTAGGGACAAAAATGTCTAACATTCTCCCCTTGGACAATTATTAATTGCAGTTTTATTCAAGCTAAAATCAGTTAAGTCACACTACTGTATTGGTATTAAATTTTAAAAAATTTGATCCAAAGGTAATGGAAGTCCTACATTCCATCCTACAAGGCTTTCGATACTAAAAAATATCAAATACATGTGTCATGTGTGAGATAGGTCTAATATAATCACAAATATCTAATACCTCACTAACATGAATGGAAAAATGAAGTGTGGTAGACTAGGATGATACCTTTATGATCTAATACGTATCATCTTCGTCTGTAAGTCTCGATTTCTCTAACTTTATGCTAAATTGCAGCAGAGAAATCCTGTTTTCTCTCACCGAATGCTAAACAACATTAGAGAAAACTTGTTTCCTCTCACCAGATGCTAAACAACATTAGATCAAACCTTTATGTTCTCCAACCGAATACTAAACTGCATTAAAGAATCTTTATGAGATTAAAAACTTATATCCCCCTATGTCATATGAAACTTTAAGGATGTACGTATAAACTTTATATGTTTAATGATATAGGCTCAAGGTCAATCTTTATAAATACCCAATAACCTTTAAAATGCTTAAGATCAACACAAATCTTAAGGTTTTCATATGTATTATGACTATATACAAGAACAGTTATTACTGAGGATAAAAGAATATGATCATCTTTATTAATAAATAACCATAATGTTGTAATACAACAAAATGTACAAATATTTAAGGAGCAAAATATAGTGATCCCTAACTATTGCTATCTAAGGACTTTAACACGCCCATACCAGATACATGTCTAGCAAACATTAGTAGGCGAAGTCCTTTAGTCAATGGATTAGCTAACATCTCCTCAGTCCTGATGTGCTCCACTTCAACGTCACCTTTCTGGATTAACTCCTTTATAGTTAAATACTTGACCTCCAAATGCTTAGACCCTATAATACTCTTGTTGTTGTTACTGAACAACACTGCAGCAAGATTATCACAATATAATCATATGGGTCTAGCAATTGAATCTACCACAGACAACTCATAAATCAAGTTTCTAAGTCAAACCACCTGTGTAGTAGGTCTATAACATGTAACAAACTCTGCATGTATGGTCGAGGAAGTCACCAGTGTCTGCTTGACACTCTTCCATGATACCATACCATCTGCCAACATGAAAATGTATCCTAAAGTGGATTTGCAATCATCCGGACATATTGCAAAATCGGAGTCCGTATACCCTGTAAGGTTCAAAACGTTGACTTTTTTGTATGTCAAAGTATAATCCTTGGTACCCTTTAGTTATCTCAATACTCGTTTGATTGCATTCCAATGGTCCACACCTGGGTTAGCCAGATATCGACCTAGCAGTCCAACAACAAATGCAATGTCTGGTCTAGTGCACACTTGGGTATACATTAGGGCTACTAAAAGCACTATAATACGGGACATTCCTCATAGCCTCTCTCTCATCTTCATTTTTTGGACACTGTGCCAAAGATAATCTCTTTCCATGAGAGATAAGTGCTACAACAGGTCTACATTAAGCCATATTAAACCTTTGTAGCACTCGCTCAATGTATGCGCTTTGCAAGAAGCTCAACGAGTGTTGAGATCTGTCCCGATGAATTTGTATACAAAAGATGCTTCACCTAAATCCTTCATGTCAAAATGTTTGGCCAAAAGTTCCTTTACGTCATGCAACATGGTCAAATCATTTGATGTGAGTAAGATATCATCGACAAACAGTAGTATGAAGATGACTTTGCTTCCCCTTACCTCATAGTATAAACATCTTTCGGCTTTGTTTTTCACAAAGTCGAATGAGGTTAAAACCTCATCAAACTTTAGTTATTACTGTCTAGAAGCTTACTTCAAACCATATATTGATTTATTCAACTTGCAAACCTTGTTAGTTGCATCTTGATCCTGAAATCCTTTAGGTTGCTCCATATAGACCTCCTTATAAAGGTCACCCTTCAGGAAAGAGGTCTTAACATCCATTTGATGTAGCTTCATATCATAATGAGCTATTATTGCCATAATCACTCTAAATGCATCCTTCGAGGACATAGGAGAGAAGGTAATATTGAAGTTAACTCCTTCTCTTTAAGTGAATCCCCTGACAACTAGTGGGCCTTAAACTTATCAACTTGACCCTGTGTGTCCTTCTTGGTCTTAAATAGCCACTTGCAACTAACATGCCTGTGATGTTGAGGTAAATCAACAAGCTCCTATACCTTATTATACCTCATATATTGCATCTCATCATTTATTGCTTCCCACCACATATCTGCATAGGGTCCAGAGACAACTTCTGTAAAAGTAGCTAGATCCACAACATGTCTTATGTTATAGTCTTGCTCACCTAAATAGACTATGTAATATGATGAGATAGCTAGTCGCCTCTCTCTGGTGGATCTGCGCAACTGCATAGGTTTTTGTACCTTAAAAGCCTCTTCCTGAACAGGTATAGTTCCTGTGCCTATATAGGCATGGTACTTGGACCTTTATCCACCGGAGCTGACTATATGAGAGGCAGATATGAAATAATTAGTATCCATTTTGCTATCTCTGGATATGAGGATCCTCCTTTATCATAGATATTGTATTCCAGAAACTTCGTTGTCTATGATTCCACTATTTTGGCCCCTCCCTCTCTATAGTAAAATCTGTAGCCCTTAGAATGGTTGGGATAACCTAAAAAATAGCAACGAGTGGAATAAGGTTGCAATTTTCTCTCATAAGGATTATATAACCTTACCTTAGTAGGGCAGGCCTACACACGAATGTCTGCAAGGCTTGGCTTTCAGCCCTTCCAGAGATCAAAAGGTATCTTTGGTACTGACTTGCTTGGGACTCTGTTCAAGATATATAATGTCGTCTTGATGATTTCACCCCAAAGGTATTCGGATAGGTTAGTCCTGCTCTGCATTGACGTCATCATGTCCTTTAGGGTGCGATTGCGCCTTTCGGTCACATCATTTTGCTCAGGACTACCTGGCATAGTGAACTGAGCCACTATTCCAACTGATTCTAAATACCTGGCAAACATAACTTTTTCTTGTCCTGTAATCCCATGTCTGTCATAGTATTCTCCTCCTCTATCATATCTGACTATCTTTATTGATTTTTCCAATTGATTCTCAACCTCAGTCTTAAAGATCTTGAATTTATCAAGAACTTCAGACTTCTCTTTAAGCAAGAGCATATAACCATAGCAGGAATAATCATCTATAAATGTTAGAAAATATCTAACATTGCACAAGGTGACCGTATAGGAACCACTAATATCTATATGTATGAGGTCTAATAAACCTGAAGCACGAGTTGACCCCTTTTTCCTTATCTTGGTCAACTTACCTCTACAACAATCGACACATGTCTCCAAATAACTGAAGTCTAGAGTTAGGAGAATGATATCCTTTATCAATCTCTCAACCCTCTCCTTGGAAATGTAACCAAGACGTTTATGCCACAATAAGTACGATGTGTCTTTTATGAAGGTTCTCTTTCAAGTAACATGTTCGGCAACATAAGAAGAGGCATACATTTCATTAAGAGTAAGACACATACTATATAATCCGTAGGATAAGAAGACAGTTTTGATATGTATTTTATTGATAGAAATATTTACAACTGAATTATCAAATACAAAACGATAACCTTCTTTATCCAAAATTGATACAGAGATCAAGTTCCGTATAAAAGATGGTATATAAAATGTGTCTCGTAAATACAATACAAATCTCGTATCGAGGTTTAATCTTACATCTCTTACATATAAAATGTCCACCTCTTTATTGTTGCCGACCATCAGCTTCTCCTCCCTCTAGTCGGCCTTCTCCTGGATATGAACCCCTACATCATGAAAGTAACATGGTTAGAAGCTCCACTATCTAACCACCAAGAACTTGACATGGTTATAACTACATTGGATTCATGAATCATAAAAGCCGAGGAGTTACCTGACAGTTCCTGTTTGACCTTCCATAGCTTGTACTTCGGGCAATCGAACTTCCTATGCGCCTTCTTCTTACAGAAGAAGCACCTCATACTCTTTAAGTCATGTGGGCCCTTTGTAATGCCATATTGCCCACTCTGAATCTGAGGAGAGGGTTTGGGTTTCTTAGCCTTACCCTTAGGCTATTGGGGTTTAGCCTTCCCCTTACCCTTCGTAGCTGCAAACATAGTTGTATGAGGAGAACTCTTGATCTTCTCCTCTGCTGCAACACACCAGGAAATCAGGACATTAATGTCCTAGCTCTTATCCTGAGAGATGTAGGAGGTGGCCAACTCAAACTCTTGAGGAAGAGTGTTTAGTACCTGATGCACTATAAGCGAGTCAGTAATCGATATATCCAGTGCCTTTAGCCTACTCTGAAGGTGCACCATCCGGATGATATACTCTTAAATGCCTCTCTCTTAAGTATACCTCGTGGAGAATAGTTCCTTAATCAAGGAGCTCTACTGAACATAAGAAGACAGCTTGTACCTCTGGGATATGTTGTCCATAAACTCCCTCGCTACGGTGGTGTCTGGCAATCCACTCAATAGATGATCAGGTATCGACCTTTTAATGGTCAAATAGCGCATACTATTTGACCTTTCCCAGGACGTCATCGTTGTTTTGTCAACTTCTAAGCTAGCATTTGTAAGTGGAGGAGGCCTCTCAATATGTATTGCCATACTGATGTCTGCCATCTCTAGTGCAAACTCAACGTCCTTCTTCCACTTTTTGAAGTTGAAACCATTTAAGGTTTCAATGGTAACTACATTGTTGTTCACATAAAAGGTGACAGAAAAACAAAAAAGACAATGTAAAGATTAGTATTAATGTAGGACAACAATGATACTTTAAAGCATTAAAATAATATCTATACAGAGAACCTGATTACACATATTATGAAACACCTGTAGGCTAAATACATAATATATGTAATTAGACCTCCACATAAAAGTGATAAAAGTACAAACCATAAACTCTCATGACACTACCATCTGTGCTGAATAGATCAATTAAGCAATGATCTTCCTCCATCTAATACTTTTATGTACATCTCAAAATCTCATATAAGATCAGCACCTGTTGGCAGAATAACTGAATATGAAACCAGAGATATCCCTAAACATGCAAGTGGTACAATCCAAATATTGACTCGAAAGGCCACTGTGGTGACTACAATTTTATCAGTACCTAAAAGTATCACAAACACAAGGGATACAACTTTATGTCATCCTCACATTCTATATGGCCATAATGTATGTGAAAATTAATTATAAATGTAGAAGCCAAATGTACAGTCAAATAATTACATATAAAAACTGAAAAATATCGTCTTTAAACTTTATTTGAGACTTTTATTCAAAAAATTCTCAATGAGATTGTTTATTGTACTTTCCTAAATACCAAACCTACCACACGAGACATAAAACTTTAAATGTCTCCCTTATATGCAGTTCAGAGTACGAAAATGTACTCAAAATCAGCTTTAAAAAGTTTGAAAAACCTTTCCCGAATCCAATTACCAATGTAATAAATCCAAAAAAAAGAAAACAACTTTAAAACATCCTGGGATAGCTTTATGGGAATTTCTAAAAATTTTCATTTTTTTTATATTGTAGTATGTATGGCTGACGTCAGCCTATTGATGTCGCCCCTCGCGTCAGCTACACGCATGTCAAATGCGTCTACACACTCCCCCCACGCCCATATGTGTGCCTACTGTTGCACGCGCCACCACGTGTCCTTAATTTGACGGGCCACATGTTCGGATAGATGGGGTGCGTGCTCGTCGTCCCATGCTCGTGGGAGTGTGGGTCGCTGGTCACAAGTGCGGCGCACCGCCACACACGTCCGTCACTCTGTGGAGCAACGTGTCGGCACACAACGCATGTGCCAATCGTACGTCGCTACCTGCAGCTACTGTAGTAGCGTCGGGAGCGTGCATCACTGTTGGAGGCAATTTTTGACATCCTGAGTTGTCGTTTTTTGCACCGTTTTGCCCGTTTTCAACCAGTTTTTCATAGCTAGACTTATGTATACCACTTTTATGTAATCATATATATAGAAAAACCAAAAAACGAATCAAAAATTGAGGAAAACTACATGAGATTTAAAAACCAAAAAATCTTTATTTCCGACAACCTGATCATATAACCGCTCTGATACCAGGTGTAATACGTAGTATAGACCTTATTACATACCCAGGATCATACATGAAAGGGTTAAACATGAAGGAAATACAAAATACCTGATTTTGATTCCATCTCTGATTCTGATGCAGTTTTTGAGCTCCAAACGATCTCGAATCTCCCGATACCTTTACGGAAAGTGTTTCTTGATATGTAGTTTAGGTTTTTCTACAATTTTCTCAATATGTAAGCTCTTTTAATGGGTCAGAGAATCCTTATGCTTACAATTGATATAAGCAACTGCAGGAGATCTTAACCTATATATATAGCTTCCATATCGTGTTTTCCCATTATAAGTCTGATATGGAACAGGTCCATACTAAAAGGGATTCATTTTTCACTTAGACTTTGACCCATTGATTTAAATTATTTATTGGGCCACTTTATTACCCTTATTTGAATCAAATTAAGTAACTTAACCGATAATTTATTGAAAAGCCAAAATTACAATTAATAGTTGTCCAATTAAAAGGAAAATGACAAAAATGTCCCTAGGGAAAAAATGTCTAACATTACTAGATTGCGAGATATAACGTAAAAATTATTGATCAAATTAAGATCAATCATAAACTTATAATAGATAGAGATACTGGAGAGGCAGACTTGGTTTACTATTTATTTTTATTTGAGTAAGCTACTTTGGAGGTCGAGAAAACTTGGCTACCTTTTAACAACTTGTTAGAACTCTCAATCTCCTTTACAAAAAGCCCTTGAAACAAAGCTTGGAAGCTTTATTTTTTGCACTTTTCTTAATGTGTTTATTTCTTAATAGGTCATAGAAAACGTGATATCTATGAAACTTAACCAAATATAAGAGACCTGACAACTATATACAGTAATTTTATTTGACCGTTCCTTCGTAGATCTAATAAGTATTTAACTCAAAGTTATAAGGTGTCCTCTTCTTTATCATTTATTAGATTACTTTCAATATCTTTTACTAGAATAATTCATAATTTTCTTAATCTTAATTTAAAAATAATAATTAGTAAGCATCTAATAGGAATAAAATTCTAACATTCTCCTTATTGAATAAATACTAATTTTTGTATATGTAATAAAGAAAAATAATAACAATTAAGAGAATAAAACATATACGTATTAGTTGATCATTTTGAAACATTTAATTCAAAGATAATCGGAGTCTATCATTTAATTTTGGAAGAATTTTGATAACGGAAGATATTATAAAAATGTGTTAGATATATGATACAGATGTAATAAAATCACGCATTTGATAACCTTACATAAAAGAGAAAGTAGAGTGTGACAAATAATAATAGTACATGAATGATTTATAATGCACCATGTCTTGTTTGTCGATTTATAATGTACCATGTCTTGTTTGTCGATCTGGATTTCTTTAAATTTGAAGTTACACTGCAATAGAGAAAGATGATTTCTCTCACTGTATGCTAAATTGTATTAGAGAAAATACTTATGGGATTAAAACTTACATCCCCATATGTTTCATAAACTCGTAAGCATCTTAAGATATTTGAATATGTCAAGAGATATAGGATTAAGATCAAGTTGCAAATATAAATAATGACTTATAATATGCTTAAGATAAATAGAAATCTTAAGAATTTCGATTATGATAGTGATCAAAAACAATTTATTTGATTAAGAATAAAGTGATGACCATTAAAATGTAAATAATACAACCATGATACATGAGAAGAAACTATATCTGGAGAAAAATACTATCGTCTCTAGCTAAGAGTATCAAAGAACTTCAAAGCACTTATGCTCTAAATAATAACAGGTGAAATCAACCAAAATATTCTCAAACAAAATATGCTATCTTGTAAAGTCACTTTTCTGTACAAGATCTTTTACAATCAATATTGGACCATTAGATGCTTAGACCTTGTGATATTTTTATACTGTTACTAGACA
>JANQBM010000005.1:20561127-20581141 GCA_025594535.1 Erythroxylum domingense | reverse complement strand
TCTTGGAATTGCGGATTTTCTTTTGTTGACTTGATTAGATTATTTTCTAATCTTGCAACTTTTGTTTCCAAAACTTCCAATCGTCTACGAGGGCCCCATGCGCACCCGGATTGATGAGTCACTACTTAATTATTTTACTCAAGTCATAAGGTCTCTATATAAGGCCTCAGTTTGTAACTAAAGAGCACATCGGAAGTAACTCATAACTCTTTCAATTTCAGCCTCATCATCATCTTCATATTCTTCATGGCGTATTTCAATATTGGAAAAAGCATTCCACAATACTCAAAAGAAATTTATGAATGCCTCAAAGAAATGGAGCAATTGGATTATATTGGGAAGAATCCACAAAGGCATTGGTCAAAAAATGGGCGATTATGCAAAATTGATATCATAAATCCGGATATAACTATCCAGGATAAGCCCTTGAAGCATGTTACACCCACAATGGAAGCCCAATTTAAGAAGCATGTGCAAGCATTATTGGATCTTGGAGTAATAAGGCCATCAAAATCTTCCGACCATGTAGTAGTGATATTTCTTGCTTCTTCAACTTTTGATAGTTTCCTCTTTCTACAAGGTGGGTAAACCTTAGACACTTCCAACAATAAAGGCTGGAAGAAATGCGCTGTTTTAAAGCACAATAATCAGCAATGAAGGCTGAGATGAAAGAGATAAAACAAAGAGGAGACAACAATAAAGGTTGAAATGGAAGGAAGAAAATAGGGTGTAGCAATGAAGGCTGAACCGAAGGAGAAAAAAACAGAGATATGTTTGCAGCAATAAAGGCTGGAAACAACTTGATCCAAAGAATCTAACTTGGCTCTGATATCATGTCAAAATTTGAATAAAAACTGTATTTTTTGCACATCTCTAAAGCTTAGAGTAAGTGTTACTCATATACAACATTCCAGTACCTATAAATGGAAAGTAATAATTCTAATGTAATATCTATTCCCAAAATTTATGGGATACTCTCTAATCCTATGATTTATGAGATATTTTAATATAATAGAAAACTTAATAAAATACAATCAATCAATATACATGATTTTTCCATACGAACACTAATCCAAGTAGATCAATAGCCTAAAATAATAGAAAGGAAGCATAGGACTTTAATGGTAGTATAGGATTTTGTTGGACTATATAAAGCTATCATTAATAGGACATAGTCCAATATTATAAGATGGATGATTCAACCAAACAACTTCGAGATCAAACTGAATATCATCCAAATTTACAATAGTTGATGTAGTTTGATGGGTTTTCGAATGAATATCCCAATGCGTATATTGCCAACTTCCTGAACATATGTGATACGTTAAAAGCTTAACAACCAATGATGCTATAAAGTTGAGGTTGTTTCCATTCACACTGAAGGAATGGAAATAGAGTCCAAGTATCATATGGGAATATTAGTTGGTTGAAGTCACAACCTACAACTTCAATTATCATATGGGAATAACTTAATGAAGAAATAGAGTCCAAGTACTTTCCACCAGCTAAGACTCTGAAGTTAAGAAATGATATCTTTGCTTATGGAGAGCCCAACAATGAGACATTATACTCCTTACAGGATAGAGATAAGGATCTACTCAGGAAGTGTCCTTATCACAGGTTACCAGCATAGTTACAAGCTCAAAATCTCTATAACAGTCTAGACTATGCAACAAAGTAGATGGTTAATGTAGTAGTTGGGGGAACCTTGAATAGCAAGACTCCTAAAGATGCTTTAGACTTGATTAAGGAGATGATGAATAATTACCAATGACAATAAAGTAGGAGAAGGGCAAAAGATGATTTGATGTACACAATGTTGATGCAGCCATAACATTGACAACTCAAGTAAAGGCACTCATAAGGAATGTTGATAGCTTGAGTGGAGCAGTACGACTAACTCAACAATTATGTTATGATTTATATTGGGGATGTCACAACAATAGTGAATTTGAATTTGACAATCTCTTTGCTAAGTCGACTATTATGGTCCCATATAGAGCATTAGGTTATGGGGCGTTGAAGAATGCAGTCGTACTTGTGGAACTGTTGCTGCGAAGAACTCTTATTAGTATTTCCACCTTTCCTATTAGGATTGGGCATGAAGGGGATGAGAGCTCATTTAGAGAGAACTCTCTAATCTCTGGATCAATGTATTTGGAGTAGGCAAAAACTCGCCGCTGTTGTAATTACAATAATTAACTACTATCATGACTTAAAGAAAAGTAATTGCAAGAATGCTGAAATAAAAAAATGACCAATTCCAAACTATTCCTCAACTGGTGCAACCTTAGAACCCATAACATCACTCCCCTCCCTATCAATGAGCTTGTCCTCAAGCGAAAAGGAAGGATAAGAGTTTCAGGAAGTGTTGGCTGGAGAGAGTCCTTGCTAATGAATAAGCACTTGCTGACTACCATGGGAAGTACGGCGGTCTAGAACTGCTTGTGGCTCAAGTGCCTCAACGGTAGAAGAAATGGGAGGCAATGATGGAGCTGTCCCAATCGAAGGATCCCCATGATATGGCTTTACATAGGACACATGAAAAATAGGGTGCTAACGAGCGTCAAGTGGCAAGTCCAAACGATAAGCAACGTGTCCAACACGTGCAGCAACATGGAAAGGACCGTTGAACCTTGGTGACAACTTCCAATTAGCCCTAGCACGCAAAGTAAGTTGGCGATACGGCCGCAACTTTAAGAGGACCCAATTATCGACCGTAAAAACAATGTCTCGATGCTTTGAATCATAGCGATAATTCATAGTCGACTGGGCCTCCATTAATTGTTAATGGAGAGAACGAATGACCTCGTCCCTGTCTTTCAGAGTAACATCAATAGCCTTGAGCTTGGAGGTATGGGAAGTATAAGGGAGGAGATGAGGTGGGGGTCAGCCATACACAACCTCAAATGGGGAACACTTCAAGGAAGAGTGGAAGCTAGTATTGTAGCAGAATTCTGCCTATGATAGCCACTGCAGTCATTTTGTTGGCTTCTCGCTGGTGAAGCAGCGAAGATACATCTCAACCATACAATTGACGACTTTTGTTTGGCCATTCGACTGAGGATGATAAGCCGAGCTGAAACATAACTACGTGCTTGAAAAACGGAAGAGTTCTTTCTGAAATATGCTCACAAAGATAACATCTCGGTCGGAAACAATGGTTTCTGGCAAACCATGTAACTTGACGATCTGCTCAAAGAATAAGTGCGCTACCGAGACTGCTGTATAAGGATGATAGATGGCCAAAAAATGACTATATTTAGAGAACTGGTCAACCACTTCCAAAATAACAGATTTACCATGGTTTGGTGGCAGTCCCTCTGTGAAATCCATGGAAATATCAACCCGTATCTTTGTCGGAATAGGAAGAGGCTGCAAGACGCTTGCTGGTTGAAGATTCTCTACTTTGTTGCATTGACAAACAAGGCAATGATGTACAAATGATTGAACCATTGACTTCAGCCCTTTCCAATAAAACTCAGCAGCCACTCGCCTAAGAGTTTTTTGATATCCTTCATGTCCTATGCTATGCATAGAAGAGATAACGGTCTCACACAAAGGAGGTGTGGCAACCAAATAGATATGGTTCTTATAAAAAACCAGGCCGTCTTCAAACTTCCAAGGGCCCATGGCCTCCTCAGCCTTGATTCGCGCCACCAATTGCTGTAACTTTGGATCAGCAACAACTTCCTGGCGAATATAATCAAAAAGAAGCAGCAAGGGTGTTGAAATTGCAAACAAGGTTGGCTCCTCCCCCTCAAATTGACGGGACAATGCATTTGCTACTATATTGTCCCTTCTAGCTTTATATTCGACTGAAAAATCATACCCTAATAGTTTGCTCAACCAACGTTGTTGGGGAACTGTAGAGAATATTTGAGATTATAATGATCAGTTCGGACAATGAATTTATTACCCCATAGATAAGCATGCCAATGAGATACTATCTTATCTAAGGCAATGAGTTCCTTTTCGTAAGCTGGAAGACGACAGTATTGTTTCGCAAAAACATGGCTAAAATAGGCTATTGGTTGCCCTTGTTGCTGTAATACTACCCCAATGCCACTATCGGAGGCGTCACATCCAACCATAAATGGCTGCAAAAAATTCCGGCAAGGCAAGTACTGGGGTGGAGGACATCACTACTTTCAACTCCTCAAAAGCGGCTAATGCGGAAGTCGACCATTGGAATGAATTCCTTTTGAGCATCGATGTCAATGGTGCGGCTATCTTCCCATAATCCTTTGCAAATTTTCGGTAATAACCTGTGAGTCCAAGAAAGCCACGTAATGCTTTGAGGGTAGTGGGCTGTGGCCATTGTAGCATAGCCTGAATTTTTGTTGGATCGGTGGATACTCCTTCCGTCGAGACTTTGTGCCCCAAATAAGAAATCGAGGGCTAAGCAATGAGGTACTTAGATCGCTTCAGGAAAAGTTGATTATGTCACAGAATTGAGATAACTTTCCGTACATGGCCTATATGCTCTGTGAAGCTCCTGCTATAAATCAATATATCGTCAAAGAAAAACAACATAAATTTACGAAGATAAGGTTTAAAGATGTGATTCATAAGAGCTTGGAAGGTTGAGGGAGCGTTGGTAAGTCCAAACGACATCACCAAAAATTCAAAGTGCCCATGATGTGTGCGAAATGTCTTTTTAGGTATATCGTTAGGACGCATTCATATTTGATGATAACTCGAGCATAAATCTAACTTGGTAAAAATTTGCGCTTCGTGAAACTCCTCCAAGAGTTCATCAATAATTGGGATGGGAATTTGTCCTTGATAGTTTTGGCATTAACTCTTCTAAAATCCACACAAAACTGCCAGCTCCCTTCCTTCTCCACCAACAGAACTGGAGAAGAATATGGAGATTAGCATAGTCGAATGAGGCCTCTTTGCAACATCTTGTCACACTGCTTCTCAATTTCTGTTTTAGGGCATTAGAATATCGGTAAGGATGACAAACCACATGGTTGGTGCTACTTTCCAAGATAATACGATGATCACACCAACTCCATGAACAAGTCCCTGAACATTTCCATGTTGAGATTCTCTTCTATGGAGACAAACTGCTGTGGGCAAGAACCATAAATTCTCTTAATACCCCGTAGTTGGATATGATTTCTATCATATTCAAATTGCATCCATAATCTCTTAAAATCCCACATGATCTGGCCCATCTTGTTCAGACAATTGATTCCTAATACCACATCGCAAAAACCAAGTGGAATCAAATAGAAATCCACAAAGAAAGTGTGATCACCCAACTGGAACCCCACATTCTTGCAAAGGCTTGGACTCTGTATCTTTTCACCATTTGCCACTATTACCTAGAAACAACCTATTTTATCCACCACTAAACCCAGATCAATAGCCAAAGAAGAATCAATAAAGCTATGAGTACTCCCTGTGTCCAATAAAATTCACAGGAGTCTCTGATTTATGTACCCATCTAATTGCATCGTCTCGATGTGGAGTGAGTAATAGCTTGCAGAGAAATTTGTGGTTCGTTCTTAGTATCAGACTCTTCTTCCTCATTGGAAGTCTCCTCCTTAGCTGCGATGTAAACTAACTTCTTATAGCGATGGTCCGGTGTGTAAATGTCATCACAATTATAGCATAGACTTTTGGCACGACATTCTGCCATCTCTGCTCGTGTCAGACGTTTAATATAAGGGTTGTGGTTGGTGGTTGTCACTGAAGGTGCCAACGAAGTAGAACCAGTTCGGCTTGGCTGGTTTTGGTGCTTCCTAGTTCATCGACGTTTGTACAAGCGTGCTAGAGTCATTACGGTTGCGAGATCAGAGGGAGAATGTAATTCAATGTCCACTGCAATGGATTCTTGCAAATCGTCGATGAAGAGGTAAACCTCTTGTCCGGGATCAAAGAAGGTGATACGTGCAGCTAACTTCTCAAATTGCCTATGGTATTCTTCCACTGTACCTGTCTGACGTAGTCAGGCTAGTTCTCCCAGTTTGCTTCTACCACTGATTGGGGCAAATTGGCACATACAGTGGTCCTTTGATTCCTCCCATGTCAAGTTGGGCCGGTCTTTGTCAAGTTTCAAGAATTAGTATTGAGCATCGTCCTCCAAGTGTGGTGCTAATATACTCAGTTTCTCGTCTTTTGGAACTTGTTGGTGGCGGAAATAGTAGTTGCATCGACTCAGCCATGGCAATGGCTCAGAGCCTCATAACGGGGAAATTCCAATTTCCGATATCGGTGTCCATCTTCGTGGGATGCTCCACCCTCGACATGTCGCGGAAGGCTGCTTTCTCCTTCATATTCGCGATGACCACGAGGAGAATGGGTCACCTCGTGAAACCTATGCTAGAGATCTCGAATGTCCTGTTGCTGGGCTTCAAAAGATATAAGGTCGCGTTCCCTGGGCTTGTGCTCGTGATCAAGTTGTTCGTGAAGGTGTTGCTGGTCAGTTTCATATTTGGCCATAAACGCCTCAAATTGCTACTGGAAAGAGCGAGAAGTATCACTCATATCGTTGGGCTCTGATGCCAATTTGTTATGGTCCTATATAGAGGATCTGGTTATGGGTCGTTGAAGAATGCAGCTGTACTCGTGGAACTGTTGCTGCGAAGAACTCTTGTTAGTATTTCTATCTTTCTTATTGGGATTGGGCATGAAGGGGATGAGAGCTCATTTAGAAACAACTGTTCGATCTCTGGATCAATGTATTTGGAGTAGGCAAAAACTTGCCTCTGCAATTTTCCTTTATTCATAATATATAGGCGTTAAAGCCACTGTTGCAGTTAGAATAATTAACTACTATCGCGACTTAAAGAAAAGTAACTGCAAGAATGCTAAAATTAAAAAATGACCAATTCCAACCTATTCCTCAACTGTTGCAATGTTCTTCTGGCCTCACTTCCTGTGAGAATAGCGTCGCTAGACCTTAGGACCCATAACATCAACATAGCATATGGACTACTTGTAGAATTACCAATGATAAAAAGATAACCTATAACAACACCTAAAATTTAGGGTGGCAAAATAATCTTACTAAAAAATAATTTGCAGTAAGAACAAAGTAGTATGAAAGAAAATAACAAAAACACAACAATATTTTAATGAGGGTCAACCAATTTTGGTGGTCCTATGTCTTCATGAACCAAGAGTGACATATTTTACTATTTAATCAAATATCTTAATAAATATTACAAATTCTCTTTTATAGAACTAGGTTTACAATAAGTGTAAGACTCTAGTTGGTATATTCCTACACATTTTACCCCTTACCAAACCTAATCTAATTTAAACATAAATACAATAAAGCCTAGAAGAATCCCTCCGGAGTTTAAAATCCATAAAAAAATGTGTTTCCAGATAAGAAAGCTTGGACATGATCATGTAACTTATTAGTTTTTTGTCTGCAGATGAACTAGGTTATATAACTCATATATATGTCTGTATATAGATATGGGCTCTGACAGACCTGTATCCTAGGTCATATCTTTTAAAAAATCCTCTTATCACATGACCATGCTCATGTTCTAACATATGTCTTTACCTCTGTATTTCACAGAAGATCACGCTTTCACACACGATGGTGTGTTAGGCCATGTTCATCCAAAGAATTCAAGAAACACCTATGTTCTTCTATAAATGCTAAAAGACAGACTTCATGCTTATGTAGATAAACCATATACAACAATCTTCACCTGAGCAAGTATACTCTACATTGGTTTGTTCTAGTCATATCTAAAGCCTCGAGACATTAATCAAGTTCAAGCAATGTTTAAACTTCTCAATGGTAACAGATTTTATTAACATGTCAATTGCATTCTCTAAAGTGTGATCCTTCTCTAATAAGATTTAATCAGATGCAATCAATTCCTTGATCTTGTGAAACCTCACATCTTTCACTAAAGCACTCATCCATCTATCCTTCTCCTTACTATCCATGGTCTCCTCAAAGATAGATAGACCTCCATTTCTAATGGTGAGAGCATATGAGATCGAATCTTTCCAACCATATCAATTTGACAGCCTGATGGTACATGTCACCCTATTCATGGTTATATTGCAATATTTCTTTTTGCCTCATATTGTTCTTCTATCTCTTCAGCCAAAATTTTTGTCCCTTTAGCATATGCTTTTGGTTGTTCTAATTTCACTTGTACTATCTTTGAACTACTACTACTCTCTACTAACTTTAACACATCTTCTCCATATGTTTTCCCTAATATACACTATTCGTTAAGCACTCCATCCTTGAAGGTTAGTATATACATTTTACAAGTGCACAAAACTTGCAGCAGAACTGTAGCTTCTAATGTTTGACATCTTTTAATAAGCACCTTTTATGAAGTTTTTGTCATATGTTGCTCACTGAGATGACACAACCACATATGTCATAATGCATTACTATCTTCTTTTAATTCTACTGTTGCAACTTCTCTACCTACAACTATGCCCTTCATCAATTTGTAGATGTTTCTAGTTAGTCATAACCCTTTCATCACTATTATTGCACCATTTGCAACCTTAATCTTTTCTCTGTCAGTTTTATATCTAAAATCATTCGTATATAAGGTGTTTAAAGGGATCAAGTTCTTCCTCAAATCGGATACATATCAAACATCACTCAATGTTTTAACGAGTCCATCAAACATTTTAAACTTATCCTTCCCTAAAAATTTTCTAAGCTTTGTCATCCTCCAACTAGATAATACTAAAGTTTTCTGATGTATATAATACAAACTGATCCTTACTTTGTATCATATGATGTGAGCATTATGTATCTAGGATCTATGAGTCTTAAAGTTGACTAGTTAGAACTTAAGCATGTCTCTATTGCTGTAATATGAGTCCTTTCTCTACACTATATTAACAAACTTTGGTGAATTATTAGTTTTCCTTTCATCACTCTCCTCTTTCTTTTTCGGACAATTTCTATGTATATGTCCAGTTTGCTCACTTTTTTAGCAATAAACTGCCTTTTTATTAGTTTTTGACCTATAACTTCATTAGACGAGTCATCTTTCTTTTGCTTTCTCCTATAATCCTGATTTCCCCATACATAAAACCTTTGCATTGAGAGCTTTTACTAGTGTTCTGTCTTTGTTGGTTATGATCGAATAGTGCAATAGTGATGTCTTCCACATCAATTTTCTCCTTGCCCAATATGAAAATAGTCACTAGATGTTCATAAAAATAGGTAAAGAACAAAGCATATTCATTGCTTTATCCTCGTTTGTAATGGTCACTACAAGCCTTAGCAAGTCATTAACTATTTGGTTAGACATATTTATATGTTAGCCAAATATATTCTCCTTTGCATCTACAACCTGTATAATCTCCGCTTCAGATATAATTCTTTGTGAGAGACTTTGATATGTATTGACTCTCTAGCCTTTTCCATATCTGCATAAGGGATGCAATATCTATGATGTGGTAAATGACCTTATGCCTATAACTCCTCCCAATCGAGTGCATCCATATCATCTAGCTCGTTCTCTTGTAGTCCCTTCAATATACCTTACTACGCTAACAAATCTTTCACTCTCTATTGCCACAGTAAAAGATTCTTAGTTTCGTTAACCTTCCCCACTTGAAACCTTACAATTAAAGTCATTGTCATCTCAATTATGCTTTGATACCACTTATTGAGAAATAATGTAAAACCAAAAAAAAGCGTAGTATGAAAGAAAACAATAAGAACACGAGAAAATTCTATTGAGGTTTGTCCTATATTGTTGGTAGCTAAGAATAGCTAATTTCCCTATTCAGTTAAATCTGATGAAGATTATAGATTTTTCTCTTACATATCTAGATTTACAATAAGTATACTGATAGGTAAACTCTAGCTATATATTACCCCTTGCCAAAAGCTGCAATCCTAGAATCTTTGTAGAGTTTGAAATCTACTAAGAAAAATTTTCAAATAAGACAACCAATCCTAAACACATCTTAGACACAATTGTATAACTTACTATTTTATCTGCACATAAATATGGGCTCTAGGACATTCGTATCATAGGTTGTGTAACTCACTGTATCTATTTGTATATGGATATAAACTTTGGCATGCCTATGTCCTAGGTCGTTTACTTCTTCCAAAAATCATCTATCGCACTAAAATACTCGTGTCTTTACCTCTTCACTCCAGAGAAGATCATGCCTTAACACATGGCCTTATTTACTCAAATAATTCCAAGAAACACAAGCACTCTTCCAAAAACACTCCAAGATTACACGCCCCTATATATGAATCGTACATAAAACATACAAACTTTTGTTAGAGGAACCAAGCAAGAGGTGCACATTTATGACCAAGTAACCCTCCTAGATTCCTACAAAAACCCTAAGCTTAGCAGGATGGTAAATTGGCTTTGCAGTTAGCTATTGAGAAGTTAGCTCATGTGACTTCTAAGTAGTTTAAAATATTAAAGTCGAAGGTAGATTAATTGGTGATTTAAAAGAACTTACAGTTTTAAATCAAATAGTTGTTTAGTTTCATAGACTCAAAGGGCATGAATCCTTTTCGAATAAGACTAAGGTGAACTCAAAAGAGTGGGCATTGGTTATCACTAAAACTAGTGGAAGGAGATAATGGCATCTTTCATATATATAAACAGTGTCTCGGAAAAAAGCAGTTTGCATATCTCAACTGATGTGCGTAATTCGGACCTTATTTGTCAGACTGTGGGGTTGAATTCTTACCCTGACACATACTATTATTTGGGTGTCCCTATCTCCTCTTCTAAACCATCTCGGTCAGAGTGTCTACCTTTGCTGGAAAAAGTTACAAAAAGGGTGCAAGCTTGGCAAAATGGGTTCCTATCTTATGCTGCTAGACTTACTCTAATTATTTCTGTCTTGAGTAGCCTATATAGCTTTACCCAAGGGAGTCCTAAAGGACAGACAGAATCCTAAAACCCTTTCTTTGGCCTGGGAGTTCCGATAAAGCTACAAATGCTAAAGTTAAATGGAATGAGGTGGTAAACCCTAAGGTGTTTGGAGTTTTGGGTATTAAGTCTATTGACTCCACTCAAAAAGTCTTAATGTGTAAGACTCTGGAGGTTGTATGCTGATCATAATGCGTTATGGGTTATGGCTTCATGAGTACCACTTCCACAATGGTAACTTCTGGCAAGTTGGCATTAGGAAGGGATTTTCTTGGATTCTGATCCAAATGCTGCATATACGTGACATAATTTATCCTTGCATTAAACACCAGGTTGGTAATGGAAGTCGAACCTCGTTTTGGTTTGACAACTGGGTAGCTCTAGTCTACTTATTTCACATCCTCGTATTCGGCATTTGAGTAATAGAATTCCTCTGAACTTGAGGGTCTCTTCCCTTTTTTGTAATGGCCAACGGCAGGGTACATTCAGAGGTTTCAATACTCTAGCTCCCATTTTACCTTTTATTCCCGATGTGCTACGGGATGATGCCATCTTGTGGAAGTTGGAAACTAGTGGGCGATTCACCAAGTCTTTGTCATCTACTACATACTCGAGGATTAACTAAGGTACCTTGGTATTCTCTTTTATGGCATAATTTTATCTCGCCTAAGGCTTCCTTCATATCGTGGCTTGCTATCCTCAATAGACTCAAGACTAAACGTCGTTTGCATGGAAATGTCAACACTACTTGCTCTTTGTGTAAATTGGAGGCTGAAAACCATGATCACCTCTTTTTCTTGTGCTCATTCTCAAAAGTGAGATGGAGTAGGATCCTACATTTGTTACCAGGAACGAGCTCTCCCTACTCTTGGACCATGTTTTTGCTTGGGCTATTAGATACTTTTGGAAGGTTTATCCTAATGCTATCATCTATGAAGGCGCTTTTCTTTCTACCATCTACGGCCTTTGGAAGGAGCGTAACTCGCGATTATTTGCTCATAAGGAAACTGGAGCTTATCGGGTTGCAGAGAACATAATTAATTGGATTCGATCTTCTTTAATAGCAAAAAATCTGCACACTACCTTATTTGATGACATAAAGTATAGTTGGCACCTTTAGCTTGGTTATGTAAATAAGTTGTGTTAGATTTGCTTTCTTTTGTTGTATATAGTCCTGAACTCATTGTAATGTTGGTTTAGATATATATTTTCCTTTCATTTTTTAAAAAAAAAGGTATAAATATTCATTTAATCTTACATAAAGATGACTTAAAACTCGTTCTCCTCTCATTTTATACATACTAATTTTTATCTTCGAAAATGTTATTAAGGATATGGCTTCCATTCCTCACTATATTGGAGGGTATGGAGTATTGCCCCAAAACGGGACATAAAAACACTATTTATCCAATCATTATATATTACCAAGCATCTTTTTTCATTCCTTACCCATTCTTTTCTTCCCATACCAACTATCCAAGCACCCCCTAACTCATTCCTTATCAACTAAAAATTTGATATAGGTTGATTTACTTTTTTCAAAACTATATATATCTACTCACCTTTATCATGTAAACTTACTTTTATAGAAGGGAAATCACAATAATTAAAATACAACTTGTTTAATCCTCCCTTTTTACGTTATCTAAATTTCAAGATTTTAAATGTTAAACTTATTCAAAAAATACATAAAAATTAATTCATTTATAAATATTAAATAAATTATTTCCATATTAACTAATTTATATTTTTAATTAACAAGGAGTGAATTGATAAAATTTTCAAGAACAAAAAGAATTTATATATTTGCAGGAGCATGTTTTCTTAATTTTCTATATTTGGATGTTATGTAAGATTGAGCAAATTTTTAATGAAATATATATACACAAACCTAAAATTGTATTTTTATAATAAATAAAAAATAATTTATCAACTTCTAAAATTAATATCGAATGATATTTGAATTTAAATAATAGTTAATATAGCTATAATAAGTCTATTTTTATTTAATTAATATGATGTTTTAATAATTTCAATTATTAACTTATTTTTGAAGATATTTTTTAGGTATACCAATTCCTATTTCAAATCTATTTTTACCAAAATTATATTGTCATTCTCATTCCAAGTTTTGATTTTCATTGCTTATCTCCTTACCTCATAAGTCTGATTTTTTTTAATATCAATATATATTGGGAGAAGAGAAAAAGTAGGGAAACTAGAACCAACGTATCTTCATCAATTAAGCTCTAGTAGAGGACTGCAAAGTATCCATTAAGGACAAATTTATTCTCCCATGCAGCCAGGAATAGATGTCACAGATTAAGAACATAGCTTATCTAACTAGCAATAAACTGGTTGTGAATCTCTGGCTAGCTTCAGGGACAATGAATCCGTATTCTAATTGCTGTCATTTGTTCTGCATATTAGGTTAGATGAGAGGTTCCAAGGGAAAACTATTCCCTGCATTACGAGGCCTGTAAATAGCTCATTGCCTGCACTTAGTGAATTATTTATTGAAATATACGAACAACTTTAATAATTTAACCTTTTTGGTTGAGTCGTTCTTGGCAAAGTATTGGAGTCTTTGTGATCAGTAGATCTCACGCCTACCTCATTACTTTGATGGATTTGGGGAGTGTTTTACTTTGATGTATTTGGGGAGTGTTTAGTCTATTGATGGTTTCTTGATAGTATTCAAAGATGTTGTATATCTTCAATTTTCTTGCTAGTATCCCAAGACAGATATTAGAAGTATCGTGCTTAGTCCTTTTGCAAAGTTTGCTTGGTATATCTTCTACAAATTATTAAGAAATTGGAGATATGCAGTATATGAAATTCAAAGCCACCTTTAATGTCTTAAGGTGGCAAAATTATTGTGTACACACTTGACTTTTCCTTCATAAGTGGTTTCGTGGATACCAAGTTATGACTAATAGTAATTTTTATGCTTCTCAGGAGGGTTACCTCAGTTTTTGCGGTGGATTTTGGAGCAACTTTAGTATGGGTAAGAGTTCCTCCAGACAAGTCTGTGAACCCTTTGTTTGTTAATTTATTCAATTCAAATATTACTTGTGGATTTGGAACCATTGGGTTTACAGAGGAGGTTAAAATCCTCCTCCTAGACCATTGTTTTTTTGAAAGATTCCTCCTAGACCATTGTTAATACTGCTGAAGCTTATCTTTCCTGTCTATCCCAAGAGTGTTCTGTCTATCCCAAGAGTGTTCATGGAATTGGAGAACATTTTTGATTGTGTGAAATGACTTGTGTCAACTTTCATAGTAGATCTTCAATTTAAAGTTGGGAGGAGATGCATGTTTTCCTTTAGATAGAAATCGTAAACAGTGTGACCAAGGTTCTCCTGAACTTTGGGACGTAGTATTCCAATTCTTTACCTCACTCATTCGTTTGCTGTTTGTCATGGTGTATGGTATAACTCATGTCATGCTATAGTTTTGAGACAATTTCTCAATTCCATAAAAGAGAACAAAAACACAAAACATACCAATCACTTTCTTTCTGTTTATACAGGAATGGATGCTCAGATGTTGAATCCTGAACAAACAGTCAATCAGGTATGTGATGCATCACACGCTGTATAGTGATTCAAGGGTGTAATCGGATGATTATTGATCTTTCCCTCATTTCATACTATAACCACTAATATTTGCGCAAAACTAAATCACAGTTAGGAGAAGGATAAGTTCCATGGAGCCTTGCACTATCCCATTATAAATAAATAGACTGCAATCTAGTTAATAACAAATCATTTCAATTGTCTCTTTTTCTCTTCCTATAAGCATTTATATATTATGCAAAAAAAATTGTTTTAGGCTTGTCTAAGTACTGCTGTGAATATGTTCCTTCCTTCCAGTATGAACATCTGCGGCTCTGCTGTGCACAAGGATGGTTTTGTGCCTCCTTTCTGTATCCCTCTTCAAGGTTGGTAAACTGAAGTTGCCATTAATTGAGAAGTGCCTATCCTTTTTAGGCTTTCTTCTGCTAATTTTCCCTTACTGTTACTAAGTACAGCGGTTCAACTTCCCATTAGGAGTTACTTTTTCTGAGGGTCTATATCTTCACTTCATGTTTATTTCCAAACTTTACTGTGAATAGATGAAGTCTACTTTTGACAAATTATTCTGTTGCATTTTATTATTTCTTGTAAAGAAGAAATCTTTACTGCTTTCTTGACTTATCCTCTATCACTATCATTGTCTTCGCCAGGATTCCATCATTTAGATCTTTATGATTGCTTTTTGTGTATCCGAATTTAACAATTTTAGCGGTGGTTTCTATTAATTATGTTCTTGTCGACTGTCTTTACTTCAGTACACCTTCTTCACTACAAGCAAGTTCTTGGTACCTAAAATATTTTCACGCCTCTAGCTGGATCGTCCTTTTGACTTTTTCAAGGACTTGAGCAAATCCCATTTTTAGCTTCTTTTGGGTGATAGACTTCTTCCAAAGAAATGGAAAGAAAAATGAGAGATGCCACAAAAAAAAAGAAGATAAGGTTTTGAATAGGATGTTTCTTTAACATGACACAACGAAATGAGTTTTTTCCCACATCTCAAATTAAGTTTGCTTTGTCCCACATGTGGTATGCTGAACGCAAAGGTTAGTTTGTGAGCTACTCTTCAGTGGTATGCCCTAGTAAAATTGATAAAGAACACAATCTTTCGTTCCAGGAACCTAGCTAACATGGTAAAGGTGAAGATCATGAAGAGACATGGTCAATGGCAAGAACTACATGTGCCCCACAGGTAACTTGATGATTGAATATTTTAGATATAAACATACTTTAGCGTATATTTTGTGCTCAAATATTATACACGCTGTTGGTTTTCTAACATGACTTACGTTTCATCTAAAGATGCAGATGAGACTTCTTGTGCAAATTAACTTTTCCCCTTGCATGAGTCAAACTAAATAAGGTCTCTTCATAAGTTCACTTGCGAAGTTCAAGATATTAATTTAATCTGACGCACTAGAATACGAGATGCTGCATTTAGAATTCTTTGTCATTTTCTGCGGTTCTTGGAAAGCTCTATTCATCAAAACCAATAAAATGCTTTCTCATGCATACACCTATTCGCAAGCACATCCTTTTTCTATGGATTTACAATGCTTCTTAGGCACAGCACCATAGAATTGTAATGATTAATTAATGTATTTAGTTTCTTTCATCGCAAGTCTAGTTTGCTGTTATACTAATAATATGAGAGCCTCAGGGTTTAATAGATATGATTCATTGCTACTGGGATGCAGATTAAGATAACAATTCCGTCATTTCTGCTGCTATTTCATAAAAAAGTAGTAAACATCCTTGAAAGATTTGTGAGAACGAAAATGAAAACTTTATCCATTAATTTACTTCCTACCGCTAGTAATATGGATTACAAGTAATTTACTCCTCAAGAACCGTATGCCTAGTCAATCATCTTACCCCTGCTCACTTTACGTATACTTTTCTATGTGAACAGAATCAGATGGATTTTATGTCTTAACTTGCCCCACTTTTCTGGCGGAACTAGTCCTTGGGGAATGCCGAACACAAAGAATAGACGCGATGTGGGTTCCTATTACACTCTTGCTTGTCTGCCTGAAATTTCTTGATGTGATGCAGCAAATTAGTTTTATGCTAGTTTCGTTTGTTTTTTTCCCCATCTAAAATGTGGCAGAGAGACTTGACTCCACCGTTTGTTGATGATGGGCTTCTCGAGATTGTTGGTTTTAGAGATGCTTGGCACGCATTTGCTTTACATGCCCCAAACAGCCATGGAACTCGTCTAGCTCAGGTAAAGTTGCACGTTTTAATGAGCAATGTTATAGTGCATTGCTTTATTACGTTCTTTTGGCAATAGGTATACAGGGTCCGTTTTGAGTTTCACAAAAGTGCTGCTGATTCTACATCCATGAGCATTGATGGAGGAAGATGGAGGCAACCCTTACCTTTAGATGATGAAACTGTGGTGGTTGAAATCTCTCAACATGGCCAGGTCAACATGCTTGCAACTGATGATTGCAGGTCTAGAAGTGTTTTTGATCCGTCTCTACCCAGCTTTCACGAAAATGACACAAGTGATGAAGAAGAAGAGAGGAGGAAATTTGGTGCAGCGAATACATTCAAGATACCAGACGTCGTAGATATTGCTAATTTATCCTGAGAGAGACGTGTACAGTGTACCACGACCATCCCTCCTCTCCTGTGTCTTTTTCTTTTGGATGAAGCTGGAAATTGTCTTTAGTTGTATTGGTTTAGAAAAGTAAAAATGTGCGGGGAAGGTGAACATCTGTTCTCGCCTGTCCCTCCACATCCGATCACTCCAGTTATGAATCTCTTAACATAACCAAAATTATAAACAAATGCATCAAAGGGTGAAGACAACTAATAATTTGATTCATTTATGATTTATTATATATACGTACCTAAAAAGTAGTAATTTTAAGTTTATCAATATTAAAAAAAATTATGAACTAACAAAAATTCATGTAGTAGACCCCATCTTTTGAATGTGAGAGGACTAGATAAGTCAACATACAATATAAATATATAATTGAAATTTTGGATTTATTAATAGAAAAACTCTTATTTAATATTTTTTCACTTTTTTTTTAAATTACCATGATTTCATTAGTATTTTAAATAATTGTGGAGAAGCTGTTTAAGGAATGAAGTTGGTTAAGGAATCAGATAAGATTTCAAGGAAAATCATTAAGAAAATACAATCTTGACTAAATACCTTTTGATGCACACCCATGCATTAAGAGGTGTTTCATTACTGGACAGAAATAAATACTGAAAAGATTAAATAGAGCCTGACATATAGTCATGTATCAGGGCATGTTCTTCACTAGAATTTACGTGAACAAAGTGCGAACTCTTCATGGTGGAGTGAGAGTGTTACTAATAAAAATAATATAGTAATTATATAGCTGTACTGGCGGGGTGGAGAACAGTATAACAATACTTGTAACCGTTTGTTAAGCAATAAATAGGGATTAGCTAACGTGTGTGTGTGTCTCTCTCTCTCTAAAGTTCTCTGCCTTCTCTCTTCCTCCCGGCATTTATCTTTTCTTCTCTCTGCTCCTTCTGGATTCTTCCCTCTCACTTGTTCTTCATTTCTCTCTTATCGAAAATTAACCATAACAAATGGTATCAGAAAAGTCGATTCTGTGAACAAAAGAAAATATAAAAAAAAACAACAATAGCAGAAAGTACTATAAGCCCAGAGCTCGAGAGAATGGAAGAAAGTTTGAAGAGCGCAATGGAAAGAATGTTTTTGGAGATTCAAAACAGAACAGACAAGGTAGAAAAAGAGATGATGGAATTACGAGCTTTACTTTTACAGAGCTTGCAGAAATTGGGAGGTGAAGCTAGAACGACAGAAACGACACCGCAAGGTAGTTCAGTGGGACAAGAGTGAGAGGGGAACGTGACGGCTAAGCTACTTCGGAACCTACAACTAGAAACTACATAAAATCTTTCTCTCTTTTTCTCTCTCAGGGGTACTCTGAGATCACAGAATTAATGACACGGTAGCTGCTGTTCTTAGAAATAATGAAGGAGAAGATGGGAAAACTATTGTAACTGGAGTTATCTCTAGTTTGAAACCAGGGTTCCATGTTCATGCTCTTGGAGACATAACAAATAGTTGCATGCCAATTGAACCGCATTTCAACCCAATTGGTAACGAATATGGGGCACCTAGGGATGCAAATCTACATGCTGATAATCTTGTCTCCTTCGTCAACAATTTCAAGGGAGCTACTGCTAATGGTGTTGTGAAGGAGATGGGTGATCAAAAGAAAATATGTTTATTTCTTTTTTGTCCATTCTGTAAACCTCCGTAACTTTGAGGACAAGGTTTGCTAAAGGAGAAGGAAATTGTTACTAATAAAAATAATATAGTCATTATATAACTGTACTATTAAGGGTGGATAGCAGTATAACAATACTTGTAACCGTTTGTTAAGCAATGAATAGGGATTAGCTAACGTGTGTATGTGTCTCTCTCTCTAAAGTTCTCTGCCTTCTCTCTTCCTCCCGACATTTATCTTTTCTTCTCTCTGCTCCTTCTGGATTCTTCCCTCTCACTTGTTCTTCATTTCTCTCTTATCAAAAATTAACCATAACAGAGAGCCCCTTCGGCCTGACGGATCAACACATCTAAAACACTAGAGCTCATCTTACACTTTTTAAAGAATTCTGAAGAAATAAACATCACTGCGTCCTATCTCATGTTTGTGATAGAAATTTCTTTTTAAAGGAATAGAAAAACGCTAAAAAAGTACGAAGAGTTTTTTAGTTTAACATCTTTTTATTGTAATTAGGGTTAAAGCCGTCTAGGATGAAAGAGCCCTATAACACACATCTTCTGCCCATCCTCGATGAGATCAAAGATCAAGAATCATTAAGGAACCGAATCAAATCAAATGGTTGAGATCATCATTATAATTATTTTTATGATTTCAAGGATGATTAGTGGTTGATTTATTTTATATCTAGATTGTTTAAACCCTAGTTGATTATTGTATGACTTGATTTCAATTTTTATAATAAAGAGCTTTATGTTTGGGAAATATTGATGTTGGTTAGATATAAGTGAAAACTTAAACCTGATTTGAATTTATATAGGGACATTGTTAGATGAACCTGTCTAAACTGACATAGGCGCCGACATTAAAGATTGAACAAGTACTAGGAATCAACGTACATGATGTTCCTAGTATTAGTGTGCAAGGGATTTCACAAATATTAAAGTGTTGTAAGGTGTGTTACTTAAATAAGGACAGTGGTTACTCATTCTAAACATAATTCATTAATTTCGAAGATTTCTTTGATCCAATCATAAAATTTCTAAATAATCGAATCAAAGTTGCAAGATGATAGATGCTAGGGAGAAATCTATTGTAGATGTTATTATTATCTGATTTCTTATTGACTACTTGTTTGATTTGTTTCTAATGGTCACTACAACAAACAACTTTTTTAGCAACAATTTTAATCGTCGTTAAAGAAGGAAAAATTGTCGCAATTACTAATGTGCGACGATTTGGGCAATCGTCACCAAATTCTGGTAGCAAAATAACATTGGCGACATTTAACAGAAGTTATCACGAAAACATTTTTGCGACA
>JANQBM010000005.1:20463299-20475402 GCA_025594535.1 Erythroxylum domingense | reverse complement strand
GAAACTCTTTCTCATCATCAACATATTTCCCCCGTGATCCTCGTCTCGTCGCCGTCATCCACCTCGATGGTTTTGGCTCTCGTATTTACTTTTCCGTATATTAATTGTCATTTGTCAATTTTTTTTTATACGCCCTGGCGCTTTGGGACAACGAATAAGAAAAAGGAGAAGAGGTAGTTTTAGGAATTAGGAGAACCAGGAAACGTGGGACGAGTTATTACATGACATCCCGCATCCGAATGTTTAACATCTTTATTTTTCATTTCCTTCTTTCTTTTTACTTTTATATAATAGGGATATACGAAAACACGTAATACATATAGAATAATACATCAGACGCCAAGCTGATAAGAAAGAAAAATATAAATTAAGATTATTGTCCCTGTCTCCTAAGAATGAAAATGAATTGGGGAAGGTGAGTATGCGGAATCATGTAAAATATCTTTAGTAATATTTTTTTTACTAAATTTTATATTACTGATGCATGCGATTATTTTTATTACAATATATAAATATATTCAAAATAAGAAATTAACTAACTATTAGTAAATGTTCCTAACTCATATATTATGATAAATACATTTTCTTCATAAACTGCTTTTTTAAATTTGATGATTCTTTTCAATCCAAATATCAATATAGTTAATATAATTAATATCAATTAAATTATATGTTCTCTTCTTACCATGCACTTTAAATTCTTAAATAAAAAATTATGAAATCAATAATAAAAGTAAATTAATAAAAATTAAATTAATCAATATAATGCATATTCTTCATCTTAAGTTAAATTAATAAAATTAATAAAATATATGTTCTTCATTCCTATATTATAAGTAATGTATATAAGTCCGTCAAGTATTTAATGTTCCAAACGATTTCATTTTTTTGTATAAATACATCCAAAAAGGCTTAAATAATTTTCACATCCTGATGGAAAAAAAATTTGATTGAGTAATTTAATAGAAAGTTTTTTAATGTTGGAAGACTTTCACTGAATAATCTACGTCACTCATCTATATTTTAATAGTTATAAGAAATAAAAAATATATTATAAATAAGTAAATAATAAACTAAAATTATAAAAACTTACTAATTTCATTTTTCATCATAATTTCTTTCCACAAATGATCTAGTATAACTCCTTAAACCTTTTCAATATAATTTAATTTCATTTATTATTTTTGATTGTCTTTTAATTAAGAAACGATTTTTGCATTCAATCACACTAAGTAAATCACCCATAATATTATTTGTACATACGTGTCCACTAAATAAACAATAAGAATTGAGAGAATAAGCTGCTAAGTATATCTATCGAGTAAGATGCTTATTCCATTATTGGTCAAGAATATATATGTATAAGGCTTGTATAATTTGTCATTCTCTTTAAAGTGATTTATAACTCTTTTGTGAAATGTATACATAGCATCATATATATGCCCTAAAGGTAGCTTCTCGTGTAAGTCAACAATCATTAACAATTTTATAACTGGAGTCACAATTTTCACAATAATCAAGCAGGCATCATAAAATTTGTTATTTAAAATAATAACATAAACTTTTTTCCTTTCACAATTATTGATAACTTGAAAAAAAAAATTTCGCACTAAATTTTGAACCATTTATTCACGGTTATAAATACTTTTCAAAGTAATAAATATAGCTGCAAACCTAGTGGTAACAAAATGCACAATCTCAAACATATTTTCTTGCCTTCTTAACAAAAAAATGTAATAAAATTATAAAAATTATGATCTCATATGCACATAAAAAAAGATTAGAAATATTGTTCATGCCAATATCTTTTAAAATGAGATTTATACAATTAACAACACATAGAGACCAATAAATATGCTCATTTTTTGATTGTAAAAAGTACTATAACTGATACTTAATTAGTTGCATTATCTGTAATGAAATACACAACAATTTTTAGTCTACCCTACTCGATAATTTTAGAAAACAATTCAGATAAAGCATGGGCACTTTTTACTATATCATAAGGATCAACAAACGTAATAAAAGTTATTCCAATATTACAATAAACTAAGAAATTAATCAAGATTCTTTGTTTTTTATTAGTTCATTTATTTGCCATAATAGTGCATTATGTTGTTTCCTAGCTAGACTTATATATATCAACAATCAATTGATATTCTTTTTTCAAATCTTAAGGCAAAGTCATATAGATCTCATAATAAGAAGGTGCCTTAAATCCTGGACCTACCATTGTTATGACATTTTTTTTAAAATAGGGAATTTAAAGCATTTAAAGGAATATATAAACTATAGAACTATCTAACTTATGCTCGTTTACATTACAAAACTACATCCTTATTAACCAAAAAGCTTTCTAAATTAGGTTGAAATCCATTAGTAGTTATTAGAGGAAAATAACAATATATGTCAAAAATAGCTTTTTTTATCTAATAATTTTTGTGCTTCATCATCTCTAAAAGATGCATTATTATCCTCTTTGTGTTTGTTCTTTTTTACTTATTGATGCAAATAAGTTCCAGTCCTTTTATGTACATCAAATGTTATTCTTTTAAAAGAAGTAATATTATCATCAACCCAGTTGTCGATGATCGGAAAACTTGGTCGGCGCACCAGTGGCGACTCACATAGGGTGGAAAGAAAGTGTCATTTGTTTGTTCTCTCTTGGAATGATTCACTATTTGGTTCTTTTAGTGACTCTATATCAACGTTCTTCACGTAGTGATCAGCTTCCAGCTGTCTTGAGGCCTACATTCTTTCTGTTTATTACGCTCTAAGCGTCACAAGCTTGGCTTAGGAGTCCATAGTTGGAGATTTTGATACTGTGTTGAAGATGCTTTTCTTTATGTCACTGTTCCTCTTCATATGTCTGGTAAGTCAATTTTTGGCTAAAATAAGATCGAAGTGTGTCACAAATCCTTATCAAAGTCAAAATGGAGGATAAATCAAGTTTTAAAGATCAGTCCTTCACTTTTTGGTTAGTTCATATTGAATCGTTGACAATGCTAATTCTTTTTTGGATTGAAAATGAAATTGTTTTAAAGTATTCTCACAATGATGAATCACAATGATAATTTCCTTTTAGAGAAGGGCATAGCTTCGTAGGAATTCCAAATTCCAGATTTCTGATGTTTCATCTTGTCTACACACCACCATTAAAACCCAGGTTACCATATAGGAACGTTCTTCGCTAGCTTTTACCTATTGTTATGAGTCCATTGCCCTTAAGGAGTTGTCGTTGTTTTGTTCGGGTTTTCTAGTTTTACCTCTAGTATATTAACTTACACTTTTTCGTGCTGCATTCGTCGATAGAGCTATCGATTGACATGGTTGTTATGTATGCTAGCCTGGGAGCTTTGTCTTTGCTCTGCACACAACTTCTATTTTGATCGACTAGGCCTATCAGTAAAGGACGGTGAAGCTTGGATACCTACACTTCATTCGAGGAATGTACGTAAACTTTTGCAGAGTTTTGGCACATCATGCGTCTTTTCTGTTAGCTTGCTCGAGACTTCTTACAAGTCTACTGTTGCGACTGTAATGATACTACTAACACATAAAGGACATCTTTCTTTTCCTAGAGGAGCTGTTGGTAATCCACTTTTTAACTTGCAACTTTTTCCAATACATGGCATTCCCTTTAGATTCATTCCTAACGAAATTCTTCATATATATTTTTCTTTAAAGCCTTTTTTTAAGGCTTACTCCTATCCAGGCTCATCGTTCTCTGTCAATTGCGTGCCTCCAAAGTAAAAAACTCTCTGGACGCTTAGGCTTTGTCAAGCGTGGTAAAACTACAATACTTCCCTCTTTTGAACCACGGTTCTTTCTTTACATGCTTCCCTAATTATTATTATTGTTTACTCCTTTTAAATCGTGACTCCATGTTTTCATGCTTGGCATTATTTGTTCACTCCAGCTTCCTTCTTTATTTGGCAATTTAATTTCTCGTGGTTAGTTCTTATGCTTACTTGATTCTGATTTTTAAGATACTAGACTTCTACAAATAAACCAGTCGGGTCTTTTTTTATCACCTTTCTATAATAGTAGTAGTAGTAGTAGTACTAGTATTATTATTATTATTATTATTATCATTATTATTATTATTATTATTATTATCATCTTTCCTTTTTCTTAGTTTTGTCTTTTTGTAATCCTTTTGCTTCTCTTTAGTATTTTCGATTTAGAGTGCCATTTCTGTTAGTGTTTACCTCTTATAGGTTTGTAGTTATACTACTTTCTCTCCTTTATGGTCTCTTTTCAAGCCAATTGACTCTTCTCCTTTTCTGTTCTCAAGATGGTGTTTACTTTGGAAATCTCAAGGGCTTTTTTGGAAGAACCTGCGGGAAAATACAGGGGGCCATGAGCTAGGAGGGATGGCTTTGAATCTCGCGGATGGGACAAGAGCAAGCTTTTCGGTGTGTTCGGTGTGCAAGAATAAAAAAAAGTGATGACAAACTAAAAATAGGCTCTTAGAACATTGGGACCCTGACGGGGAAGTCTTTAGAATTAGTAAAATTTTTAGACAAGTATAAGATACAAATAGCCTGCATTCAGGAGACCAAGTGGTCGGGATCTAAAGCAAAGAAGATAGGGGGATTCAAACTATGGTACTTGGGGGATCTGCGGAGGCAGAATGGGGTAGGTATCCTAGTGGTCAAGGAATTTATAAATCAAATGGTGGAGATCACAAGGATAAATGGTAAGATTATGGTAGCTAAGATTATTATTAGCAATGGTGTTCTTAATTTGGTGTGTACATATGCACCTCAAGCTAGTTTAGACAAACAACAAAAACGTCTATTTTAGGTGGCGCTGGATGGAGTGATCCAGCAAATCCCTAATACTAAGCAGGTTATCTTAGGAGGTGATTTTAATGGGCATATAGTGACTATTTCAGATGGATATATAGGGACTCATGGGGGCTTCGTGTATGGCAATAGAAATGAAAGTGGGAATGCTTTATTGGATATGGCCATAACATTTTAGTTAGTGATAGCAAATTCCTTATTTAAGAAAAATGAGGCACACCTAGTAACGTTTAAGAGTAGCACGACCAAGATGTAGATTGATTATTTCCTTGTCAAGAGGAAAGCCAGAGCATGATGCAAGGATTGCAAAGTGCTTCTGGCTGTATGCTTAGCAACCTAGCATAGATTGTTAGTTCTAGATCTAAAAGTGAAAAGATAGAGGACGCAACAATTTACTAAGCGGTGTCATAAAATGAGATGGTGGAATCTAAAAGGGGACATTGTGGAGCAATTTATGACTCGAATCTAGTAGGGAGCCGCATGGTCCATGAGAGGGGATGCTAATCAAATGTGGGAGGGAGTAACTCCCTTAGTAAGAGCAACCACCACAAAACTCTTGGGAGTTTCTAAAAGGTCGTAAGGTGGGCGGATGGAATCTTGATTGGCATTCGGAAGAGGTTTAGGGAACGATGAAGGAAAAAAAGAGAGCATACAAAGCTCTATTAGTAAGTACAATAAAGGCGAAATAGGAAACTAATAGAGTAAGGTACAAACTAACAAAGAAGACAATTTTAGTGGGTAAAGGCGAAGCTTACAAGACTTTATATAAGAGTTTGGATACTAACAGGGGAGCATAAAAATTTTTCAAGTTGGCACAAGATAGGGCACGTAAGACAAGGGATTTCAACCAAGTCTGTTGTAAACAAGATGAACCAGGGTAAGTACTCATAGAAGCCCTTGCCATTAAGAGTAGATGGCAGAGATACTTTTTTGGGTTATGTAATGAAGGCATCTTGGATGACATAGAGTTAGGTAACCCTTCTGTGTCGGAGCATTTTCATAACTGATCTTAGTGTGAAAGGGTCATAAGGGAAGATATTACAAAGGCTTTGAGGGAGATGGAGAGCAGAAGGGTAAGAGGCCGGCAGATGAGATTCCTATAGAGGTATAGAAGAGAATAGGAGTTATCGATATTGAGTGGCTAATTTAACTTTTTAATGTGATCCTTGAGTCAACCAAAATGCTGGATGAATAGAGATTTAGTAGGTTGATTCCATTATATAAGGCCAAAGGGGAGATCCAACATTGTCACAACTATAGAGGCATTAAACTACTAAGTCACACCATGAAACTGTAGGAGAAGGTGATTGAGAAGAGAGTCCAGAGAGCAGCTTCTATATTGGCCAACTAATTTGGCTTTATGCCTGGTAGGTCCTTGACAAAAGCAATACATCTCCTCTGTAGGCTAATGGAATACTACAAGGAACAAAAATAGAATTTGCATATAGTTTTTATTAATTTAGAGAAGGCATATGACAGGGTTCTTAAGGAAATCTTGTGGAGGTGTTTGGAGGCAAAGGGAATTCCAATGACCTATATACGCGTAATTAGGGATATATATGAAGGAGCAATGATGAGCATACAGATGATAGGAGGCGACACGGAAACTTTTTCTATTTGTATTGGGCTACACCAAGGCTTTGCCTTAAGCCCTTTTCTGTTTGCATTAGTGATAGATGAACTTACCAAACATATTCAAGGAGGGGTACATTGGTGTATATTATTTTTTGTCGATATTGTCCATGTGGATGAGACCAGGGAGGGGGTCAATTTCAAGTTAGAATGTTGGAGAGAAACGTTAGAGTCAAAAGGTTTTAAAATGAGCAGGACTAAGACGGAGTACTTAGAATGCAACTTTTTGAGAAGTCAAATGGTCCATGAGGTGGCCGTAGTAATTGTTATTAACATCATACCACAAAAATCAAGTTTTAAATACCTTAGGTCTGTCATTCAAAGTGATGGTAATATGGATGTCGATATAGTTTATCGTATCAAATCTGGGTGGGTCAAATGACGAAGCACATCAGGGGTGTTATGTGATAAAGAGGTTCCATTAAAGCTTAAAGGGAAATTTTATAAAATGGTGATTCGACCAACCATGTTATATAAGGCGGAGTGTTGGCTCACCAAATGTAGATATACAAGTAAGTTATTGGTAGCTGAGATGCGAATGCTCTAGTAGATGTGTGACATTACCAAAAGAGATAAGGTCCGAAATTGTGTAGTGAGAGATAAACTACAAGTGGCTAGTATTGCCAACAAGTTGTGAGAGACCAGGCTTAGATAGTTTAGGTATATGAGCAGGAGGCACACTGATGCTCCTGTGCAACGCTGTGACTGCAAAAGCAGAAAAGGAAGAATAAACATGAACTGGAGGGAAGTGATCAAGAAGGATATGACAGAGTTGGCCTTTACTGAGGAATTGGCGTGCTAGGATACGGGTAAAAGATATCCTTTAAAGTGTGCCAAAATAGTCGTGGTAGTTATTCAGAGCCGTTTACTGTAAAGCTCTAACGACTTATCTACTGCTTGGGAAGTCTAACCGTAGTGTCCAATATGTCTTTTCTAGTTGTAAGTCGTAGACAAGTCTTTATGTCCTATAACTTGGCTTTTCAGCTCTGGTGTATGGGGAAATGTCCTTTGAGGCCATCCAATACCTTTGGATTATTTATACTCACATGGCTATTTAGCAAGGATCCCTAACATAACTCAAGACATGAAGAGTCGTACTTTGTAGCTTATTAGGTATTAGCAGATCTTGGCACCATGTCAGGTATTTTATTTTATTTATTTATTTATTTAGTTTTATTTTTATTTCTTTACTCTTTTTAACTTGTATCACTTATTTTTAGTTTCTTTTTATGTCATGTCATATTTACATAAGGGTTTACCAGAAACAACTTCTCTACTCTATAGTGGTAAGGTTGCGTACTATCAGACCTACCTAGACTCTGATGCAGGGATTCAGACTGGGTGTGTGTATGTGTGAAATATAGTTATATTAAATATTTCCATTAGATGTTTGAGAAGATCATGTTTACCATGAGTAGAAGATGTTAAGTTCATTGAATCTTTTTTTATGATTCCGTATCCTCTATTATAATTTTAACTTAAAAATATGAGAAAAATAATTTTATGAGTTTTATACACAACTATCATATTTGGACATTTTAAGAAAGCAACAAATGTTGAAAATACTTATCCTCCTAAATACATTGTATTTGACAAACTAGTGTAGTTAGTAACATTTATGTTAAAAATAGGGTAATAGGAAAGTTTAAAAAGCATAAAAACATGTAAGTGAACATACAACTTTTCTTTTAGAATATAAATAATTCATTCAAATGAAAGCTTTACGTAAGGTTTTGGCGTATTGTGTGTTGTAAAATAGTCCTATAATGTCCTATGGTGCACCCTTAACATCTTAGATTAAACTTATTTAGGTTTTTGAAGCAGGCATTTATGCCTACACTACATCGCTATCTATGTTTATGCTATAACATGATATCTCTAACTTTATCCCTTTCATGTATTAGTCTAGTGTGTCATTTGTTGGGCTGGTTTGACCCTTCTTACATCTGGTTCATTCTTTTCATGACATAAATAATTATTTAAGGGCAACTTAGAGGTTGTCTTTTGTTTGCCCAAGGTTACATGCTCTAAGTTTCAATATTTTTAACCTTGGTAATTACCGCAAGCGCACGGGTCGTTTGCGTAACACCTAAGGTGTCGATCCCACGAGGAAGGGAACTAGTCCTAAGTCTAATGGAAGCTAAGTCACAAACCTAACAACTACTGCAGAAAAGTAAATTAATTGATAATCGGATATGATAATTAAAAGTGCTAAAAGTAACAGAAAAGCAATCACACAACCAAATCCAAATTCAACTTAGAAATCACCAAGTGAGAGAAAAGGGATTTTAATTTGAAATTAAAGAAACCTAACCAATTATGTAATTATTGACTCAACGGACCTAGACAATACCAAGGTGAATTACTCTTTCTCGAGTTATAATTCTTAACCCTAATTGATAAACCTTAATTCAATTTATGGGAATTCCAATCTCTCGATTCGCAATCAACCCAAAAACTAAATTAGATCTAAAGTTGTCTATTAACCTATCGGGGACCCTTGCTCGATCTCTCGTTATACGATTCTACTAGTTTGATTTAATCCATTACCTATCAACTCACCCAACTCTTGTTAGCCCAAATTGATTATTTTTCACTTAGCTCACCCTCTTAGTCTATCGCCAAGTTATTAAGAACATGACTTAAATCATAATCCAATTAATAAAAACATAATCGAATAAACTTCATTAATCTTAAGAATCAAATCCAAAGGTGAGTGTAGACATCAACTCAACATTCAACCAAACAAATCTCAACACCTATTTCAATTCTATACATGAATAAAATTGAAATAATAGAATACTGTTGGGAATAGAATTTGGGACGGCGCTAGCAGGAAACCTCCTGTTTCAAGAAGTATTTTACGTCGAGCTCTTCATCGTGTCTCTTTTCCTCTGTCTCCTTCCTCAATCTCTCGGTGTCACCTTAGGGTTTCTCTCGGAATCGGTGGAATGGAAACTTTTTCATTAACTCTTAACTCTCTCTCCTCTTTTCTTGGCTATCACATCATATCGTATTTATATCTTCAAGGCTCTAGGTCAAAATGGGGGTCAAAACGGTCCAAAAATTTGTCTAAAACTTGAGTTTTTCTGTCAGCTCAACTTAGTGCATGATCGTGGCCCTACCTGCCACAATCGTGGCCTGAATTGATGCTCTCTATCACGATCGTGGCATGGCTACTTCTGATTCTTCCTCTTTTGTCATGATCGTGGCCTGTGTACACGATGGTGGCCTATGCTTTTTGGCTCGAAAACTCTTTAACTCTTCCCGCTCTTCCCTGTTTACCCTGTAACACTAGCACACACATCAAAGTACCTAAAAAATATACAATTTAAGCTCAAAGATTCAAACTAACCCATAAAAACACTTAAACACAAAAACTAACCTAGTTAAACCCTAAATGCATACTAAACACTTAAAATGACATTAAAATACTTATCAAATCTAACCCTAAAACACAATACAAATCACAACTATCAACATCCCCACACTTAAACGTTTGCTTATCCTCAAGCAAATAAAACAACACGTAACATCGAAGACACATAATGCAATAATCTGATAACGGCTCTAATCTTCGTGAAATAAATTTAATCATGGATACAATCATTTGAATTATATCAAATCATTAACAAACAAAATGGGTGTCTAAGGGCTTTGACTAGATATATAACTTAATCGAGACCCATGTGTTAACTTATGTACCCTTTTTAATTGTGCACACGCATTAATAATTTTTCCGGTCTCTCAAACTCGGTAACCATTCCTAGGTATATTTTCATGAAGAAAAAAAATCAAGCTTATTACAGGAACAGTATGTTTTTATTTAAAACATTTTTTTTAGACTTAGTCTTTTACTTGGAGACAAACATTGGTGATGAATGTCAATCCGGTTACTTGACAAGGTCTTTTATTAACAGCTTGGTTAGAACATCATTATAGCCTTTTTACACAAAGGCACATATTTGTAATGCGTGTCGATCTGATTACTCAATTATTATCACGTGTTCAACTGGCTACTAGCTTTATTTATAACCCAAAGGTCAGTGGAATAGTATTTACTTAAACTTTTTTTTAAAAATATAAAATACTAGTTAAGCTACTTAGAAAAAAGGCCTCAAATTATGAATGAATATGACAACTTAAAGGGAGCTAAATTTACACCAAGTCCTAATTATGTGGTATATTTATTTAAACGCCCCCTAATTCACTAATTTCGCAAGCTAATGATTATTAATAACCTAATAGACTCTGTCCAAAATTAAATGAATTTCACTCAAATGTAAGTCATTGACACATTTACACATTTCACACAATGTAGCCTACTACTATCATGCGATATGCAAAGTCACATAAAAAATTAAAACACAAAGTCCCTCGCCATAATTGAACAACACATTGTCTTCAATGTGAGAAGAGAATACCCAGGCTCATACATTATAGAAATGTGAAGATAGAAACACACATACACATTTTTTTAACAAGGAAGAGCAGAAAAAAATTAATGACAAAACATAAAATGAAAATAAAACTAACATAAAAATAAAATTTAAAATAAAACTACTAAACATTAAACAACACACATCTAAAATAGAATTGAACAAAAAAATGTTGGTTAGACTTGAATCCTAAGGATGCTGGTTTATGGTCCCCAACTTGACCGTTGTTTCTGAAAGGTGGTTTCAATTAGTTAGAGATAAGGAAATCACTTCCTTATCTTTGGGAATCTCTCCTCCAAAATACAGCTTACATCGATACCTATTGACCTTAAAAGTTCACTTATTATCATTCTCTAATTAGAGAGCCCTATGATCAAAAACTTGAATTATTGTAAATGGGCCACTCCATCTAAACTTCAACTTTCCTGGGAATAGTCGCAACTGAGAATTGTATAGTAGAACAGTGTCTCCTACTTTAAATTCTTTTTTCTTGAGACCAGCGTCGTGCTATTTCTTGACCATTTCCTTACAAAGTTTGGTGTTTTCATAAGCATTAAGACGGAATTCTTCAAGCTCGTCCAGTTGTAGAAGTCTCTTTTCACCGACTTTTTTCTAGTCAAAATTTAATGCTCTAATTGCCCAGTATGCTCTATGTTTTAATTTGACTAGTAAGTGACAAACTTTCCTATAAACTAGTCTGTACGGGGTTATTCCAGTGGGTGTTTTAAATGTTGTCCTGTAGGCCCATAAAGCATCATCTAATTTAGTTGCCCAATCTTTCCGAGAGTTATTAACTGTCTTCTCTAGGATTCGTTTTAACTCTCAATTAACGACTTCCACTTGGACACTAGTTTGTAGATAGTAAGGTGTAGCCACTCGATGATGTGCGCTGTATCTTCGTAGTAGAGTATCAAAAGATCTGTTACAAAAATGTGCGCCTCCATCACTTATTATTGTGCATGGTACTCCAAACCGGTTAAATAGCCATTTAATGAACTTTTGCACCACTTTCCCATCATTGGTTGGAGATGTTGTTACCTCGGCCCAACGCGAAACATAATCAATTCCTACCAAAATGTACATGTTTCCCATTGACAATGGAAATGGTCCTATAAAATCAATGCCTTAGACATCGAAAGCTTCTACCTCTTGAATATTGGATAACAACATTTCATCCCTTTTGGAGATGTTACCCACTCTTTGACAATGATCACATTGTGT
>JANQBM010000005.1:20418415-20437005 GCA_025594535.1 Erythroxylum domingense | reverse complement strand
AGCATGAGATGTGGTAATTTACCACATCTGGACCCGTTTCTTTGGTCCGACCCGTTCTCTGGAAACGGGATATTACATAAACGTTTGCTTGTCCTCAAGCAAACAAAACAACAAACTTATAACAAACACACAAAACATAATGAAGTAATGAGACAATGGCTTCAACTTTATGAAATAAATTTAATCTTAAACACAATTATTTAATGGCTTTAACTTCATGAAATAAATTTAATCTTAAACACAATTATTCAAGTTATAAGTGTGAATCTATAGGAGCTTTGAACTAAATATGCAAATTAATCTAAATCTAAGTGTTAATTTATTTACCCTTTTCAATTGCATACACACGTTAATAATTCTTTGGTCATTCAGACTCTATAACTACTCCTAAGTATGTTTTTATGAAAAGTCAAGCTATTACAAGTTCGGTAGGTTTTGTAAAGACACTTCTTTTATTTATTTAAACAAGGACTTAGTCTTTTACTTAGAGGCAAGCATTGGTGATGAATGTCAATCCGGTTGCTTGACTAAGTCATTTTTATTAAACTGCTTGGTTGAAACATCATTATAAATTTTTGATGCAGAGGCATACATTTGTGATGCATGTCAATCTAATTACTTAGCTATATCACGTTCTTAGTTAGCAACTAGCTTTATTCATAACCTGAAGGCTAGTGGAATTGTTATTTATTTATTTAGCAATACACACATTTTTTTATTTGCCTACCTTATTGTTTTTGCTACTTGTTTCCATTAAAAATACTGGTAAAGCTACTTAAGTCGAAATGCCTTAAATTATGAATGAATGTGACAATTTATAGTGTGACAAACTCACACTAAATCCTAAATAAGCTGTATATTTATCCAAATACCCTAATTCACTAATTGTGCAAGTTAATGATTCTTCACAAACTAGGGGACTATGTTCAAAATTAAATTAATTCCAATCTATCTACACCATTGATACATTCACATAATTCACAAAATGCAACCTAAAAACTCTCATACAATATGCAAAACTACATTCAAAGCACAACACATAACCCTCCACACACTTGAACAACATATTGTCCTCAATGTGAGAAAGGGAAAAAATAAACATATAAGGAAGAAGAAATATAACTTAAAGTAGAACAAAAAAACAAAATGCAAACTAAATTTGAAAAGAAAGAGGGTTAGACAAAATCTCATGGAGATGGAGGTGGGGATGGTGTTGGAGGTAAAAATTAAACGCCCTGAGCCTCAAAATAATGATGGATAAGATGCATATCCTGGCTCTGACATCATTGAGTTCGAGCCATCTCCTCTATCATTCTGGAGTTCTCTATTAGTGTATCTGTATTGTTGTTTATAGAGATTGTATCCAATACTTTCTTCCACCCTGGTTCTTCTGTTTCTTCTTCCTCCTCAGACTCTTCGCTAGCTGAGTCCTCTTTTACCTGCTGAGGTGGCGTTGTACTCAAACTCGCTTGACAAGCCCTAATCTTGACATGAATCTTTTGACTAATATCTCAAATTTCCATGTTATAAGATTTAAGGATTTCAGCCTGCCATAAATGGTGATGATTTAGGAAGTGTGGGAGATGGACAGTTAACCAACTAAGTCCATGCCATAATACTTAGCAATGGCAGACACTAGGTACCCCATACTTAAATTGTTGCTCCTTTTACGTGGAGTTGCAGCAATAGCTTTGAGCACATGTGTGGAGGTGCACACTGGAATGCTATGATCCATGCACCACAATATAAAGAGTTCCTTTGTTGAACACTTTTTTATTTCTGATTTATGAAAAACCAGTTGACACGTGAATTTGTACAGCAACAAGTGCTCATAGGTCCTTAATATATTGTTATAGGAATTTTTGGCATCAAATTGTCCTAACCCAGTAAGCTCTTCAATAGCTAGAAGCACGAAAATCATCGCCCTGATCGATAATGAAAGACTCGAGGAGCCCACATATATCACACATAATTTCTATGTTTAGTTCATAAGCTCATCCCCACAACCTAAATCACATTTCTTTGGGGTTCCTAGTTTGATACAAAAGGGAAGTAAAGAATTCCAAAGTAAGCTCCTAGTAGATAGGAAATTGAAAATGTATGAATTTGGTCCACTGAATTCTTTTAGTTAAGTTCTCTACCCTATCGCTCAGTTCTAACCCATCAAGTGTTTCAAAATCAAAATATTTAAGGACTATCATTTGTTTAGCATTAAGGGATTGAAAACGAATACCTTCCTCTTGTGTATAGATTGAGAATGGTGCTCCGAATCTACTGCTTTGTTCCTTCTCCCTCATCCCAAAACTTGGTTTTATCTCGATGATTGTTCCCATCTGGCTGAATGCTTAATGCACAACATATTGTCTTACGAATAGGTAAAAATTTGGAATTTTGAAATTTGGTTGATAGAAGTGAGAGTGTTTGAACTTTTAAAGCTTAGAGAGATAAAGTAAAAATGAAAGTGAGTGAAAAAGTGAATTTAGAAATGAATATAGGTAGTTGGAGGGTACGATGGTAAAATTTTACTTAAAATTGCGTGTTTTTCTTTTTTTCCTAATCGTAAGCCACGATCGTGGCCTGCAATTTTCCACCAATTTCTGATTGTTAATCTTTTTGTTCTTCTTCATTTTCTAAAGTTACTTCTTAACTCTTTGTGGCCCTTTTACCTCTCTTTGTGTACTTCATCAACTATCCAAGTTATATCGAAGACTTATGCCTTCCTAATTTATTTGGAAACGAAATAATCCTAACTACAGAATTCAAACTTCTAAAAACAATCAAAGGAAATTAATTGCCATAGGTTGCCTCCTATGCAATGCTTCTTTTAACGTCTATAGCTCAACGCTCTTCTTTTATTCATGGTGGTTCAAATGATTGGTGCAATGGTAGTGTAGTCACTGATATCATAATTTACATATGAGCTACCATGCTATGGACTCCACTGTGCTTGTGATTTTCCTTCCTTCGCCTTCTTCTATGCAATTGCTTCTTTCAGAATGCATTCCCATGATCTTCAATATCTTCCCATTCTCTACGAGGTTGAGTTTTCCTAACATTTGTTGGAGGTAGAGGAGATCTATTGTCTTTCTTTAACATTTTGAAGGTTATTTGCTGCTTTCCTACCCTCAGAGTTAGTTCACCCCTATGAACCTCAATGATTGAGCGAGCAGTGGCTAGAACGGTCATCCAAGAACTATAAGGGCTTTCACATCTTCTCTAATATCCAATATATAGAAGTCTATGGGAAAGATAAAATTTTCAATTCATACTTTCATATTTTTAATAATCCCCTTCAGTTGATGAATTGTTCTGTTGGCCATTTTGACTAACATCTTTGTGGGTACTAACTCTATTAACCCCAACTTTTAACTAAAGGTATAGGGCATCATATTGATACTTGCTCTTAAATCTATGAATGCCCTATCTATATTGACTCCATTTATACTGCAAGGAATGTAAAAATCCCCTAGGTCCTCTTTCTTTTATGCTATCTTAGGCTTTTCTTCCGGTATGTGCTCCTTAACCTTCCTTTTAACTGATTCCTTTAGTCTAAACCTCGTTTGTAGTTATTCCATTACATCCTTAACTTTATTTGATTCATCCTTTTTAAAATTCCTTGTTTCCCTACTTGATGTTGACTTTTGTTGACTAAAAATAGGGTATGGAATTTTAGGTCGAGGTTCTTCGATTGGATCAATTACGAGTTCACTTGGAAGGATTTCCATAATTACTTGTCCTTCTCTTTTATCTCCTTCTTCCTTCACCTGTTTAGGTTCCTTTTCCTGGGTCTGAATAATGGCCATGATTCATTCCTTTGGGATAGACTTAGTATTTCTTGGAAGGGTTCTTGCATTCCTAATAGACATTGCCCCTACTAGTTGACCTACTTGGACTTATAAATTGTGTATTGATGAGGCATAGTTCTTTATTAATTGCTTAAAATTGCTTTCAAGCCTCCTATGTGCATCCTCCATACCCCCAATTTTATCTAAGATCTTATCCAACTTGGATTTTATTGAGCTTGATTTATCTTGTTGAAAGCCCGATTGTCTTTGAGGTGTCCTCCAGCATTGTTTGTCCAAGAAAAGTTAAGGTGATTCTTCCACCCAGGGTTATAAGTGATGGAGTAGGGATTATTTCCCCCTCCTCATCCATACTAGGCTCCCGTACAATTCACTTGCTCTAAATAACTTTCCTTCATCAAGTAACAGTCCACTGTATCATGGTCCATTTGTCCACAGAGTTCACGCTCGAGTTGTATGGCTTTCACCGGAGCTGAAGACAAAGCCTTCATCCTGTTGAGCTGTCGCGTCAAGTTATTAATTTTTGCTTGCATTTTTGTCATTTAATCGATAACTACAATTCATTTTTTTTCTCTCAGAATAAAGTATTCTCTCTACTCTGTTCGTTCGTTCACAGGCAGGTATTACTCGCCATCTCCTCTATCATCTCTTCTGCTTCATCAACCATCTTTCTCATCAGTGATCCTCCTAAAGTTGCATTAATCGTGCCTCTCGTATGTTAGGTTACTCCATTATAAAATGTTTGCAACAGGAATTCCTTAGGTAAACTATGGTGTGGGCACTTCCGTTACAAATTCTTGTATCTTTCCCACGCTTCATAGTTTGATTCCCCATCACCTTGTTGGAAGTTGGTAATTTCCTTAATGATCTTAGTGGTCTTAGTCAAAGGGAAATACTTATCTAAGCAAGCACAAACTAGCTGATCCCATATTGTGACATTGGCTAGGTTTAGGGAATGATACCAAGCCTTTGCTCTACCTCGAAGATAAAGGGGAAATGCCAAATTCTTATCACATCTTTTAACATCTAATGGTACCAAAAGGTATCACAAATTTCAAGAAAGTTTACTATATATGCATTAGGATCTTTATTCGCTAGTCCATAAAACTGCTCATTTTGTTAAAGTATATTTAAGAGGGCTAGTTTTATTTCAAATGAGGCTACTTTAATAGGCATCCTAGCTACTCTTTAGTTAGCCATATTGAACCCTAGTCTTATGAAGTCCATAAGGGTTGGTTGTTGACATCCTTGGGTTTCTCCATAGTCTAACTTCTGCTGGAATTCCTTAACCATTGTTGATGTCACAATTTCTTCTTCTTCTTCTCGTTGAGGTTTCCTAATATTTCGTTTTAGTCGAGTGATGTCTAAATTTGTAGTTTCAACTGCGTGACTCGAACCTCTCGTGACTCTTGTGTACATGTAAGAGCATAATTTCAAAAATAGAAAAGAAAGAATGAAAAAAAAATTAAACTAACTCAATACCTTAACTATAGAACTAAACTAATCGCCTCCCCAGCAACGGTACTAAAAACTTGATCGCAGGTTTCCAATATGAATAAGTTTTAATATTTTAACCTCGAGATTCAGCAAGCACAAGAATGACTCCTATATGAAATAGTTTAATTACTCAATCTTTATAATATCTTTAATGTTTATACTAAGCCACCATTGGGGTTATGCTACTGGTTTTAAAATGTCTTTAAATAAGATTTTATACGTTTTAAAAGAAGGGTTTTGTATAATAAATTTTCCATACAATTGCCTTTTTATTATTTTTAAAAACCTTATGCAACTTCTCTTTTTGGCCATAATTTAAATCTATTGCAATTATGATTTGACAATTTTTAAGTTTTAGCTAGAAAAATGTACTCTAAGTTCTTTAATAACCTTTTTAGCTGTAAATATGAAAATTCCTCATTTGCGGGTTTTAATCCACTCTTCTTTGGTCTTTCCATTTCTAAAAGTTCCTTTTCCTTTATATAACTTTATTAGTTTACAAGGATGTAAAATGTTCCCTTAGGAAAGGGCTACACCTCTTTTTGTTTTCTTCTTATACGATATAAATTTGAAATGGTTCTTGTGAGATGATTTCCTGTATGGTATAATATTTTAGTACTAATCACATCTAAATGAAACTAAGTATCATCTTTATTTAGGTTATTTTTCATTTTTTTAGATATCTTAAAAATGATTTCATCATCCTTTATTATAAGGATTAAATTTCCATAATATACATTTATAATTGCCTTAACAGTATTAAGGAAAGGTTACCATAGGATTAAAAGAACCTCAACATCATCCTCCATGCCCAAAACTATAAAGTCAACATGCTTTAAAATGCCTTTAAGATACTTAATTTACCTATCTGTTAGTTAAATTCTTATCCTAATAGGCGTTGGCTCACCTAATCCTAGTTCTTTAATAAGGTTTTAAATTATTGTCAGCTCTTAAATCTACTAATCCCCTTATTATCCTTCTTAGCTTCTTAATTAACTCCTTACTCAACATTATTAGCGATAGCCAAATCCAAATGCTAGGTCAAATTTTCTTCTACTTAATCTCTGCAATTTAAATTAAATGTTTCCTCTACTAAAGGATCAATAATATCAATGCAGAAAATAGAATGATCATCTTAAGGATGTTTCATTACATTAAAAACATTGAAATGAATTACTTCCCATCAAATTCCAATATGAGAGTGCCTTAAAAAACATTTATCTTAGTTTGGTTCATGTTAAGAAACAGTCTGCCTAGTAAGATAAGTATAGGATTTTAAGAGGTTTCATCTTTTACATCCACCACATAAAAATCTACAAGAATCACCAATTTATTCACCTACACAAAAATATCCTCAACTACTCCATCCAAGTAAGCATTAGTATGCTAAACTAATTGTATGATAACATTAGTCTATTTTAAGGGTAAATGATAGGATTGAATCATCTTATATTTTCTTATGCTTTTCAATGTCTTTTCAATCCCATTGTTGTGTTTAAATACTTAATTTGTGTTTATCTTGTGTTTACATATAGATTAAAGAAGTGAACACAAATATATGCTAAAAGGAAGAAGTTTGATAAAGTTTGGAGAGCTATCCAAGTAGGAGAATCCATCAAAGCATTCGAAGAAGAATTAAAGAAGACCTAGGAAATAACCCGGGGCCACGATAGTAACAGAAGCTTGATCCTAAGGCCACGATCGTGGGGAGCCAGCCATGATTGTGACAAAAGCTTGAGCACATGGCCATGATTGTGGGGAGTTATCCATGATCATGACAGAGAGTAGATTAATTGGCCACAATTGTGCATTAAAGGCCACGATCACAGCTGCACGTAGACAGACACATATGACCTTCAGAACTTAAGTTTTTTAGGGGCTTTTTGGACTTTTAAGGCACAAAAAAATCCTAGGATTTACCCTAAATGGAACATACTACAAAAAGAAAAGAAGAGGACCTAAAGAAGTAGCCTCCAATCTGCCACTTTTAGAAAAACTCCAAAAAAGAGAGAGAGACTCAAAATCTGCCATTTTTGGAAAGCTCTAAAAAGAGAGAAGGAACTAGCAGAGAAATTGTTGTTATTTTCCATAAGCTTAACTATTCTCTTTCAATTTCAATGCTTAATTTTAATATTCATTCAATTAGTTCAAAGCTTTCTTAGTGTTAATCACATTTTTACATGTTATAGAATGTTTACAATGAATGTTTGATGGATTTTGAAGTTGAACTTCATGAATTTTGTAAGGAATCTTTATGTTACATCAATCAATGTTTATTCCCTCAATTTTACAGTTTTAATATTGGTTGTTTGGGCTTATTTATATAATTTTTCAAATCTGAATTTGTCGGATATTTGAATGTCTAATGGTTTATGTGATGGGTTTTTGCTTATTTGTGATGCTCTTGATTAATTTGTGCTTAATAGTTAGGATTTATGCATGTTCTTAGATTCATGATCAATTAATTTAGGTTTCTGTGTAAGTTGTGTGTGCTGGAATTTTCATTTTGATGCAATTGGTTTAGAGTTTGTAATTTGGGATATGATTAGTCATTTGTTAGTATAAAGAGTTTTGATTTCTATTAAGTTACTGTTGAATTTTAGTTTTTATCACTTCGTTTATAATTTCCATCCTTAGTTTTATTTGATTGGGTATGGGTTTCATTTATTTGATATCAATTGAGCTTAATATGGACATGTGTGGCTAGACTAATTAAGGGGTTGGAGATACTATAAGGATGAAGGGATGGAAATTATGAGAATGGAGTTGAGTTTGTCTTAAATTGGTGCTTGTAGGTCTAGGTTGGTTAGGATTTAGGATAAATGTCATAAATTAGGAATTGTTTATAGGCTTGATCACCCTTTAGGTAACTTTCTAATCTAAAGGCTAGGGATGAGCATGTGATATGTAATAGTCCATAGTGATTCCTGAAAGTAGCAATAGGTTATTTAAATTTCTCAACATACTTAATCAACTAATCTAGGATCTCATATCTTTAGGTTACACCTTCCGAGCTTATAAGTAGGTGGCCTAAGTTATTTCTTAGTACCTAATCCATCTTCGTAATTGAACTTAGAGAGCCTATTCTAGGTTATAGAGGAGATCGGGGCATTTTTAGAGCTTATTAGTTTTGCCTATTTTTCAGAAATTAAAGGTTCGAGACACCAGCCTACTGGGATAAGGCTACATCACCTATCCCAACAAGTTCCTGAAGGAGTTCCACATCACATGCTTAGGTATCAAGCCAATGACAGTCTCAGTGGAGCAACTTAAGCTAAAGGCATTTTCCTTTGCCTTAGTAGATCTAGCCAAGGAGTGGTTATATGACTTGCCTGATATAAATACAGTAGGCGTTTCTAGAAAAATACTTCCCTGCCTCAAGAACTGCTAACATCAGGAAAGTGATCAGTGGCATTCAATAAGACATAGGGTAGTGTTTGCATGAGTATTGGGAGTGCTTCAAGAAGCTCTGCAATAGCTGTTCAAACCATCAGATAAGTGACCACTTATTAATTCAATATTTATATAAAGGGTTGCTTCCTTTAAACAGGAATATGATAGACGCTGTGAGTGGTGGAGCCTTGGGGAACAGGACATTGGAGGATGCTAGGAACTTGATAGCAACAATGGAAGTAACCTCCTAGTATTAGGGCAATTTTAGTAATGCTTCCTCCTCGACAAAGCAGGTGAAAGAGGTCTCCATCTCCAAGTTAGAGTAGCAAGTTGTTAATCTGACTTACTTAGTGCAGCAAGTATTGATTGTTAAAGGACTTACCAAGGTATGTGGTATTTGTACATTAGCTGACCATCCTACAGATGCATGCCCTTCCTTGCAGGATGAATAGCATGTCAACGCAGTTGGAGGTTCCAAGGATAACAGAGGAGGTATGACCCTTTCTCCCCCACATACAATCTGGGGTGGAAGGATCATCCTAACTTCAAGTATGGGAACTCACAACACAGGGGCAGTTTTAATGCATAGAAACCTAATTATTAATAGGAACAGTAGTAAGGATTTCATACACTTCCAGGTTTCCATCAAAAATAGCCATAGTTTCAGCCAAGGCCACTACCTCCACAACCACCACAACAATAACAAGCTGGAGGTATGTCCTTAGAGGAAATTGCTACGAGCTTGGTGTCTAACAATCTTCAATTTCAACAGGAAGCAAGGAGTGGTTTGATGCTTATGCCATTACCTTGAGAAGTGGTAAGGAGATATAAAGACCAAGGAAGGGGAAGGAGAAAGAAGAAGTAGAAGAAATGGATCTAACAAAGAAGATGGAGGATCCCATCCTCAGGTAAGTACTTCAAACCCTATTATCAATAATTTACCTTATATTCCATTTCCAAGCAGGTTAGTTGATCGTGGTATTCCAATATGTGTAAGTTTTAATATTTAACCTCCATAATCCAAAAGCGTATGGGTAGTCCGCGTAGTACCTAAGGTGTCGATCTCACGAGGAGGGTTAATCTGATCCTAAAATCTAAGGCCAAAACAAGAATGCAATTTAATCAAGTAATTCAATTTAAGAATCAATCAAGAAATATTAACAAATTAACAATTGCAATGCACATATTCAAGAATCGACTTAAATAACTACCAATTGAGAGAAAGGGGAATTTTTACCTATCTTTAATACTAACTTAATCGATTATGAATTATCGCATCATTGATACTAAACAATCCTAGGGTTGATTACTCTCTCTCAAGTTATAACCATTAACCCTAAATTATAAACCCTAATTAGATTATGAAAAATTGGAATTTATCAATTAATAATCTATCCAAACCCCAATTAGATCTGAAGTTTTCCAATAGACTACCTGGAACCTATTTGAGATCTCTCTTCACACAATTACTGACTTGAATAATTTCTTGTTCTTATTAAATCACCTAACTCTCGTTAGCCTAATTTAATTATTTTTTATTTGATTCACCATTTCAGTCTATTAACGAATTATGCAATCTCAGAAATTAATCATAATGATTCCAAATAACATAAAACAATAAGATTTTTATTAAATCAAAGATAAAATAAGCCGATGGCGAGTTTAGACATCCTTAACATTCACACAATCCTATCATCAACCGTTATTCCAATTCTATACATTAATAAAATTGAAATTACATCGAGAACATGATCTAAATGGATGATGGAGGCAAAAACGTCAGTAAACCTCCTATTATGGGAAGTACTTCGCTTCGGCTTCTTCTCCACATGTCCCTTCCGTCTTCTCTTTCTCAATCTCTCGATGAAATCTCTCTAGGGTTTCTCAATGGTGGCTGATGCAAAATCTCATTCACTTTCTTTGTCTTATTGTTTAGATACCTTTCGTGTTTTAGGTAGCCCTAGGGTTTTTTTGGGTTAAAAATGTCTAAAAACTCTTTCAAAACTTGACTTTTCTAAGTGTATGTGCGTCTGCCCAATGTAAGCCTCAATTGTGGCTCTGCAAGACACGATCATAGGCCACATCTGAGCTTTCTATCACGATCATGGCAATTAGGCAACGATCGTGAGCCATGTCATGGGCTTTTATCACGATTGTGGCATATGGGCCATGATCGTGGGCTGACTCTAATGCTTCTATCACGATCGTGATCGTGGGCCGTTGTTTCAACCCGAGTGTCTCTAAAATTTCTCTATTATTCGATGTTGATCCTGAAATAGTAACAAACACATCAAAACACCTCGAAGATATAATAATTAAGCTCAAAGACGTGACTAGCCCATAAAAACACGTAAACACAATTAATTAACAAACAAACACAATTCTGACCTAAGCACATATTAAATGATTAAGTTAACACTTAAATAAATATCAAACTAAGCCCTAAAACATTATGCAATGCACACTTATCAACATCCCCTCACTTAAATGTTTACTTGTCCTTCAGCAAACAAAACAACAAACACAAAGAAATTCACACAGCACACATTGCAGTAATGAGAAAATGGCTTCAACTTTATAAATAAACTTAAATTTAAACTCACTCATTTAAGTCATTTCAATCACTAACATGCCAAATTCGCATCTTGGGCCTTTGAACTACATATACTTATTAATCTAGACTCAAGTGTTAATTGTTTACGCTTTTCAATTGCACACATACATTAATAATTGTTTGGTCATTCAGACTCTATAATTACTCCTAATTACGTTTTCATGAAAAGTCACCTATTACAAGTTTGGTAGGTTTTTATTCGAAAACACATTTTTTTATTTACTTTTTGTGAACATGAACTTAGGCTTTTTATATAAAGGCAAATATTTGTAATGAATGTTGATCCGATTACTTGACTAAGTCATGTTTTTTATTAAGTTGCTTGATTAGAATGTCATTATAGCCTTTTTACTCGAAGTCACATAATTGTGATACGTGTCAATTGGGTTACTCAACTATATTACATTCTTAACTGGCTACTAGCTCTATTCATAACCCGAAGGCCAGCGGAATAGTTATTTATTTAGTAAATATGATTTTTTTTATTGCCTACCTTGTTGCTTTAACTACTCATTTCCATGAAAAATACTAGTAAAGCTACTTAAGTCAAAAGGCCTCAAATTATGAATGAATGTGACAATTTAAAGGGTGATAGACTCATACTAAATCCTAATTAAGCTACATATTTAGCCAAAGAATCCAATTCACTAATTTTGTAAGCTAATGATTCTTCACAACCTAATAGGCTATGTTAAAAATTAAATCAATTCCAATACATCTAAGCCATTGACATATTCACACAATTCACAAAATGCAACCTAACAACTATCATATAATAAGTAAAATCACACTTAAAGAAAAACACATAACCTTCGCCACACTTAAACAACACATTATCCTTAATGTGAGAAGGGGAAAACCAAACACATAAGGAAAGAAGAAACATAAATTAAAGTAAAACAAAAATAAAAATGAAGACTAAATTTAAAAAGAAAGGGGGTTAGAATAAAGCCTCATGGTGATGGAGGCAAGGATGGTATTGGAAGTGGCAATTGAATTCTTTGAGCCTTGAAATAATGATGGATACAACATATGTCCTAGCTCTAATGTCGTTGAGTTCGGGCCATCCCTTTCATCCTTCTGGAGTTCTTCGTAAGTGTATCTGTAATTACCTTGGTGTTTACGGAGATTGTATCTAGTACTTTCTTCTAGCATGGCTCTTCTATTTCTTATTCTTCCTCGAATTCCTCGTTGGTCAAATCCTCTTCTTGTTAATGTTAAGAACTTGAACTTGCTTGGCCAGTCCTACCCTTGACGTGTGTCTTGGCGCTAATATCCCAAAGTTCCATATTATGGGACTTTAGGATTTCAGCTCGCCATAGATGATGAAGGTTTATAAATTCAAAACGATATACTGTGAGTCCATTGCATTCAACTCCGTCATTATAAGCTATAACCAAAACCAAATAGCCCATTCCTAAGTTATTGGTCCTCTTCTTTCGAGTAGTAATAATGGAATTAAAGATGTGGGTGGTTATGCAAACTAGGATGCTATGATTTATGCACCATAACATAAAAAGTTCTTTTGTCGAACTCTTGTTGGTTTCTGTTTTATCAAACATAGTTTGATATATAAACTTATGCATCAGCAAGTGTTTGTGACTCATAATGATGTTTTTGTGTGCATTCTTAGCTTCGAAATGCTCTAACCCAGTTAGTTCAGTCTAGTAGGGGTTGACATGGAAATCATCATACTGATTCATTAAGGACGACTCAGGGAAACCACAAATTTCATATAAAGTTTCATAATCAAGGCCATAAGGTTGTCCCTATAACTTAAAGCACAATTCCCTTGGTTTGTTGGATTCGTATTTAAGGGATGTAAAAAGTTATAAGGTAAGTTTCTTTGTAAACTGGGAATCAAAATTGAATGAACTGACGCCACTGAAGTTTTTCTACTAAACTTTTGATCTTGTCTCGCAATTATAATCTATATAAAGTTTCAAAATGAAAATACTTTGGAACCACAATTTTTTTATTGCGAAGAGAATAAAAACGAGTACCTTCCTCATCTGAAAAGATCAGGAAAGGTACTTCGTAATCAGCTATCTTGTTTCTTTTCCCTCATCCTGAGACTTAGTTTCAACCCACTGATTGATCGCACTTTACTACTTGTTTGATGAGCAACAAACTAGCTTGAGAGTTAGTAGAAATTGGAAGAAATTGGAAGTTTAAAATTTGGGTAGAGAGAAGTGAGAGTGTTTAGAGGTTTCAAATTTAGAAAGATAAAGTAAAACTGAAAGTGAGTCACGAAAATGAACTTAGAACTGAATATATAGGTGATTATAGGGTAAAATGGTAAATTTTGTGGCCCATGAGAGGGTAGAAAGAGGGACACGTGACTGTCATTATCAAAATTTACCTTTTTACCCTCCAATCATCTATGCCAGCAATTTTCCATCTATTTTTTTATTTTTTCCTTTTGTTCTTCATTTTTTAAAGTCACTTCTTTACTCTTTGTGTCCCTTTACCTCTCTTTGTGTACTTCATTGATCATCAAATTCATATTGAAGTCCTATGCCTTCTTGATTTTATTTGGAAATAAAAAAATCCTAACTACAGAATTCAAAATTTCTAAAAAAACAATCAAAGGAAATAAAATTCCATGGGTTGCCTCCCATGGAACAATTCTTTTAACGTCAATAGCTCAATGCTCCATCCTTGAAAACTCAGTCAGGATCAATTATAAGTAGCATGTTTCCACCTTTTTTCATTTAGCATAGGTTTTGTAGCCTGTAAGTAAGCTACAAATTGTAAAATAATCAATAGGACAATATAGAAAACATTATCAAAACCAATTAAGCTCAATAGTGTCCTTTTTTGAGTGAATAATAAGGAATAATAAAACTCCCTGAATCTTCCACTGAATCTAATTGTTTGTCCTGTACTAAGGTGAGTTACTCTCTTTCTTCCTTAATAACCTTCGTCTCCTCTACTTCGTCCGCTTTACGAACATAAACTTTCATAGCTTCTTCAACATCAATGTCTGTTGTCATCTGTTCTTCGTGCTTTTTTTCTTTAAAAGATTCAAACACATCAATCATCCTAAATGAGATACTCTCCTTCGGATTCTTTAATACATCATTCATATTGAATATCACTTGGTCATCATTAATCTGAAGGATAAAGTTCTTTTTGTGGACATATACCAAAGATTTTTCAATATTTACACATGATAGATTAAGAAAGGGTGAACAAAAGGGAGGGTTATCATTCTTTTCTTCATAAGCTTTCACCATCTCTTGGTCTTCAATAAGATGGGGTTTAGTTTGGTTTTTCACTGGTCCTTCTATTTCTCCCCCATTCTTAGCCACGGTAGCCTCATATTACTCTTTTTGATGTATTTCCATATTACTTAGAGAGTTTTCCATATTCCTCCCTATAATATCTATCTTCCATCATTGCTCTTTCCATTTCTTCTTAGCATCGAACTTTTTAAATTTCTCATTCTCACTCTATATTGTCTTGCTATGTCTCTACATTACACCTCAAACTTCTTTCTATTTTTTATTTTATTATATTTTTTAAACAAAAGATAGTGAAAAAACCTTAAACTAAAGAACTAAACTAATCGCCTCCCCTACAACGACGCCAAAAACTTGATCGTGGTTTTTTGATATGTGTAAGTTTTAATATTTAACCTCGATAATTTACAAGTATACGGTCCATTCACGTAATACCTAAGGTGTCGATCCTACAAGGAGGGATAATCTAATCCTAAAATCTAAGGCCAAAATAATTTGCAATAATTCAAAATGTAACTAACTAAAACAAGAATGCAGTTCAATCAAGTAATTCAACTCAAGAACTAATCACAAAATATTAACAAATTAGTAATTGCAATGTACACATTCAAGAATCGACCTAAACAACTACCAATTGAGAGAAAGCGGAATTTTTATTTATTTTTAAAATAAACGTAATCAATTATGAATTATTGGATCATTGTACCTAAACGATCTTAGGGTTGATTACTCTCTCAGAAGTTATAACCATTAAACCTAAATTATAAACCCTAATCAGATTATGAAAAATTGCAATTTCTTAATTAACAATCTATCCAAACCCTAAGTAGATCCGAAGTTTTTCAATAGACTACCTGGAACCTATGTGAGATCTCTTTTCACACAATTACTGATTTTATTAATTTCTCGTTCTTATTAAACCACCTAACTCTCGTTAGCCTAATTTAATTATTTTTCATTCGATTCACCCTCTCATTTGAATTATGCAAACTCAGAAATCAATCAAAATGAATCCAAATAACATAAAACAATCAGATTTTTATTAAATCAAAGCAAAAAATAACCAGAAGGTGAGTTTAGACATCTTCAACATTCACACAATCTTATCATCAACGGTTACTCCAATTCTATTCATTAATAAAAATGAAATTACACCAAAAATAAGATCTGCATGGATGATAGAGGTAGCAACATTAGGAAGTTTCTTATTCTGGGAAGTACTTCGTGTCGATTTCTTCTCCACATCTCTCTTCCTTCTTCTCTTTCTCAATCTCTCGATGAACTCTCTCTAGGTTTTCTCAACGGTGGCTATTGCAAAAGCTCCTTCATCTTCGTTGTCTTATTCTTTATATGCCTTTTGTGTTCTGGGCAGCCCTAGGGTTTGTTTGGGTTTGAAAGGTTTAAAAACTCCCTCAAAACTTGACTTTTCTGAGTGTCTATGCATCTGCCCGATATAAGCCATGATTGTTGCCTTGCAAGCCACAATTATGGGCCACATCTGAACCTTCTATCATGATTGTGGCAATTAGGCCATGATCGTGGGCCGTGTCTTAGACTTCTGTCATTATCGTGGCATATGGGCCATGATCGTGGGCTGACTCTAATGCTTCTATTATGATCGTGATCGCGGGTCGTTGTTTCAACCCAAGTGTCTCTGAAACTTCTCCATTCTTCAATGTTGACTCTAAAATACTAACAAGCACATCAAGGTATCTCAAAGACATAATAATTAAGCTTAAAGACTTGACTAACCCATAAAAACACTTAAACACAATTAATTAACAAACTAACACAATTCTAACATAAACATATACTAAACAATTAAGTGAACACTTAAATACATATCAAACTAAGCCCTAAAATATGATGCAATTCAAACTTATCATTACCAAAAAATAAGCAACAGGAGACAAAAAAGGAAATATTGGAGGTTTTTCACAAGGTGGAAGTAAATAAGAAGGTTCCGCGATATGCTAAATTTTTTAAAGAGCTGTACACCAAAAAATATAAGTTGAGGGGAGATGATAAGATCTGTGTGTGTGTGGGGGGGTGGGGGAGAATATGTCAGTAGTCTTACAAAGAAAGCTACCCCCTAAGTGTAAGGATCCAGATATTTTTACCATTCCTTGTAAGATCAGTAACATGATGTATGATAGATGTATATTAGATTTAGGAGCTTTGATAAATGTTGTGCCTTTATCTATTTTTAAATCTTTTAATCTTGGTTCATTAAAGGATACTTGTGTTATCATTCAATTAGCTGATAGATCTAACACATACACTGAGGGGGTTATCGAGAATGTTTTGGGCAAGTTAATGAGCTTATCGAGGAACTTTATGTGTTATTTATGCAGGATAAAGGCTTTTTAAGCCCTTCAACAATTTTGTTAGGAAGGACATTCTTGAAGACATATTAAACAAAAATTGAAATACACAGTAGGTATTGACTATAGAATTCGATGGCGAGGTCATGCACTTCATTATCTTTGATGCCATGAGTTATCCATCATACTTTGAGTCGGTCGCCAAGGTAGATATTCTTAACTCTTTAGTAGAGAAGTGATCTCTTCTTTCTATAGGTGACCCTTTGAAGGTAGCCTTGACTACCCGGCTAGAGAAAAAGATGTATGGATATTAGCAAAGCAAGTTCGAGTTAGGAGAGGACATAAAGGAAGTAATTCAGGCACTTGAGACAAGTCCTTTTGGCAGGTATGTCCCTTACTTTTTAGAATTGCATGTTAGTACTAATCGCCCACTAGCTTCTATTTTTCGGACACTAGAAGTGGAGTTGAAGCCCTTACTGACTCACCTTAAGTATGCTTACCTGGGCACTAACAAAACACTTTAAGTTATCATAACAAGTGATCTTACAAAGGAGCAAGAAGAAAAGCTCATTGGTATGTTGCAGGAGTATAAGATGACATTGGGATGGATGGTTGTGGATATAAAAGGTATTAGTCCTTCTTTATGCATACACAAAATTTTTCTTGAGGAAGGAGTTACCCCAATCTGTCAAGTGCAAGGACGTCTCAACCCACTAATGATGGAGGTGGTGAAGAAGGAAGTGATGAAGTTGCTAGATGTGGGAGTCATGTACCCCATCTCTGACAATAAATGGGTAAGTCCTTTATAGGAGGTTCCTAAAAAGTTGGGCATTATAATTATAGAGAATAACAGACGAGAGATGGTTCTGACTCAGATGCATAACAGATGGCGAGTTTACGTGGATTATCGCAAGCTCAATTCGATGAGTAGAAAGGACCATTTTCCCCTACCCTTTATTGATTAGATGTTAGAACATCTTATTGGTCGTGCTTACTATTGTTTTCTTGATGGTTATTCAGGTTACTATTGCTTTGGAAGATCAGGAGAAGACAAATTTTATATGCCCGTATAGAATATATGCTTACAGAAGGATGCCTTTTGGATTATGCAACACCCCCGTTACCTTTCAAAGGTACTTGGTAAGTATCTTTTTTAAGTATCTTGAGAAAATTATTGAAGTTTTCATGGATGACTTTACTGTGCATAGGGATTCATTTAAACAATACCTGGATCACCTCATTTTGGTACTTAAAGAACTAACCGAGTTCTTAATTTTGAAAAGTGTCATTTTATAGTTCAACAAAGGATAGTTTTAGGAGATTTGGTTTTTATTAAGGGTATTGAGGTTGATAGAGCCATTTGGTGATGCTATCGTGTGCAACCAAATATAAAAGAAATCACTCCCGTTAAAACAAATTAATGTGGTAGCTGTAAGCGGATATCGTTCCCACGAGGAATTCTTATGGTAATGAGTGCGAATTCAAACGAAACAAATAACAAAAGTAAAAAGGGGGGTTTTGTTTAATCACGGCAATAATAGAAAATTAAAGGGAAAATCGCAAATCAAATGCAATAATTAAATCTGAAAAATCAATGAAAAAATACCTTGGTTTTGGGTCACCGATATTATCATGCCAAAATGGATCCTCGATATAAAATTGCAATCATTAATAAACATTCATTGGGGGTATTTTCTCTTAAGTGTAATGACTA
>JANQBM010000005.1:20396114-20408026 GCA_025594535.1 Erythroxylum domingense | reverse complement strand
AGCATGAGGTGTGGTAATTTACCACACCTGGACCCATTTCTCTGGTCCGACCCGTTCTTTGGAAACGGGATGTTACAAAAGAACCTCGCAATCCCAACAAATTGACCAAGGTTGGAGTAGTTACGAGATGTCATCATTGCCATGAAATTGGCCACAATATAAGAGGATGTAAAAATAAGCATCAACCTCCAAACCAACCTGAAATTGTTAAGGTAGATATTTTAGTTTTGTAACAAATGTGTTCTTATTCATCAAGTATTATTAACTTTATGTTTATCTTCAATGTGTATAATGTAGCAAAAAAGAGGAAGGCCATCAAAATCAATATCTACTGAACCCCCTTCATCCAGTACTCGTATCGATCAAGTAGGTAGACCGATACAATCAGTATCTACAGGATCAAATACTACATCTTCTATATTACAAAGAGAGATAAGAATGATTAGTTAACTTTAAGTATAAAATTTAAGTTGTTTTCTAACTTATATAACATTATAATTCTTTTTTCTTTTATAAGCACATAGAGGATATGGAGTAACATTTAGGGAAGTTTCTGGGAATACTTATAGTAAGTCATTTAAATTCATATTTATACTACTTATATGTAATTATAAAGGAGATGATAATATTTACATAATTGGTTGCTTATACTTCATAGATGGGTGAGTTAATGACATTACAACCTCCCAATACTAACACAACAGCAACACAAGCATCTCAAAGTACACCTGCTAATACAAATTAACCTAGGAAAAGGATCAAACTAATGCCTAAAAGATCTGCTACTAGGAAATCTTCGCAGTTGGTGAGTATTGCTTCATTACCTAATTCAAACATATATATGTACTGATCCTGAATCATTAGACAAATATTGCATCTTGTTATAGAGTCTTGCATCAGTCATGACTGGTTTAATGTATTTACTAATTTTTTTGGCCCTCAATGGCTATGGAAGTAAATTTTTGGATAATTATAGTCTAGTTCTTGTACGACATTTGGATGAAAAGTTTTTCTTGCTCATTTCATTTGTATGTTTTTGGTGAAATAGGTGATAGTTCCTTTGTGTTTGTGTGTGTGTGATCTTGATGACATCTCTTTTAAGCTGAATCATACTTCTAAATTTCTACTAGTTACTGATTAAGTAAGGATGGTGTGAGTGATCAAGCACTGCAAAAGTCCCTGGATTAAGCCTTTGGAGCTGGAGCTTATTGCACACCGATCTATCTGAGAAAGTTGGAAGACAGAGGCATGGTTTTGAATTTAGAGCTTTAGAAGTTTTGTAGAATAATGGCAGTGTCTGTAACCTATTTATTTGCTTATTTGATCTTACTCTGTAATTTACTCTTCAAAAATGATATTAACTTAGTTTTTTAATTTGGATAGTCACTGTTGGAGATTCTAGAGGAAAATTCTATCTAAAAATTTGTTTACTTTCGTAACCATAATTATCGAAAGTTTTTCACAATTTAGTTTGGTTTATTCTGAACTTATTAAAATAATTATGCAACATAACATAACAAAAGTACATTCTCACCAAAAACTCTAATCCAATCCATAATCTTATGTGAACATATAACCATCTTGTAATAGTTATTAAATATAAAATATTTATCTTCATAAAAATAATATTTTATTGTTTATAGTGTTATATAAAGACATTAGTTGAAGTGTGACCAAATGCAAGTATTTCTTTTATCTAAGTGGTAAGTATTTACGTTTTTTCTTTTTAGAAATGGCATTTAATAAGCCTTAAAGTTATGAAGACATGATATTTTCTCGATCTCTCTTAACACAATCGCATAAATATTCATATTACTTAAATATACTCGTCCTTTTATTTCCTTGTTGTTATAAAGAAGTTTGAAAAGCAGGGAATAATGTGTGAAGGCTTGTGGTAGTACTCATATGGAGAGGTTCCATAGTGGGTTTGGCAGCCTTAAAAGAAGAAAAAATCCTCCTATACCTTCCTTTACGCTACTAAAAAACAATTAAACTAGAGGATAAGTAATTATGAATGATACGAATGTAATTATAATTAATATATGGAATTTTGTAATAATTGCAGTTACTTCTATAGTGTAAAACCTTGTAATAATTGTAGTTTCCTTAATAATATGAAAAACTTACAACTGAATATTAAGTGGTAAATGATTGAATAAAAGATAAAAAGAGTCACAATAAATATAATAGTTACATTTGCTTTTCTAACTATTACAATGTCTCTATTTTTTTGTACTTACATCTGACGACCAAGCTATAAAATTGCATGGAACCTACAAAATAAAGATATAAATACAAATATTAGGACTTATGACAATTTTGCATTATGCACATAAATTTTTACACATACTTCTTACAAACAATAATATATCTTCTAAACACAACTCTTATCCCAATATACATAATTTGTTTGACATATTTTACCAAAAAAATAAACTTTCGTCTCTTTCACAAATACAAGAGACCTTTGATTTGAATATTGATTAACATTAATTTATATGATTGCCACTGCTATAAACAATAATTGAACTATTTACTTTCATATTAACGCATTTATAAAAATGTTAACCAATGTTAGGCTTAGCATTTGAAATTCCTAACTTCATCAAGGCATTACAATTGGGGCAATTAACATTCAACATCTGTATTATATATGGAAATATCAATATTAATTATATTTGAATCCAATTAAATTACACATTTAACAAATAATATATATTACAGTTATTTTACCGCTAAAAATAATGCTTTCTCTTCACAAAATTGAGAATATATCCTTCCAGCTTCTGTTACACTATCAAAAGAACAATAAATAGCACCCTTGCATCCATTAACAACACCTTGACACTCATGTGAAATATATACCAGGTGCATACCCAACGAAAGCTACATATACTTTATTTTTACCCATAAATGGTAATCCTGTTACAATATCATCATATAAATATTTAATTACTACCTTAAATGCAATACTACTATGATTTCTTTTCATAAATTCACCCAACAAAGAATTAAATTTCCAAAATTTTAGCATAATATCCCTAATACTAACATTTTAGCTAAACTACTATTGCATTTACAAAATGAAAGAAAGGCAACTTCTTCCCTACAAATCAGAATGAAGTATCACATAATTGAATATTTAGGTTATGGACTGTGTAATGTCATATCTTTCAGTAATTACCAAGATGTATATATTCTACATACAACACAAAACAAAGCATGAATTGACCATCATGCATTCAGTTACGCTATTGTTTTTTTATTCGACTTACATTTCATACTGAAACCAAGCATATGATTATTCAAGGTTTTTACTATTTAATTTGCTATGTACACATATAAGTCAATCCTCCTTTTCAATAACAAACAAATCGTACGCTACCATAATCCAATTTGAAATCCTAGTAACCTAGCACAATATAAGTCAAATTTCTATAAGCATAAAGCCAATTTGTGGATTTGTGCTTTCAGCACCCTAGCACAATACAAATTCAATTTTCTAGAAGCACAAGTCATTTGCGGACAAGATGAAATGCAAGTCAACCATTATGCATTTAGTTACTCTAGTCGGAGTGGAAAGAATAATAAAGAGAGAGAGGACCAATCATACCCTAGTCTATGTCACAGGAAGTCCGGCAACTACTTCTTCCCCGACGAAGAAATCACAAAGATAGAAGAAACACCAACACACGATAAAAGAGCACCAACGCATGATAGAAGAAGCACCACCTTTGGGGGATATGGGGGATTTTAGGTTACAGAGTTTTTAGTGTTGCGCAACAGAGAAGAGAGGTAGAAGAATTTTCATCTAATTTTAGTTGAAACGACATCGTTTTATTATCAAAGATAAACGACATCATTTTGTTAATCAAACAATCTTCCCCTAAACCAGCTAAGGTGTCTGATGAGTGAGAGGCATCGACACGTGGTTGTGCCATGTCAGCACAGACAACGATGGGACTAGCATTGGGTTAGAATTGAAAAAAATTAAAAATTTGGGCATTTTATTTCTACTTTTTAAAGTTTAGGCTATAATTGAAAATTTGAATAAAGTTTGGGGTTTTTTAGTAATTAACCACCCTTTTAATTTTAATTTTTGTTTTTAGTTTCCATTTCTTTTTAATGAAAAACAAAAACGTGTTTAGTTTTTAATATCAATGTAGTTATATTTTTATTATTGATAATAATTATGTATTAGATAAAAATTTAAGATAAATTATTCTTTATAAAATAAATATATTTATTTATTTTATTTTAAATAATATTTATTAACAAATTATTATATTTTATTAAAATAAAATTTAATAATTAAATTATAAATAAGTTTATATTTATTTTATAATTATTAAAATTTTTATTTAAAATTTATATATTTTAAATGTAAAATATTTTATTGAATGTTTAAAATTAAACATAATTAGAAATTTTAAGTAAATTATTCATATTTTTATTGGTAGTTAATATTAAATAATTAAATAATATATGTAGTTAATAATAAATTAGATTATGATAAAAATTTACTTTTTATAATTTTTATAAATTATAAAAATTGAAAGAAACTAAAATTAAAAATAGAAATTAATAACTTAACTAAATATATCTTTTACTGGATATGAAAATAACAAGAAAATAAAAAATCAAAGTGAAAACAAACAGGCTATAGTTGTAAGAATGTGAAAACAATGAGTTGACATAAACAAAACAAGTAAATACTTTACTTATGCAATTTAGTTTAAAATGTAAAAAAGTTAGTTTATCTGTCCAGGTTCAGGTAGAGATGTTAATATTGGCATGTTCGGATTCGACCTGACTTTAGCCCGGTCAAACCGACTCACAAGTCGGGCCACTGGTAGGGTGGGTATGGCCCATAGATTGGTAGGCCGAGCTATGGCCTGTGAAACACGGGCCACGGGCTGGGGTCCGATCGGCCTGGCCAGTGGCTCGTGGCCTGCTCACCACTCAAACATATTTTAATAAATATTTTAATTATTTATTAAAATAATTAATAAATAATTTAAGTAAATTAAAGATTTATAGTTAATGTAATTTATAATTTTAACAATAACTTTTAACTTATTAACTTTTTATATAAAATTCTAATTAATTGAATTAAATGTCTTAATTAATCATACCATTATATACATCTCAATAATTTTATTATATCATAATTAATTAATTATATGTTGTTATAATTTAAAGTTTTCACATAATACATATATTAAAAAGAAAGAAAGATGAAAATTTCATTAATTTTATAAAACATGAATTTGGTTTTATCAATTCTCTCTTAAAATAATTAATAAATAAATTAAATAAATTAAAATTTTGTAATTAGTGTAAGTTATAATTTTAATTATAACTATTAACTTATTAACTTTTCAATTAAATTCCTAATTAATTGAATTAAATTTCCTAATTAATCATATCATAACATTACATACATCTCAATAATTTTATTACATCATAATTAATTAAGTATATATTGTTATAATTTAAAGTTGTCACATAATACATATATTAAAAATAAAGAAAGGTGAAAATTTTATTAATTTTATGAAATATGAATATATTATATATGATATGTTTATAACACTCTAACTCTTTAAGATCGAGATGGATTTAAAGTAATACTCATATCTTATATCAAGGTTTCCATTAAGGATCTCATCTACGAAAATACTCTTAACAAATTTTTAATTAAAGTTACTTAGGTATAAATGAATCTTGTAATATTAGAATTTTCATAAGTCAAAAAAATTATGAATGTAATTTATATAAATTTAGATTAATTATAATATTATTATTTTAGAAATAAAAGTAAAAGAACTATTTTTGACTTAATAAAATAAATAATTTATAAAAACAAATCAAAAAAATTTATAAAATGTATTCCAGTTTTAATAAAATAATAACTATTTTCAATGTAATATATTGTACTTATTTATTTTTATACTTGAATTACTTATATATTATTTTAGAATTGATACATTAGGATTAATAAAGTGATTAATTCATTTTAAAATTAATATAAATACATATATGCATAATGTATATATTATGTAAATATGAAAAATAAAATAAAAAGCTTAAATTGAGTTAATTGACTTGTTTACAGAGAATAAGTATGATAATATTATCATTGCTTCATATTTTTAATAAATATAAATTGGTTTGTATTTTATATAAATATTTTTATATAATTTATATGTCATTTCATCTTACATTTTATTATAATTGATTATGTTATAATTTATAATTTATAAATTTTAAAAAATACAATTATAATTTTTTAAAATTTTCTTTAAAAATTTTTAAATTTGTATAAAAGGCTCGGGCCGAGTAAGGCCCGAAAAGCGGGTTGGGCCATGGATTACACCACCGGCTGCCCAGTGTCAACCCACCTACAAGCCATAGGTCATCATGGGCCTGTCTCTTCTGGTCCGCATGGATCGTGAGCTAGGTCCGCTTACAAAATTTTTTCCAAGGACCGGGCTGGGCCTTCGACGGCCTGTTGACATTCCTAAGTCCAGGTGAGGAGATGCGGAATTATTTTACCGTGTAATGTATGTGATTTGGAAATACGAATATAATATTATTATTAATAAAAATGGAGTTAGCGGAAAGACGAAAAAAGCCTTGGCTGGTTGTTGTATCGGATCCTTGGGTTTTGATTTGATTGCCAAATCAAACACAATTAAATTAAAAACAAAATGTCAGGAGAAGACGAGACGCATCTGTTAAGATTAAACATCTCCAACAGCGACCGAGGAGATAAACAACAAGAAGAGGAAGAAGATCAAGACCTCGACTTGGAATCTCGTGGTGGAGGCGGTTCCGCTACTCTCACAAGAGGCAGAGGAGGAGGAAGACGAAGTCCCGGCGGTGGTGGTGGGAGTGGCAGTTTTAAGGATCTGTTTCTCAAACATTTGGATCGCGGTTTATCCGGTCGCCGTCTCTCTAGTCCTAGGCGTGATGATGATAATCGTGGTATTATTAACAGAGACCACAGCCATTCTTCTACTAATTCTCCCCTTGCTACAATTACTACTTCTACTTTTGTTCATACGACATCTGATACTGATGCTCATCATCCTCGCTACCGCCTCCGCCATCACTACCACCACCATCATCATCATGACGACTGTTCTTATTGTGCTAATGACAATGTGCTTGGAGAAAGTGCTACTCCTGAATGGGCCATGCTTCTTATTGGCTGCCTTCTTGGTCTTGCCACCGGTCTATGTGTTGCAGCTTTCAGTACCGGGGTTTGCTTCTCTTTCTCTCTCTCTCTCTCTTCTCTCCCCCTCCATTTATGTTCTAATTGATTTCACTTGGACTGGAATGATTTAAATGGATCTGTCAACACTGCATTTCATTGTTACCTATTAATTATACCAAGTTTCTTTATTTGCCTTATTCCTGTCTCGCCCACTTCCTTTCTTTTTAAAAAAAAAAACACAAATTCTTGAATTCAATCTAGCTTTTTGCTTGCTGATTTTACACTCTATTACCCATTCATTCTTCTGTGCAGTTATTTGGCATTTCCTTTTCCTCTTTCCCCACAAAATTAACTAGATCCATAAAAAAAATGATATTGATACTCCCAACAGTTATGCCACCTCCTCTTATCCTTGGTTCTTGTTGATGCTACTTCACCGCAACCTCTCTCTCTCTTTCTTTATTATTTTCTTCCCAATTTCTAACTCTCGGCATGTGCTACTCTATACCATGTCTATTGCGCGTTTCTTTTCTGAGATATGATGAATTAATTGCATTTTGTTTTCAAATGCAATAAAAAAAGAAAAGGCTGCATTACATTTCTAGTTCTATTGTCCACAAAGTCAGTCACTTCTCCGAGTTTCAGAAATCTCATTCCAAGTGAAGGTTTTTTACTCTTTTAATGTCGTCGAGCATCTTTCCCACCTTTGTCTTAATCCATTCCAACACTAATTTTTTAACTTGACCTTGTATACTTTTGGCGAAACAGGTTCATGTTATACATGAATGGGCCTGGGCAGGAACCCCAAATGAGGGTGCAGCTTGGCTTCGGTTGCAAAGATTGGCTGATACATGGCACCGAATTCTTTTGATAACCGTGACCGGAGGAGTTATCGTAGGAATGATGGATGGCTTAGTTGAAATAGTGAATCAAATAAGACAGACCACTCAAAGACAAGGTCTTGACTTGGTTGTGGGAGTCTTCCCCACCATAAAGGCCATTCAGGCAGCTGTTACTCTTGGTACTGGCTGTTCTTTGGGTCCCGAAGGCCCTATGGTTGATATTGGTAAATCATGTGCTAGAGGTTTCTCTTTGATGATGGAAAATAACAGAGAAAGGAGGATTGCTCTTGTCGCAGCTGGTGCAGCAGCTGGGATTGCTTCAGGTTTTCCACATTTTGCTTGCGCCAGTGTGTCATTGATTGTTCATTATCTTTCAGTACTGACTATTTGGTGTGCCCTTTTAACTTCCTACATTTTGTCATTAGATATATTCAGTGCATCCGTCATTCTGTAATTGCATTAATGGGAGTCAGCATAATGCGAAGTATATAAGCTTAAAGTTTAGATTAGCTAAGTAGGACAGGTAATGTACGCAAGAAAATTGCCTTCAATTAACTCTCTCCCTTTGAGAGAAGATTCAGTTTAGCTTCAAAGGAAGATCATTGATAAGAAATAGAGCACACACATAAACTATTAAAACATGTGGTAGATGGTTTTCTGGATGGACTTCTAGTGAAGTTAGATAATATTCTTTCAGGAAAGGTTAGATAATGAGCACCAAAAATAGGAAAAGGAACTGGAAAAGAAGTCAATCAGAAGGCTCTTTCACATTAAATTTTCCCAAAGAGAAGGGGTGATAGGCTTGTATGGATTTATGGCTCTGTTTTATGAGGTACCATGTTGCTATGTTTATCTTTGTTTAGTTAATCCTCGAAGCAAGAGAACAGATAACAGAGAAAAAGACTTCTCATCAATGCAAGCTATAGAGGAAAAGATTAGCAAGTTATGTGAAAAGAAATAAACTCAGTTTCTTTCTCCTGGGGTCTGTCCCCCTTAATTTTACCATTTCATCATGACAATTTTGCCCGGGACCTATGTTTCTTTGCTTATAACTTTTTCTGCGTGTGTCATTACTGTGTATAATGGACCATATATATGTTTTCCCTATGAAATCTCGGCATAGATCATCATTTTGTGCCATTTTGTTCCACGTAGCACTCGATTTTAGTTGAGAGAAACTGTATCTTCTCATCGAATCTGAATTCCAATTTTTATCTACTTTTCTTTACCGACATATTTTTCATTGATCCTTCTTCGTTTATCAGGAACTTTTGGGATTTAGTGCATAACAATGATCTTTTTCTGTGAATCCTTTTCTGAGGGATGGGTTTCCTATTTTGATTTTATTAAATATTCCTTCGCCTTTTCTCCTTCAGGTTTCAATGCTGCCGTTGCAGGTTGTTTCTTTGCAATTGAAACCGTGTTGAGGCCGGAGCATGCTGAAAATTCACCTCCATTTACAACGGCCATGATAATATTGGCTTCTGTTATCTCGTCAACTGTATCTAATGCATCACTTGGGACACAGTCAGCTTTTACTGTGCCAGCATATGACCTAAAATCTGCTGCTGGTACAAATTTCTAATGTGTAATGTATTTATTTCTCTATCTGGATTTGGCTTCTTGCATACACGTGTTTCTGTGCCTGTCATTACTTGCATGTATCTGTGTGTTTCATTATTTAACCTTTTGTTCTTGAGAAAGTTGCTCTTTGTATTTAGGTATACCCAAGTCAAAATCTCAATGTTAAAACTTTTATCTCATTTGCTTTAGGATCATGAGCGTTCTTGCTACAATTCGGTGGCTTGTTAAGTAACATGGAAAGTTATCCTGTGTGATACACTGAATTAATTGGACCTCTCTTCGTTTTGTTTTTCTAGTCCTTATCTTAGTCACTCTTTTTCACCCTCTCAAAACCAAAATTTAATTTGAAAATAGTTCTTGATAGTGTGCTGAAAAGGAGAGACATTTTGACATTAGCTATCAATTAGGTATGGAAGTTGGGCCTAGTCCCAGCCTAGCATGAAGTCAACAAGTTAGGCCTAGTTTGACCTAGCTTCAGGCCAGGCTCACGCTTGAGAGTCTGGCCCGAGGCTTGGCCCAAAAGGCCCGATAGCCTGATTAAAACAACGTCGTTTTGCGTTGAAGTTGACAGAAACTAAAGCCCAAAACAACTTTTTTTGGGTGGTTTGCTCAGGCTTGAGGCTGGGCTAGGATCTCAAGTTCTAGGGAATGGTTGCTGGCCCAACTCATTTCCATCTCCCCTAGCAATTGATGTCACTCTAACAATATGAATCTCTATCATGCAGAATTACCTTTATACTTGATCTTGGGCATGCTATGTGGTGCTGTAAGTGTGGTCTTCACCCGCTTGGTCACTTGGTTTACAAAGTCATTTGAGTTCATAAAGGATAAATTTCGCCTTCCTGCTGTTGTATGTCCTGCTCTAGGCGGTTTAGGAGCGGGGATGATTGCTCTCAAATATCCTGGAATATTATACTGGGGTTTTACAAATGTTGAAGAAATCTTGCGTACTGGGAAAAGTGCTTCAGCTCCTGGCATCTGGCTGCTAACCCAACTTGCAGCGGCCAAAGTTGTGGCTACAGCTCTGTGCAAGGGTTCAGGGCTGGTAGGCGGCCTTTATGCACCAAGTTTGATGATTGGTGCTGCTGTTGGTGCTGTATTTGGTGGTTCAGCTGCAGAACTGATCAATTCAGCCATTCCAGGAAATGCTGCTGTTGCCCAGCCACAGGCGTATGCATTGGTACTTCCTTTGTACTTGCTAAATATAATCCTGGAATCTGTTAAGATGATTGAAATACTTGCACCGTTTATCTCTAGGTTGGAATGGCCGCTACTTTAGCTTCAGTTTGTTCCGTGCCATTGACATCAGTTCTTCTTTTGTTTGAATTGACAAAGGACTACAGAATAATCCTCCCCCTCATGGTAATCATTGTGTTCCTTTGCAGATATTTTTTAATGAACGTGTCTAGAAGGCTGTAGATTTAAGGAAGTTTTCCTGCTTTTGCTCCTTGGATAAGTAGTCTGATTAAGGATTCTCTGCCCTCCCAACTTTTCTTAGTACTGTTATCTGCTGGACTTATTGGGACGAATGCTTTGACCAACATATCTCCATACAATGCTATTTTCCTGTTTACTGCAATTTCAGGGGGCTGTTGGATTAGCAATATGGGTTCCTTCTGTCACCAACCAAGTCAAGGGGAGTGAAACTTCCGATACTCATATCTTGGGAAGAGGTTATTCTTCTGTCTCAAATGTTGAAGATGAAAATGAAGCTTTTTGGAGAAGGAATGATGCTGAAGGCGATCTTGAACTATCAGTCATTGAAGATGCTACAGGTGTTGATGCCATCAATGAGGATTTGCTTTTGGAAGATCTAAAGGTTTGAGATTTGTCATCATTTAATGGACGTGGTCTTACATTTTATTATGTAATCATTTTGTTTTTCAGTTCCTTGACAAGTATAATTCCTTCTGTTTTTGAGTCTTAGCTTTTCACCTTTGCTTGTTGCTAGGTCTCTAGGGCAATGACAGAAAGTTATGCGAAGGTACCACTGGCCTTAAACCTGAAAGAAGCAATAAAATATATGCATGAAAGCAAAGAGAACTGTTTGCTGGTGGTAAATGATGAAGATTTACTGGAAGGAATTCTAACATATGGTGATATTAGACGATTGTCCAGAAATTCTGATGATGGCTCCAAGGATGACTCAACTATTCTTGATGTATGGATATTCTTATTGTTTTATCCTTTTTTGTTGTTTACAACCTTGCTCCTATATTCTCTCTGATACCTGCGCTTCCCGTGCCCCGCCCCCCCCCCCCCCC
>JANQBM010000005.1:20355382-20369756 GCA_025594535.1 Erythroxylum domingense | reverse complement strand
CCCCCCCCCCCCCCCCCCCCCCCCCCCCCCCCCCCCCCCCCCCCCCCCAGGTCGGGTGAAAGACAATGAAGGACATTCGGTTGGTGTTTTCGTCGGTCATTTATTAAATCACCGCGTCGTCAAACGACGACGTTTTATTTATTAAACAGCCGACATTTACCGACAGACTTTATATTCCGTCGGTATTTAAATTTTCTAATTATTTCACCGCCTGTTTTTACCGCTATATTTTACGACGGAAACAAAATTTCGTCGGTAAAGTTAATTAAATGTATACCGACGGAACAAGTTACATCGGTACATGATAGGAGCTGAACCACTTTTACCGACGGTATTTGTTCCATCGGTAACTGTCCGAAGCTACTCAATTGCGGGAGTAATTCCCGCAATTATTGCCGACGGTTGTGGCTAATCCGTCGATAAAAATATAATCAACTTTACCGACGGGCAACATTTCATTGGTGAATACTGTTCACCAGTCCAAACATACCGATGGAAGAGTGTCCGTCGGTATATAACCGAAGCAATTAAAATGCGGGAAGCATTCCCGCAATTTTTGCCAACGCTAAAGGTCGTGTCGTCGCTATATGTCGTCAGAGATTTTGCGCGAAGTTCATTCCCTCTAGTATTGCAGATAGTAATATATTTTCGTCGCTATATATGAACAGTACAATACATTTACTGATGGTTTGTTGTTTTCCGTCAATAAATAGCTACAGTTTTTTGTTCGCTGGGAAATGTCCGTCGCTAATTAATGATTTTCTTATAGTGTAGTTAAAACTGACCCATTAATCCAGAAGTCATATTTCCATGAATCGAACATATCCATGTAGAGCGAGCTTGGGTTTGCCCAACAACTCTAACTCTAAAATAACTTTGGTTCTCACCATATTAATGGAAGGTGTTAGCTTTAATATTCTAACTGAGGGATTTCGACTTAGGTCTTATCTAACTAAGATGGTCTAGTGTATATCATATATATATATAGTTACCATAGCTATATGGCATGATATGGACGCCCCAATCATATTGGGCTTAAGTCCATAACCATCCACCATGTAAGTCCAAACAATCCTAACATGAATTCTCTAATGCATCAAATTAAACACATAAGTTTTGCTTATGACAATTTATGGATCCTAAAATTTGGAAGTCGATTCAACTCTTAAATAAAATTGTTTACTAATTTTAATCTAGGTTAAATTTAATTTTACATGTCATTTCAATTTGAAATTTTATATTAATCAAATTAAATTAAACTCCAATTTCCAGAAATTAATTAAAAAATATACAGCTTAAAATTAATTATTTGATGTCAAAATTAAACAATTTCGTCACACATGTCACTTTCTAGTCATACTAAAAAATTTAATGCTCCACTTAAATTAATTCAAAATTAATTTTCAAAATTTCAAAAAATTTCCAAAACATCAAGTCATCATGCCATGCATCTCCAATTTGTTTCAAGTTCATCAAAATAATTTTGGAATCACCCAAAATCATCAAGATAACTGAAACTACACCTAGACACATAAAAATGACAAATTTGTCATTTAAAATTTTCCAAAAGTCTAATTTTGAGCAAATTCATTTTGTCATACATAAGACATCAAAATAACACATTTTTATCACATAAAAATATTTTTAAGGTTCTGGAACTGAATCATACACATACAAAATTATCAAACAAAATAGTTCCATCAATTTCAACAAAATTGACAAGATTTGTTTATTGTTTGAAACATTAATTAAAATTTTTTAATTAATTCTGGAAAACTTATAGAGGATTAAAAACATTCTAAATATGTTTACATAATTTTTATAGAATCAAATTCCAATAAAAACATGTTCAACTTTAATAATTTATCCAACTAACATCATATGTCCTGCAGGAAAATAAATTTTATACATATTTTATAAAATTCTAAAATAAATATTTTAATCATATTAAAATCAATTTTCAATCATGAAAACCATCTAAAAACATCTCATGAGCAGATCAGTGAAAGAAAATCGTGAAAACAATTTTTCATAATTTAATTTCGAATTTCTAAGAATAGAACCTCAATTGTCACAACCATGCAATCCTATTGCACATGTAATAGAAACTACATCTAATAGGCACAAGATGACTCTGATACCATTGTTGGGTTTTGATCTTGCATCACATGCATAAAAAATAGAAAACAAAATTGGAAATATAAAACAAAACCCAAAAAGCTAAGAACTTTCAAGTGCCATTAGATGTAACTGTAACAAAATATGAACTTAAGACGTGTACCTTACATTCTCCTTTATTCATCGTTGTCTTCACCTCTTCGGGTTATCGTAAACCACAATGACCAAAGGAGGATGTCTCTAATGATATCCATGTGATGAGTGAAGCCTGAAACCTCTTAGGAAGAATGGCTAGAACACACACAAAGTGCTAGCTTTGTGATGTATTCTTTGAGAGAGTGCTTATAGAGATTGAGAGAAGATGATGAACATTTCACCAAAAAGTCTCTTGTTTTCACCCAACACTTGCACAAAATCAATGTTTCTTACACCTTCTGGCCTTCCTCTAACCCCCAATATCAATGGAGAGTTAGTGGGAATTAAGTGGCTTTTAATCCCACTTAATTTAGCATGAAACTTCCACCCTTTCTTGAAAGGGTAAATTTGTCATCTTGCTTATTGAAGGGTATTTTTGTCATCTTACCTAATAAGCAAGATTCACATGTGTCATATGATTCATAATCAAATGGCCCTAAACTACCATAGTTGTGTCGGTTAGTCATGCATCTCTCATATCTTGGATCCCTATCCAAAACTATTTTACTCATTCTTTGCATCTTCAATGCGTGTCCTATTAGGTTCCTGATTATATTGGGCACTTGAATTAACGCTTAATTCAAGCAAGTCATGATCAGTATCTAGCAATACATCATGACCCCCAATTGACTAAAAATTCAGTGGTTTGACTATAAACCCTTCCATAGATAATGTTCCCATGCAATTCATCCTTTCACTATCTATACCCCACCTGGTTTAGAATGTGATTAAAGTGTCAACTCCTATTAGACTGACTACGTCACATCTAGCCCAAGTAATGCCAATTCTTATCCTTGAGGCTCATTACTCAATTGGATATGTCACTGAAGACTATCTTCATGACATTTCCACTCTGGCCAGAGATTCCCGGGTAATGACACCGACAAGAGGCTGTGGGTATCATCTCCTTCTATCAGGAGTAGTGAATCCTTTATTACCTACTAAATTAGCTTCGAATACCTCAAACTGTACCCAATCACCACCCTATGAGCAATCTCTAAGAGGTAACGAGGAGTGGAGTCAAAGTACAGGATTAGTATCTAAGATATCCTTGAGCACCTCAAGTATAAGGATATTTGCACCATTGCTATGATGAGACTATCATTGACACTAGAATAGATTATCCATATGATTTTCTCATAGCAGGTCATCCAATGTACTTACTACTTTTAGCAAGCATCTAAATGTTAACTTTAAACAACTCATGCTTACAGCTTATGAGATCCAGTGCTTGATCTAATCAAGGAGTATAACATGTGCTAGTCTGTCCAGATTAATAATGTCCCACCTCATTAATCCTATGACTAAGGATAATTTAGATACTAACATAATTACACATGATAGGAATCTCATTATCATGATCTCATTATAATGTCCTTCTGCTATGTAATGTATCAAGGACTTCATTAATTTGATTTAAGATCACCATCAACTTATAAAGAACCTGAACATCAAATTAACAAAAAAGCCTTTTTACTAATAAAAAAGATTTGTAAAATAAGTGCTAAAGGTGATTGCCTTTAGAGCATTTCTCTAACATGATTAACACGCATAAAGGAAGATTAATGTGATTAATCTTAGCAATAATTCATTATGATTAAATAAGGGGGTTTTCAGATTAATGAGAATAAATGAATTCAAAATTTTCTAATACGCCATTGCTCTTTGGACTTCACTAGGGGCGTTGCTCCTTGATGCCATAGAGGCCATGACCCCTTAAACCCCATCAAATCTTTTATGTTATGTTGATGACGTGTTTTTTACGTTTGGTGTTTTGCATTCTTTGATATATGATATCTTGCCTTGATTATGAATGGTGAATAGTATGGACCATAATTGTTTTATATTTTAGATATAGCCTGCGTGTCATTATGTATTTATGTAATAATTAGATTATTACTAGTTTTAGTTGTAGTATAGTACTTGTCAAGTTAGTTAAAGAATCAAATTGAATGGAGCACAAGTATGAGGATGGCAAATCCATATGCTACAAGAAGTTCATATTGGAGATTAGATCTTCATTGTTTAGGGGCCATATTATATCACAATATTATTGCTTTGTTCATTTTTTACTTATAATTTTATTTATGAACGTATATAGCAATATTAAGTAATAATTGATGCCTTTCCAATTCTACACCTCTAAGGACTTGAATCGATGAGTAGTGGGCTTGCCAAAGCAAGGTTCTCTTGATTATTTAAGTCCAATAGGATGGGTAACAGTTACTTATAAGTGAAGATTTGTTTACTTAACGGGGTTATCAAAACGATTTTGAGCCTTGAGGAATATAGTTAGGAGTCGGGACTGTTGAGCAAGTTTTAATCTTATAAAACCCTCAATATACCGAAAGTGCTCAGGTCGCAAATGTAGTAATGAGGTTTCGATCCCTTGAGGAGTTGTTGAACTAATCTAATTCTAAGTTATCTAAGGCCTAAAAAGCTTATTAAAAATAAAAAATAAAAAATAAAACGTTAAAAAAATTAAATTCATGAAAATAGATTGATTGAAAATTAAATTGTAAAATTAACATACAAGAAATCAAATTGAGCACCACCAAATTAACAATGGGAAATCACACAAGAAAAATTACCAAATTATGAGAAGGGGATTTATCTTATCATCAATACTAACTTAGTCACTTTTGTGTTAATGTGGTGTCGATTCTAGACTATCGAGGGGTGAATCGCTCTCCCTCGAGTTATAATCACTAAACCCTAATTTGTCAACCCTAATTAAGTCTAGTTATCGAACATGTAATCTCTCGATTAATAATCAACCCATAACCTAATTAGTTCTTAAGTATTCTAATAAGCAACCCAGTCCTTACACAACATCTCTCTTCCTATAATTACTGATTTGACTATTTGCATGATCCATAGGTTAATTAACTCTCATTAACCAACCCAATCATTTTGCATTTGGTTCACTCTCTCAATTTATTACCGAAGCATGCTATTACAAAAAAATAATCACAACACCCAAATTAATTAACACAAAAATAACTAGATTAACATTAAATCAAGTCTAAATCCCTAATAGAGAGTTAGAACATCCTTGAATCAAGGTTCATGATCATCAATCCTATCTCATACATCATATGAAAGAAATAAGAGATGATCCAATTGTGATTGAATCACAGACGCAGTGGAAAATAAATTTTTTTACAAATTTTGAGAAGATATCAATAATTGATTAACGTGAATAAAAAAATATGAATCATAAGAAATCATACCTTGTTGGTGTTCCTATTAAAAATTCTTTGAAACTTTCCCTGATTTTTCAATCACGAGCTGTTCAAACGTCCAACCTCTGATGGTATCCACATAGCAATTTCTTAAGACTCTTTTAAGAGGAAGAACATAAGTGCTAGCTTCTAAACGTTCTTCCTATTAATAGAAAAATCATTAGGATTTTAATTTTTATTAAAATTAAAATCCTAATGATTTTTCTGTTAATAGGAAGAATGTTTAGAAGCTAGCACTTATAATTATAACTAATTTAATTTTAATAAAATCAAATATCTCAAATTTGATCCTTAAAGTTTCTCAAACTTTATAATTAAGTCCAACTTAATTAAATTGATTTTTCTTTCACAAATTGCTCTTTGATGTGTGACCTATTAGGTTCCTAATATATTGGAAATAGTTATAAATTATAATTCTAATTCACAATTAGAATCATAGAAATTAAAACTCCTTTTAATTTATCTTTAATTCTCCAATTAAATAATTTATATTCATAGGTCAAGATTGACGTTTAGCAATATGGTATGACCACCCAGATATTAGGAACGTCAAAATGGTTTGACTTAACCTGTCCATACATGGTTATGTTGTATAATTTATCCTTTTGTAATTTAATATTCCAATTGGACAAAGTATAGATATAGTGTTTACTCTTTTGATCCAATCATGTTCATGTCGACTCTTTTGATCCAATCATGTTCATTCTTGCTAGTTAGTAATTGATTTACAATTGATATTTGAAAATGTGTTTTCAAATTTCAATTCACTCTGGCCAAAGAATTCCATAAATCAGTACTAATCAAGATCAGTAGAACATTCTTTTTAATTACTTTAGAGTGACGAATCCATTATTGACTTACTCAATTATCTTTATTTGGTTCATATTGCATCCAAGTACTATCGACTGAATTATCCCAGGACAATTCATAAGTAGTATCAAAACACATTAATTCCCAAATGAGATACCATGGTAATCTCAAGTCTAAAGATTAATTATACAACCATCATTATGAGGAAATCCACAAACACATAAGTAATATTCCATTTAGGAATCTCATAGTCGGGTCAGTTCATTAACTTATTCTCTAATAATCACCCACATATTAGTTTAAGTATCTCAATACTTTAATTTAGAAGATAAATTACTTTCTTCATAAGAAAGAAACATAATGTGTGCTAGTTTTATCGTTTCAAAAAAATATCCCATCTTGATGAAACTATATTTAGGAATAATACAAAATGTAAATTGAATCTCATAATTATGATCTCATCATAATTTCAATTACACATAAATTATTTCAAGGATTTTATCTTTAGCATTAAAACATCAAATGTAATTAATACATAAAGATAAAGAATGCCTTTATTAATTATTGTCACTAAACTACAATCAATCGATTGGCTGAAAAGCATAAACTATCTCCCAGTTGCACTAAGCTAATTGTTTAAGTATCTCATACCATATTACCATATGATGATTATGCTACTGCTAGGACAATGGCTTAATGAGAGAATTCTACAAGATTCTCTATAGTAAGCACTTAAATCTACAATTTTCATCTTAATTATCATCATAATTAAGAAAATTTTGTTTATATACATCTTTCAATCTTTGATGAGACCTTAGCTCTTTTTACATGCCAAAGGAATATAATGTTCCACAGTACATTACTATCTTGAATAATGCAAGAAACTATATCAAGTTCATTAAAGAAGTTATTAATCCAAATAATCATTTCCATTAAATGAAAAAATGTATTATGGCTTAATTAGTAATCATCGCTACATTTTAACCTTTCCAATCCTAAATGATATTGTTCTAAGAAAATAAACCTTAATTAGGATTTGCTTCTAAAGTTATATCCTTATCTTTTTGAACTTAAATATTAACTCATATAGAGAATAATGGATATCGCCAATATTTCACAAGTATCTGATATCTCAAATACTAAATATCTTTAGTACATTATTTGTGTGATTAGAGTTAGAATAGGTAAGCAACTCCCAATCTATCTCTATAGATCTAATTCCCATAATTAAGTTTTTACCTTTTTATATCCAACAGGATTTGTTTTTAGACAATTATGTTTTCAACAATTGAAAATTAGAATTGTTGTTCTTTATGAGTAACATGTCTCCACATACTCCTACTAGATAGGACAACCATACTCCCACTAATCTTCTTGTAGACATGATAAATTCACAATCATCTCTGAAACAAATGCTTTGAATTCATTATGAAAAGTGAATCTTTCAACATCTTGTATCCTTTCAACTATATATCAATCAAGGCACCAGTTTCAATTGGATATAATGTCATGAGATTTGAACCTTTCAAATTTCATCTTACTCCCATAACTTATTTCGAGAACCATTCTCCTATAAGTATTCATTGAAACAAACAATTTTTTCAATAGGTCTGTAAAATTATATGCAACCCTTTAGATATCTCATAACCTTTTAGTATCCAATGTTGTTCTAAACTTAAAGGATAATATATGCTTTAACTAAGCATTACATCCTTAAATCATTAATTTTAACTCTATCAAAGACTTAGCATTTCATACCTAATGTTGAATCTTGCTAATTGATTCAATTGAATCTATTGAAGGTAAGTCATTTTAGTAGGCATTGTTAAGTCAAGGAGACTTCACTCCTTCTATTGATTTTGATGAAAGTCGAATAATAATAATAATAGAAGAGTGTGTGAACTATTTTGACAAGTTTGATGAGTGTACAGATAAATGTAAAAGGCACAAATCATCAATTCAAGATGATATTCAAGAAAAATCATCAGACGAAGCTAAGTCATTAGATGAAGCGAAGTCATCAGACGAAGCGAAGACATCAGATGAAGCAAAGACATAAGACAAATTATACAAAACAAATCAAGACATTATAATCAAAGACCAACTTCTAATGTCAGTCAGTTAGTTAGTTGGAGTTAGTTACATGACTCAACTAACAACTGATCTCTGAAGATTCTACAAGTAGTTTTCAAGAAGACCGTTAGAGATTTAGACAATAAATATCACTTATAGTCATAAACAACAAAAATATACAATATACATAAGACACAACCTTACAACTCTGAACCTTCAACTCTCAATTCTTTACTTACGATACTGTAAAAAATAGCTTGAGTGAAAAGAAGAAAGAAGAGAGATCAAGTCGACCTGTAACGTGAGTTTAGAAAACTCAAAATCTTTTCAGTGAAAAGGAAGGATACAACCTGAAGAGGCTAAGATAGCAGATAAAGAATACTTTGTGAAAGAGACCTAAAGAGGCTTTAGAAGTGAGAAATAATTCTTGTAAAAGTTGAAAGAGATAGTGCAATCCCATATATACTTTGAGCATTAGACGTAAACCTAAGGTTAAAGGTGAACTAGTATAAATCGTGGTGTCATATTCTCTAACCCTTATCTCTTTAATTTCATGTTGTTAGAAGAATAGATATTATTTCCTCTGTTGCATTACTCAAATGAATTAAGTGTGTTGTTTTGTAAATTGTCTGAATCTTTCAAGAAAATCAAGAAGTTTTTAAAGATTTCAATCTTAGACGATTTATCACAATTCACCCCCCACCCCTTGTGTATTCTTACATATTACGTGATTTCTATAATAACAAGTGATTTACTTCAGGCATAATTATAGAAGAAATAATATTGCTTCATACAATATCTCATATTATATTTTTCTTCTTACATAAATCCATATTTTATGGGATTTTGTGATTTAAACAATTTTAATTTTTCAAAAATTTAAAGCATTATTTCATTTAATACATATGACTATATCACCTAAATCATTAGGATTCTAATGAAATATAAGTATCATCCTTATATGAATTGCTGTTCCATCCAATACATCACATGTATAAATTTAACAATTCAATACCATCATCATCTTTTCACCAAAGGTTGGTTTGGTTATTTTTCAACTTTACAACTTTCATAAGTTCTATATGATTCATAATCGAAAGGATACACATATCTTTGTATGTAACTTTATGATTCTCGTTAAATTGATTTAACTAACATGGTATAAAAGGATAGTCTCAGTTATTCAACTTTGTATTCTTGCTATTTGTGTTAAGCATAAGTCTCCTTTAATCTAGCATATAACTACCTTGTTATGAATATCTCAATTATGTAGTTAGGTTATAATTTTAACTAGCTAGTAGTACCACTCATAACTTGAACCTATTACTTAGATCATAATTAAAGAAGTAGAATTTACTAATGGTCAACTTTAAACTTTTTTCACATAATTCTCAATGAACATAGACTAATCATCTACTTAAGAACCCAAACTTAGAACTCAAAATAAGTCAAAATCACATAATAGTCTCATCATTCAATTTAAGCATCCTTCTTAAAAACTAGTTAATTAATTTTCAACAAAAATTATCATTAGTGTTTATATCTATTAACCTAATGCAATCAATTGACAAGACAATACTAGTTCTAATATATTAACTCAATTATCTCAATCTCCTTCTCTAATTTCTTAAAATTTTTACTTACTAAGATAAATAAAATTGGATTGAATGGATAAATAAACTAAGGCTCATAGTAATTACTCCCTAAGGCTTAAGTCATAAATTATTTTCAAGGATGTATAACACATAAAACAAACAAATAAAAGTATACAAAAGATGGAGAGAGATTAAGCTATTAAGATCGAGAAATGTTCTCTAAGCCTTGTTTTTGAATGTTCCTTTTCTTTGGATCGCATTTATAATATCAAGATTAGGGATCTACACAAAAAATAAACAAATAATAAAAGCATAACCAAATGCATATCATATATATAAACATAAAGCAAAATGACAAGAAATAAAATAAAATAAAAATGTAAAATTAATTTAAAAGATAAACATCTAATAACAATGAAGTATTATTTAATGAGCGTAAAGTGTATAAGAAGTAAATGGTTAGTATGCCTCCTAATAGGGGCCTCTAAAGTCCTCTAATTAGGCTATGATATTATTTATTATAACTTTGTTGTTTAATAGAAGAAAAGTCTTTTAAAGTTGAAAATTTAAAGGTTTTAACATAGAATTTTTCTTTCTTCCTTAAGAAGGTTATAACATTTCAAAATAATTAAACACTAGGAAGCCAAGAAGTCAAAAGCCCAAAATCACCAGAAGTCCAATCCAATAAAGAATTTGGAAACCTACATCAAAAAATGTGCTCTTTAAGGTTTTTTTCACTCCTTTTGATACAAGAATTTCTAAGAGAGAAGGAAACTAGAGACAAAAAGTGCTAGAGAGAGAAAGAGTTGGAGAGGAGTTCATATGATTTCTTCACTTCTTTCCCTCTTAACAAACTACAAGACTTAAATATTGGAATTTGACATCATCCTTCCATTAAATGAGGCTAAAATAATGCAAACATGGATATGGACCTACTACACATATGTCTCCTAATAATAAGTTGACAATGAACATGTAAGAAAATAACAAACTCATGCAATCTAAACTATAAACACTACTAACCATGCAAACCATTGTCACCTATAAATACCCCCTACGTACATACTCATATCAAGTTCCCCTCTTCTTAGAATCCTTATATGTAAGGATGGAAGTGGGAAAAGAACGGGAAAAATGTCGAGCATTCTTCCATGTTGCATCCTCCACCATAGCCTCTTTCCATTTGACTAAAATTTCAAATTTTGGCCGATACTTCCCTTTGTGAACTACATGGTGGTTATGGATGGCTTTTGGCCACAGAATGTCCAACTTAATGTCAACAAGAAGTGGAAGCAGTGGAGAGGTAAGAACTAGAGGTCTTATTTACTTACAAAGTTGACTAACATGAAAAACATTATAAATTTGTGCTCTCGACGGTAAGGACAATTGGTAGGCCACAACACTCACTTTTTCAACAACAGGGAATGGGATATAAAAAATTAGAGAAAATTTCATAAACCTTTTAAAATCCACTGAAGATTGATGGCATGGATGTAACTTCAGATATAATTAGTCCTTAACTTGAAAATTCACATTGCGCATATGCTGATTCATAAATATCATCATTACGTCACGAGTTAAGGAAAAATTATGTTTTAGTTCCTTAAGAATTGCATCACAGTCTAGAAGACAAGTATCCATAGCTTATACAGCTGTTGTACTAGGAACATAGGCTAGCCCATGAAGAGGAGGGCCTCCATATAATGCTTCAAATAGGTTCATGTTAATGGAAGAATCAATTAAAGCATTGTAACTGAATTCTACCCATGATAGCCATTCCATCCATTTCTTGGGCTAATCTCTTAGTGAAATGGTCAATCACGATCATAATGATGGAATAGTCATTAAAAGTGGCTAGGACCTTAATGAAGTTCATAGCAATGTCATTCCATATTTGTGTCGGTGTAGGAAGAGGTTGAAGCAATTCGACTGGCTTGAGGCAATTGCTCGTAAAGCATTGACAAATAGAGCATTGTCGAATGTAGTTGTTGACTGCCCAATGCATGCCTTCCAAGCATAGCAGACTTTCACACATGACAGAGTTTTGACAAAACTGAAATGCCTACCTATAGGTATACTGTGACACTTATTCAAAATATGTGAAAGCAAAGCTGAATGTTGACTTAAGTGGACCTAATCATCGAGGAAACCATATGTCATCTTGTTTTGTAAATGGTTTGGAAGAGGACTGAGTTTCCAAACATGAATAATGTGGGTCCTATCAGACCTCCTCTTGAAGTTAGGCCCACTAATCTGTCTTGGGCATAGAAACTGTGATGAACTAGAACTCGACCATGTAGGATAAGGAGTTAGCCACGGTATTTTTAGAACCACGTTTGTATTCAACGATATAGTTATAGCCTAAGAGTTTGAGTAACGAACATATCTAAGCCGAAGTTGAGATTTATTATTCCAATACATGCTTGAGACTCTATTGATTAGCTCAAACTATAAAAGTCCATCCTAAAAGATAAATTGCCACTTCCTAATAGATTTCATCAAGCCTAACATTTCCTTTTGTAAATAAACTAAGATAGTGTGGAACTTTGTAAATCCTCACTAAAATAGGTGATTGGTCAACCTTATTATGACAGAACTGCTCCAACTCCTATGCCACTTACATCACATTCAATTATGAAAGGTTGAGAAAAATTTGATAAGGCTAAAACTAACAATGAGGTGAGTGTTTCGCTTAACTTTTGAAAAGCTTGTGATGTCTCTTCATTCCAATGGAACCCATCTTTTGATAAGGGTAGATTAAGTGTGGACAAAACTACTCTAAAGTGTTTGAAAAATTTATGATAATACCCTACTAATCCAAAAAAACCCATGGAAAACTCTGGTTGAAGTAGAAATGGGCCAATCAAGCACAACCTGTATCTTAAAATGATCCACTACAACAACTTCAATTAAAATAATGTGTCCTAAATGTGTCACTTTTGCAACTCCAAATGTGCATTTAGATGCCTTCACAAACAATTTATTCGTAGACAAAATAATAAAAACAATATGTAAATGCTTTAAATTTTGAGTAAACAAGGATATCATTAAAGAAAACTAGGATAAATTTTAGAGGTATGGTTTAAAGATTTCGTTCATTAAACTCTAAAAAGTAGTTAGGGCATTGTTCAGTCCAAAAAGCATCACCACAAACTCAAAATAGCCATTATGTGTGCGAAAAGTAGTCTTAATAATGTTATCCTCATTGACGATGATCTAGTGATGAATCGCACTGATAAGTATAGTTCTTATACCAACATTTTGATTTGATTCTTTCAATAATGAGATATTTTTATGGTTGAGCATACACTGGTCTAGTTCTTGAAAGCAAAGGAATCTGACAGTCAAGTGACCTCTGAGGCAGTAATTCCTACAGTGTGGATAAAATCTATAAGAATTCATCCAAGAGTTGTTGTAGGTCCTCTAGGTAGGCAAAAATGACCTCATCATTATGAACGGGTCGAGTGTGAAGAAAAAATCCTAAGCTGTGGAGCATATAAAGTTCTTTTTTTGTCAACTTTTATAAGCCCATTCCTCATAGTCCATGTAAAGCATAGGAAATGCAATCCAATTTGAAGGTCATTGTAAGATTTTTATAATAAGTTTTAATGAGGCTTAAAGTTTCAAACCACTGGACACCTAACACTATTTGACATGCGAAAATGGGTAAAAAAAATAGTCAGTAGTGATGGGATTACCTTGAACAGAGATGGTCAATGACCTATATATACCCATGCATTCTATTATGTCATGGTTGGCCACCATAACTTGGAACTGCTATTGTCGATCCACAAGTAACCAAATTTGATTACAACTGTATAGTTAATAAAGTTGTGGGTGTTGCATCCATCAAATAGCATTGTAAGATCTTTGTTTTAAAGTTTATAAGGAACTCAGATGGTTTGGGGATGGAAGGTTCCCATGATTGTCTGTAATGATAATTCGAGTAGCGACTCTCTTACTTTTTTGGCTTATTTAATTGCGGCCATTTCAATTGGGTCATGAATCAGTGGATCCTCAATCATGAAAAACTATGGTCGTGCACATCTATGTCCTAGCACAAATCATTCATCATAATAATAACAAAGGCCTTTTTCTCTTCATTCTAGGGCAACTTGAGTCATCAATTAGCGAAATGGTGACGGATTTAAAGATGGAGTTGATCATATAGTGGGTGGGGTCCTAATAAACCAACAATTGGAGAGACCGGTGCTTTAATGGTAATAGTGAATGGACATATTAGTGTTAGAGTTTTCTTGTCGATGTAACATCCCCTCACCTATGGGAAGGGTAATTTGGTAATTTGGAACGGGTTAGGAATGTTTAAAGTGTATTGAC
>JANQBM010000005.1:20226265-20237998 GCA_025594535.1 Erythroxylum domingense | reverse complement strand
TATCAATATAAAAACAACAAAGAAAATAAGATGAAGATGCCATGTTCTTGAATTTTTGATCAAGATAACGCAAAATAGTTTCAAAGTGACCTTTCTTTTGTAAAGAACTTGGCCTTTTTTTCACCTTATATCTTTGTTAAAAATTGAAAGCCTAACTTTTAATAAGCTACATAGCTCCAAACATGGATCCATATATTTGGTTGTGACCTCTTCAAATTTTTCTAGAATTAACAATGCCAAATGAGTACATACACGGGAAGGGGTAACATGTGGCATAAAGGGTGCACTGGAGAAATAAATAAAACCATAATTGCGCACGTTCCTTAACAAAGGTTTGTGTATGGTGATTTGTGATATGATTTTTCTCCAAATCTTCTAAAATTACTCCATTTAGCTCCATTTATTTTTGAACTTTGCTTCTTTTTCTTGTATAGGTAAAATTAAGATCTCAAATGACAAATTTTCTTAAATTAAGTATCAAATTTTTTAAAACCATCCAAAACATAAGCAATATAACATAAAAATAGTGCTAAAACTAACGTATGCCTAGCACATATCAATAATTTTTAAATGACAGTAATAGAATTAATTACTAATGATAGAGAACTAATATGATTAGAATAAAATAAAATAGAAATTAATTTTACACTCTACTTCTAATCATAACATTGTATGATGAAAAGATTGAACTATATGCAAATTTTAGTTAAAACTATTCTGACGTTTCTAATATTTCTTTATGATGCATTATAAAATGTCAATCTCAATTTATAGATATAAATTGTCATATAGAGAATTAAAGATAAATTAAAGAAACTTAATTTATTTAATCTTAGATATAATTTAGAGTTATAATTTATATCCATTTCCAAGATATTTAGAAACCTAACATGTTATATAAAAAAATAGTTAAAGAGATCTCTTAGGCATTCACCAAGGTTAGTAGGAGGAGATCTAGGGGAAAATAATGGCTCTAAGAACTAGACAACATCTTTATGAATTTTGTAGTATGAAATACAAGGGGTATAAGCTCCCTAAAGAAGCAAAAAGCTTAGGGACTTCCTAAAGGGAATACAACCTATATTCATAGGTGTTTTGGAATCCAAAATAATGGTTTTTTAAAAGGAAAATGATATTAATTAATAAATAATGAAAGTAAGATAAACAAAAAATTAAGGGGTATACCCTTTTTACACTCCTTACAAAGTCATTTAAGGGATAGAGACAAAATAAGAGTCAAAAAATAATGGAGCAAGCATGCATGTATTCAGATGTTCAGAGAAGATAATATATCAGTTGTAAAGTGTTGGTTAAGGTTCTTCACAATCAGCAGCTCACGGATTTATCTTATAATGTTTGATTGAATGGAGTCCTTTAAAGAACTTTAATTTGCAAACTGTATGAGATTTCGTTCTCTCTATAAAGTATACATAAAAGTCCCTAAAGTAAGAATAAAGATGAGTTGATCATGTTTCGAATGAGCTATCCTTATTGATAATTTTGCATGATATCAGAGATGGCATGGCCTAGACTAGGCTATAGGCATTTTCTCTTAATATTTTGCCATATGTTGAAGATGAAAGAGCATGTAAAGAAGAGATGATCTCTTGTTTCTACATGAAGTCAACATATTGGACAATTTCTATCAACTTGCAAATAAGGCAATTGGTTTGAAGTGTTAAGCTTGTTCTAAATTTCAAGCTAAAGAATGAAGGAGAGCCAAGGAGTTAATGCTTTGTTCTACACATTTTTGTGCTAGTCAACTTTGAACAATTTTCTTCTTAAGATATTCTTAGTGATTTTATTATTTAGAGTGTGAATCGGATAGCCTTTCAAGTAAAATATATAAAGAGAATTTGGATTTAGGTTATATGTAGGTTACATATATCTTAGTCAATGAGTGAGTTGCCAGGAATTTTTCATGAATGATTGAGCTTAATCTGGTGTAGAGAGAAGAAATAGATGAGTTCCTTATTATGTGTACAGATTGTAAAAATGGTCATGCTTCGACCAATTGCCATACCAAAATGATATTAGTCTACCATTCCCAGCTATGCTTATGACATCATCTTGCATCATGTCTCTTAAGGTGAGTAATTGAGTCAAGAAGTGAGAATGTGAGGAGCTTTTCCTTATTTTCCATAAACATCTGCCTTGGAGAAAAAATGAGTGTAGCCATCTGATCTACAATAAATGTTTATCAAGGAAGATGCACCAAAGTCTTTTATGGATGAGATGTGTAAGTCACCTTCTTCTTTAGAGAGGCATATATCAGTCTACTTGACCTTGATTACACCTTTAGAACCATTTAAATGAATCCATAGGAAATTTTTAAGCAATCTTTCTATAGTTTTGATAATGTTTTGGGAGAGGAAGATGTGGGAGCACCAATATATATGTAAAGAATTGAGCATAGACTTTATGAGTTGTAACTTACCCGAATAGGATAGAGTTTTATTCACCCAAGAGTTGATTCTTTTATGAATTCTTTCAATGAGAGGTAAGTATTCTAAATAACTTAGGCATTTAATAGTCACCAAAAATCCCAAATACATTAATGGAGGCTGGTAGAATGCATGCGAATAGCTTGTTCAATGAGTGGTTTAAGATTAGAGGCAGTTTTGGAGAGAAAAAAGAGGTTTTTATTGAGATCGATCTACAACCTGGAATAGCTTTTCAATTTTTCAAGGGCCTTTATGAAAGTATTGATGGAATTCAGCTAAGCATTGTAAAATAAGAGGAGATGAACTGTAAAACCAAGGTTAGTTAAAGCAATCCTTTTGCATTTAGAATGATGTTTAAAATTGAGATTAAGTTACACTTCTTGTTTGATGATTGAGTTGAGGATTTATATGCAAATAATGAAGAGGCAAGGTGATAAAGGATCCCCCTAACAAAGGCCCCTAACATCCTTGAAGAATTTAGTTAGATTGTCATTAATAAACACATATAATGTAACTGAGGAGATGCATTCCCTCAACTAATTGATGAAGATGTCTGGAAACCTAAAAACTTGAAGCATTTTCCATATGAAATCCCAATTGATGTTATCAAAAGCCTTATGAAAGTCTATTTTCATTGTACTGTTAGGAGAATAAGTGGATCGAGAGTAGCCTTTGAGTAGTTCTTGAACAATAAGAATGTTATCTCTAATATTTTGATCATTCATATAAACACCCTGGTTCTAACTGATCAAAGCAGATATTGCTCTCTTCAATCTAGTAACTAAGATTTTATAAATGATTTTGCAAAGGAATTTGGTGCATGATATTGGTCTAAAGCCTCCAAAAGTGGAAGGATTAGAGTCTTTCAGGATCAAGCAAAGAAAAGTTTTGTTGATTTCCTTAAGAAGTGCTACATTTGTGAAAAAATCTTGAACAACCTGTATCACAAAAATATTTATAATATTCCATGATTTTTAAAAAAATGTAGCCATTGAAACCATTAGGCCATAGGGCCTTTATGCCATCAATATCAAATACTACTTTCTTAATTTCATTATCATTAACAGGTTTGTTAAAAAAATCCATATCTTAAGGAGATACTTGCTTCAAAGTTAGTGATCTTAGCTCAAACAGAGAAGCATTTGAAATACTAGGGAATTCAAAGAGGGAACCAAAATATGTTGTAGTTTCCTTTTTTATAACTTGAAAATTCTGGAGTGGTGAGCCTACTGTGGATGTGATAAAGTGAATTTTATTGTGGTTTTTCCTTGATAGAATTGAATTAAAGAAGAAGCTAGTACAATGTGTAGACCAAGTTTTACTTATAATAAAACCTCAATATCCACAAGTATATGGATTGCAAGTTTGTAGTATTAAAGGCATTGATCCTACTAAGAAATAGTTAAAACTAAGTGAACCTAACTTTGTCTAGGGTTTAAAAATATGATTTGAATGAAAATGAATAATAAGAAATTAAAACAATCAAGTAAAATTGAGTACTTAACCACTTAACAATTGAGCTACCACAATAAAATAAGGATGATCAAGTATGAAATTTTAGGATTCGTTATATCGTTATTTTGCTCCTTTAACCACTTTTAACTCAATTGGGTATCGATCCTAGCTTTCCAAAGGGTTGATTATTCTCTTAAGACCTAATCATTTAACCCCAATTAACTAACCCTAATTGATTATGAAGTTCCAGATTTTATAATCTCTTAATTCACAAAAACAACTTAACATTTTCAACTAATTCTTAAATGATCTATCAAATAATTGAGTTTTCACACAAGATCTCTCTTCGTATGATTATCAATTTGATATTTGCATGACTTATTATATTGTTAACTCTTATTACCCAACCTAATTGGATTACTTTTAACTCACTCTCTGGATTTATTGTCAAAATATTAACAAACACAAATATCACAACACCATAACTTGGTATTGAAATCAATAGCAGTCAAGTCATAAAATAACTCAAGAAAAAATCCTAATATGAAATTAAAACATCATAAACATGTATATCATCTTCAATCTCAGTTCATACATCAAGCTTAAAGAAAATAAATAAAAGAAAGAAGAAAGAACTTGATGTAGACTAATCTGGAAATGATGGAGCAATTAGAACTCTCCAGTGCTCCCTTCTTGATTTTCCTTGATTTAATCCCAATTTGTTAAGATGGAGACTACGTTTGTTTTTTTCTTTCACATTCTCAAATAGTGATTTAGAGTGCTATGATTGTTTATAGGTTTTCTCTACTTAATTTCATTCCAAAAATAGCCCCAAATCATCAAAAGACCAAAGAAGCTCAAGTGTTGGAAAAGTTAAAGTTCATTGGAATTGATATCTAGCAAATGCACGGTCTGATGCATGGCTATATATCAAATCATGCATCACCAAAATTATTAATAATCATAAAGTTGCATGGCCTAAGAGACGTTTAAGGGATTATGCATGGTTGTTCATCCCTTCTGTGCTTTTAATCTTCAGTTTTTGTTGTGTTTTCTTCCAAATTGTTCTCTTTCTTCAATTTTCTATTTTCATAAAATCACAAACACATCAAACTACTCATGAAACATAAAATTAAAATCTAATTCTTGCTCTAAACTAAACAAGCATTTAAAATACATACAAACACTCAAATTAACACAATTCTAAGCCTATACATACGATAATTATCTAATAAACACCTATAAGCACACTAAAACACCTATTAAAACATTATATAAACTACACCTATCAACATCGCCACACTTAATATTTTTCTTGTCTTAAGCAAAAAAAAAAAGAAAAACTCAACAAACCAAACATAAACAGATGCATCCATGAATCATACAATAATGAGACAATGACATTAAACTTTATGGAATCAATTTAACCACAAACATTAATCATTCAATTTGTGACAACATACTAACCTATGCATTTCATGGTTAAGCACTTTCAATGGAATATGCATATTAATCAAAACATTAAAATCGTATTCATTCATCTATATCACTTGTACACATACATTTATAATTAGCAATCAAACAAAATTACAACTATCATTAAGTATCCTTTCATGAAAATTTTTGCTATTTTCAAAGATCAGTAGGATTTATTTATCAAAACACCACTTTTTAACTTTCTTTATCATTAACCTAGTCTTTTAACATAAAGGAAAACTCCTTGTCATGAATGTGCCTCAGTTACTCAACTGGGCCACATTTTATTAATTAGCTTAGTTGGAATGTCATCATAGCCTTTTGATGCAAAGACAAAAATTTTATCGTAAATGCACCCAGTTGCTCAACTATATCACATTCTCAACTAGCTACCAGCTTGATTCAAAAGGGCCAACGGAATAGTTATTAATATAACATACACTTTTTTTAATTCATATAACCTACCTCATTTCTTTTTAGTCAATCATCCTCATGAAAGGTTACTAATGATACTAACTCATTTAATTAACTTGTAATTATAAATATATATAAAAAATTTCCTAAAGTGAACGCAATGAATATTCTCAGATAGCGTGCATCAAAATTACCTGTAATATTCCATGATTTTTGGAAAAAGTAGTCATTGAAACCATCAGACACTGGGGCCTTCATACCATCTATATCAAATACTACTTTCTTAATTTCATCATCATCAATAGGTTTTGCTAGAAAAATCCATATCCTGAGGAGGGACTTGCTTCAAAGTGAGTGATCTTAGCGTAGAAAGAGAAGCATTCAAAAGACTAGGGGATCTAAAGAGGGAGCCAAAGTACCTTATAGCTTCCTCTTATATATCTTGAAAATTTTGGAGTGGTGAGCCTACTGTGGATGTGATAAAGTGAATTTTATTGTGTTTTTTCCTTGATAAAATTGAATTAATGAAGAAGCTAGTACAATGTGTTGACCAAGTTTTACCTATAATAAAACCCTCAATTCACAAGTATATAGATCATAAGTTTGTAATATTAAAGGTATCGATCCCACTAAGAAATAGCTAAAACTAAGTGAACCTAACTTTATCTAGGGTTTAAAAATATGATTTGAATGAAAATGAATAATAAGAAATTAAAACAATCAAGTAAAATTGATTACTTAACCACTTAACAATTGATATGCCATAATAAAATAAGGATGATCAAATATGAAAGTTCAGGATTTGTTCTATTGTTATTTTGCTTTTTTAACCACTTTTGACTCAATTGGACGTCAATCTTATATTTTAAAATGGTTAATTATTCTCTCTTAAGACCTAATCATTAAACCCCAATTAATTAACCCTAATTGATTACAAAATCTAGATTTTCCAATCTCTCGATTCACAAAAACAACCTAACATTTTCAACTAATTCTTAAGCGATCTATCGAATAATTAAGTTTTCATACAAAATCTCTCTTTGTATGATTATCAATTTTATATTTTTGTGACTTATTAGAACATTAACTCTTGTTACCCAACATAATCAAATTACTTTCGAATCACTCTCTTAATTATTTTCAAAGTATTAGCAAACACAAATATCACAATACCATAACAATGTATTGAAATCAATAACAATCATGTCATAAAATAACTCAAGAAAATTCCTAATCTAAAATTAAAACATCATAAACATATATAACATCTTTAATCTCAATTCATACATCGCTTAAAGAAAATAAACAAAGGAGTGAAGAAAGAACTTGATGTGGACTAATCAGGAAATGTTGGAACAGCTAGAACTCTCCAATGCTCCCTTCTTGATCTTCCTTGATATAATCCCAATTTGGTAAGATGAAGGCTGCATTTCATTTTTTTTCTTTCACATTCTTAAATAGTAGTTTAGGTTCTCAGGGTTGTTTTTGGGGTTTCCTGACTTAACTTTGTTCCAATTGTTCCAAAAATAGCCCTAAAACATCAAAAAACCAAAGAAGCTCACATGTTGGAAAAGTTGAAATTTGTTGGAATTGTTGCACATTAGACCGTGCATCACCAAAGTTACACGACCTAAGAGATGTGCACAGGATTATACATAGTTGTGCATCTCTTTTGTGCTTTTAATCTTCATTTTCTGTGTGTTGTCATCTGAATTCTTCTCCTTTCTTTAATTTCCTTTTTCCATACACACATAAATACATCAAATAACTCATGAAACATAAAAATAAGATCCAATTTTTGATCTAAACTAAAAAAACATTTAAAATACATAAAAACACTGACATTAATGCAAATCTAACCCTATACATATGATAATCATCTAATAAAAACCTATAAGCACACAAAAACAAATATCAAAACATAGTCTAAACTATACCTTTCACAACAGTCACCATCTTTGAGCCAATTCACTCTTGCTCTTTGTTAAAGTAGAGAATGGTGGTTCTGCACAACCTGCATATATGTTGTAATAGTTTTCCTCTCTCTATGCAGTAGTTGCTAATGAATAAGTCTCAAATCTAACTTGGATTGAATATCTTCTAATTCTGATCTAGCAAAGTGAATAGCAAATACGATGGAGCCTTTCACAAATTATAATAGTTTTAGCTTATGTTTGATAAGTTTCATATTTTGTACACAACATAATTGTTTGGTCCTTACAGAGCAGAATTTTTCTCCTTCAGAGAAGCCAAGGTCATGAACAAGGTAATTGTTGAATTTGAATGGATAATGTGTAATATGATTCTTAAACAAGCAATCAACTATAATAGGGTTGCAAAGTGTAGTAACCTGAATTTTGATGGAAAGGAATTGGTTATAACTATGCAAATCACCACTTTAGGATAATCCTTACAATTTATAGCTCTAAGGAAGTAGAAGTAACAATTCTACAGATCATTGATTAGCTCATGCTTATGGAAAATAATAAGATGAAGATCATTATAATTTTTGGCTCCAATTTTACATTCCAATTGAATTCTTTGTGGAATGATCTTAAAAGTATTAATGCAATTATAACAAGTCCTTAGATGATTGTCTTTATCAGCATAATTTATAACTCAGAGGCTCTAAAATTGTCAACCTCGATTCTCAAAATGAAGATCTAAGGGAGTGCATCAAGGATATAGAGGTAATTAATTTGAATTCCATGGAAATTTTTATACATGGACTAACAAGTTGTAATGTTGTTAGAATATAACGAAAAAAAATCCTATTGAGCTTTAATTTATGAGGAATGGATGAATTCCTTTTCTTGAATTTATGTTCTCTTTGGTAATCTAAGATTTTTTGACCATTTTCCCTTAATTATTCAAAAAGTATTTCTCTCTCTGCTAAGAAATCACCTTTTTGATTTAATAACTATCTTATATAGGTGGAAGGCTTTAAAGAAGTTGTTTAGATAGGAATTCAATGGCTTTAACTCATTCAGATGCATGAGAAACTTAAATGGAGAAAAAGAAGAGCTTAAAAAGCTTAATAAGTGAAGAGTCAATAACACTTAACAAAATATAGATCTTACTAAAGCACTGTAACGCCAGACTCTCTGAGCCCTTTTGTATTAGTCTGTACTTAGAGATACTACTATATATTGATATATACATGGTTGTGTATGAGTTCAAAAATCTATTTGAATCCTTTCAATACATATGCCAGTGATATATAATGTTATATACCCTTATATAAACTTAGAGTTCATCGATATGCAAAATCTTGGAGATTTCTAACATGTAAGCTTTTAAGTGTGTAAAACCGAGTCCATTGGATGGATATGGACATGGTGGCTAAGTTAAATGTGTTCTAATGCCTTAGAGGTTATTACACATGATTTACAAACCTACTGGATACTTAGAAAGCTTAGTTAGAAAAGTTAACGTACATAAGGGATTTAAAAGTAATTGTTCAATTCTTGAAGGACTAATATGTAACTTTATAAAGTTAAGGGGCTTAATTATAATTTTAAAAAGTTTGGGGACCAAAATGAAAATAAAAGTTTTGCTCATTCTGAAATGTTGGGCTTAATTGCAAAATTAGGAAAAGTTTGAAAGGTATAATGGTAATTTCACATAAGCTAAGGCAAAAAGGTAAATTCTTGGCCAAAGAAGAGTCAATATTCTAGACCCTTCTTCCTTGTGTGTGGCCGTGCACCCCACCATTTAGCATTAAAACACTTTGCATTAATTAAAAGAAAGGAGCAGAGAGGAGAAGAAGAACACTTTCAGCCATCACCCAATTTTCACCATTTTTTAAATTCTCCAACCTAAATCAAGGTGTTCTAAGTTAATTTTAGATCAAGGAACTCAAATCTATCATTAGATTTGAGAAATTCTCAAAGGATTTTAAGATATTCCCAAAGGAAAGTTTAGGTAAATTTTGTCTCATCTCTCTCTACATTATGATTTTAAGTTTTATGTTAAAATATGTTGTTCTCCATGCTTGCATATGCATGAAATATGGTTTAGATGAATGGAATGAGTCATGGAGAAGTCCCCTTAAGCCAAACTCGATATACCCTCTCTTTAGTGAAAGTTTGTAAAATTTTGAATATCTTTTGAAATTAATGGTTTAAATGAAGGGAATTGGATTTAATGGAGTGATGAAATGTGTTGTTTGGAAGTTGTTGTTATATAACAAGATAGGAGCATGAATTACTATGATAAATTCTTAAATATGCAACTTGAAATTTATGCACATTAGGCATTTGATAAAATGCCTAAGTGAACTTGGCTTAGGATTTAAGGATTGTAATGGTATGCGTTGGAAAGAGGTTTTCATGTTTACTTAGAGTAAACTTGAATTTTTACAAAGATTGATGAGTAGTGACTTAATGTGCTTGGATAAAAATGTGTTTAATTACACTTTGAAATGTGTAAGTATTGGATCAAAGGCATTAAATTCCTGGGAAAATGCAAAAGAAAACGTATATGAATAATAAGGGATGTAATCATATGAGAAGCTTAATGACCGAATCCTATAGCTTAAAAATAGTGATATTGTGTTTTATACACTTATGTGATGGTGTATAAATATAAGATATATGTTTTATTAGTAAATACATTGCATATTTTATATATAAAGGCTTAGAAGCTATGGCTTAAGGAGCTTGTACCAAGGATTGTTGAAGTCAAAGGAGTGCAAACCTTCTTTTGAGGTGAGTTGGGGAAAACATATCTCTCAAATGGGACTAGGACAACCCCAGACATGCATAATGACTTGTACGTGAATTTTGAACCTTGGTAATGCATAGTAGAATTGAATCTCAAATAGATGCTAGTATACTTATATATTTAATAAACAACATTGTTTTGAATAACTCTTTACACTTGGAGTGAAACTAATGTTTTTATTTTATCTTTTAAGGAATGATATTGTTTTCAACAAACCTGCACTTGAAGTGTAAAGGACAATGTTTTATTTTCTAAAACTACATTTTTGAATAACTTTGCACTTAGAGAGCAAAAAATAACTTTCACTGCATGAAATAATGTTTTGGAACTTACATATGCATAACCGAGTCATGTATGCTACATGTATGTATTCTCTTTTGGCTTAGAGATATGGCAGGGTTCCATTTTATTGGTTGGACCAATAAATAAAGGCATGGAACCTGTTGATGGTAAAACCTATCTATTTGTTTTACGCTCAAAAATTGCAAGTAAATAGGTCGTGACTTATAGCTTAAAAGAGCGGATATCGATCCTAGAGGGATTGATGCCCAGACACCACATAATTTAGATAAAACTTTGTTTAAGAAACAAAATTGTTAAAAGTAAATAATATAGAAAATTAAATTAAAATTAAAATACTAACTCAAAACAATAAGCAATACCAATGTACAGAAAAATCAGAATTCAAGAATCTAAAGACTAGAGATTATTTTTTTCCTTATTTTGTCTCCCTCCTATTTTATTGATTGAATTGTGTCTGACCTTAGATTTTTGAATGTAATAACTACCCTCTCTCAAGGTGTAATTAATTATCCCTAATCAAATTTAAGGGAATCAATTGGACGATCTCTTAACCTACCCAATGACTCAACCTGTTCAACTAGTAATTAAACTTTCTTATGGGTGATCAATTAACTAGATGAGATCTCTCTTCTAACTATTCACTTAAGGTGATAATTGTAAGTCTAAAGGTCTCCAACTCTCGTTATACAATCCTACACAAATTTATCTTACTCACTCTCTCAATTTATTGCAAGATAACAATTTAAATCAGCAATTATCAAAGACAACTTCATTTAATTCAACCAAATAAGAGTTTTGACAAAATAGTTCAAAAGCGATCTCTAAAACTAAATTGGCCTAGCATGGTCTCCACAACATCATTAACATTTAAATAAACCATTTTACAAAGAATAAAACAAGTAAAATTGACAGAAAA
>JANQBM010000005.1:20165260-20201050 GCA_025594535.1 Erythroxylum domingense | reverse complement strand
CCTATGAACCTCTCCAATTCAAATTATCATTCACACAAAACACATTTTCTATAAAACACAATTATTCACACTTAAACGGGGAAAATGTCATGAATGCATGTACAAACAATTACATGTGCAAAAATTCACTACTTGCTACTCATGTGCATATATGAATGGATGAATATAGCAATAAAATATTTAACACTCCTAACCCGTGCCAAATTACCAAATTACCCTTCCCATAGGTGAGGGGATGTTACACCTGGGAGCTAGTCAAAGCCGCCGATGTTGACATGGGCCAATTTTCAAGCTGCTTACAAGAAGAAATATCTGTCCAAGGTGTACATCCAACAGAAGCAGAGGGAATTTCTGAGTCTCACCCAGAGGGAGATGACGGTAAGTGAGTACGAGCGCAGGTTTACCCAGCTATCTAGATATGCAGCTGAGCTGATGATGAGTGAAGCATCCAAGTGCCGAAGATTTGAAGCAGGTTTGCATTTGATCATCAGAGAGAAAGTGGTCGTGCAAAATTTTTGCGACTTTCAACAATTGGTAGAAGCTGCATTAAGAATGGAGAATATTGAAAATTTAAAAAGCGCAGTGAACAGAAAGAGAAAGGGAAGAGAACAGCAAAGCAGGGGAGGTAGTATGCCTGTGCTAGGAAGGAGTATCAAGACTTTCCTTGCACTGTCTAAGGATCAAATTCATGGCTTGAGTAGATCCAGACCAATGAGAACTATTTCTCTTCAAGCCTCGACTATTGGAGGAGGCAAATGAGGAGAGGAGAACAAGCCAACCAATCAAAAATGTGACCATTATGGCAAATTTCATAAAAGGGAATGTTATCGACTCATTAGAGCTTGCTTTAATTATGGAGAGAGAGGGCACATAGCCAGAGAGTGTCCAAAATATATTAGACAGGTAGGAACTCAAAGGCAAGAATCAAAGAGGGCTGAGACTGTGGAAGATAAGTCTGCAACTGAAGTGGTCAGTTCTGGCATAGTTAAGAAGATAAATCCTCCAAGAAGACCGAAGGGGAAAGCACCAGCTAGAGTATTTTCAATGACTAGGGAGGAAGCAGAATCAGCTCTAGAAGTTGTAACTGGTACGGTTAAATTATTTTTAAATGATGTTATTGTTTTGATTGATCCAGGGTCTACCCACTCTTTTATTTCTACAAGTATGATTTTGCATGATAGAACTTTGAGTGATCAACAGGAAGTATGATGCAATATGGGTGATCGTGGATAGACTAACCAAGTCGGCACACTTCTTGCCTATCAAACAGACAGATTCTTTGAATGTCTTAGGCAAGAAATACATAGATGAAATAATCAGACTTCATGGAATTCTAAGTTCTATAGTCTCTGATAGAGATCCCAGATTCACCTCGAGATTTTGGGAAAGTTTGTAAGAAGCTTTGGGAACCAAATTACATTTTAGTACAGCCTTTTATCCCCAGATGGATGGACAATCTGAGAGGACGATAAGGACATTGGAGGTAATCACCAACCTTTGATTGATTTTTCTTATAATATTTCTTATCATTCCGGCATTCAAATGGCACCTTATGAAGCCTTATATGGTAGGAGGTCCAAAACTCCTATCTGTTGGGACGAGGAAGGTGAAAGGAAACTTTTAGGACCTGTGTTGGTACAAGTTACAGTTGACAACACTAAATTGGTGAAGCAGAGGCTTAAAGCAGCTCAAGATAGGATGAAAAGTTATACAGACACACATAGGAAGGAGATGGAGTATGAAGTGGGAAATAAAGTGTTTCTTCTAGCTTCACCATGGAATGGAATTTTAAGGTTTGGTAGAAAGGGTAAACTCAGTCCAAGATATGTAGGCCTTTATGAGATTATTGAGAAGATTGGGCCTCTTGCCTACAAGTTAGCTTTGCCGCCAGAGCTAATGTAGATCCTTTTCTTAGCTTTCCAACAATATAAAGTTTGTAATTTTTGAACTTCTATATTGAAATGTATCTTGTTTAGAAGTAAGGCTATATAACTGGGAAGTTGCGACCGCGACGGAATCCCGATCGCGACAGTCCCAGAATATCACCAAAGTCGTAATCGTGACCCAACACGATCGTGACTGGGACAGAATTTTACAAAAGTCACGATCGCGATGAAGCACGATTGCGACGACTCCAGAAATTCATGAAGATCGCGATCGTGACACAGCACAATCGTGACGCGGTCTACCTCTCAAGGGCGTGAGAGTTAAAAGTCACGCCCGTGACTTTTGTCACTGGCGTTACTATAAGAGTCACACTTGTGAATTTTCCTCTTTTGAATTAAGCTTTCCATTACTAAACCAAATTGCAAATTAATTCTTTTAACACCTAAATCATTTATTCTTTGATCACTTTTGCTATGGAAAATTTTTCATTAAATTGTTGGTTATTATTTTTACTTCTCCTATGAATTTTATTTATTTAATATAATTATTATCTATTTCTTTTATTTTGATATTATCTAGTAATTGTGTATCTTATTAATAATTAATTGATTATATTAAATCATTTTTTTAAATAATTTAACTTTATGTCTAAAATCATTCTATGACATTTTAATGACTATTTCCTTATATTTGAAAAGTCCCACCATGAATCTTCCTTGTCTAAACTCTATTAAATTTAAATGTTATGTGTTATTTTATTTTTATGTTCCCAAATATATTTTAATAAATCTCTATGGTGATGCATAGTTGCCATAAGATCCATATAGAGACCCGGGGCCAACAAAAATGGCATTAGAAGAGGAAGAGAAGATGCTGCTAGGAAAGAGCAACCCAAATTCTAACGCAGGAGGGGAAACAAAAATAAGTATACATTTCACCCAGACGTGCGTAAATACAGAAGTCTGCACTTCAAATAGACGTTCTGTATAAACATAAACAATGTTTACGAAATGCAGACGTTTGAAGAGGTCTGTAGGTTTTAAAGATAGTGAGCAGTAAAGGTGGACCCATAATTAATTCAGAAAATAGAGCAATAGTAGTAGGATAGAGGAGAGAATAGAGGAAGGCACTGTAGGTGGGGAGCTTTTGGCTAGGGTTATTTAATGAGGACTAAAGTATTTTTTGGGGATGGACCTATAAAGAGCTAGGCATCTTGACATTGGTTCAGAGGTGACATCGATGCCGACAACTCAGGTTAATTGTATTTCACTATTTTGATTATTTCTTTCTCTCATTAGGAATTGATTATGTTATCCTACGTTAATTGATTTGGGTTTCATGTGTAGATAATGATAAGTGTGAATTTCATCATGTTTTAGGGTTTAGTTTGATATATTTTAAATTGTTATCTTAATCGTTTGGCATATGTTTAGGTTAGAATTGTGTTAGTTTTTTAATTAATTGTGTTTACGTGTTTTTATGGGTTAGTACAAGTTTATGAGCTTAATTGTTGTGTCTTTGAGGTACCTTGATGTGTTTGTTAGTTTTTCAAGGTTAACATCAAATAACCATGAAGTTTCGGAGACACTTGAGCTAAAACAACAGCCTACGATTATAGAACAATAGCCTCGATCATGTTAGCCCACGATCGTGGTCCATATGCCACGATCATGACAGAAGCCCAAGATACAACCCATGATCGTGGCCTGATTTCCACGATCGTGATAAAAGGCTCAGATGTGACGCACAATCGTGGCTTGTAGGGCCACAGTCATGGCCTGCATCGAGCAGATGCCTAGATAATTAAAAATGTCAAGTTTTAAGGGAGTTTTTAGATCTTTCAGACCTCAAAGAAACCTTAGGGCAACCCATAACACAAAAGGTATATAAAGAATAAGAAAAAGAAAAGGAGTAGCTTTTACATCAACTACCATTGAAAAATCCTAGAGAGAGTTCATCGGGAGATTGAGAAAGAGAAGAAGGAAGAGAGACGCGGAGAAGAAGCTAATGCAAAGTACTTCCTGAAACAGGAGATTTCTCGACATTGTTGCCTTCATCATCCATTCAGATCTTGTTTCCGGTGTATTTTCAATTTTATTAATGTATATAATTCGAATAACCATTGATGATAGGATTATATGAATATTGAGGATAGCTAAGCTCACCTTTGTGTTGTTTTTATCCTTGATTTAATAAAAATATTATCTTTTAATGTTATTTGGATTCATTGTGATTGATTTATGCGATTGCATAATTTGGTAATAGCCTCAGAGTGTTAATCGAATGAAAAATAATTAAATTGGTCTAATAAGAGTTAGGTGATTTAATAAGAACGAGAAACTAATCAAATCGGTAATTGTGTGAACAGAGATCTCATATAGGTTCCTGATAGTCTATTGGAAAACTTCAGATCTAATTAGGGTTTGGATAGATTGTTAATTAAGAATTTTCCATAATTTGATTAGTGTTTATAATTTAGGTTTAATGGTTATAACTTGAGAGAGTCAACCCTAGGATAGTCTAGGACCAGTGATCTAATAATTCATAATTGATTAGATTAGTGTTAAAGATAGGTAAAAATTTTCCCTTTCTCTCAATTGGTAGTTCTTTAGGTCGATTCTTGAGTGTGTGTATTGCAATTGCTAATTTGTTAATATTTTGTGATTGATTCTTGAATTGAATTACTTGAATGAATTGCATTCCTATTTTAGTTTCGTTACAATTTGAATATTAAGCATTGTTTTAGCCTTAGATTTTAGAATTAGATTAACTCTCCTTGTAGGATCGACACCTTAGATGCTATGCAAACGACTCGTATGATTACAGATTATCGAGGTTAAATATTAAAACTTACACATTTTGGAAAACTACGATCAGATAACCATATTCTCGTTATTATTTAGTTAATTGTGTATGATTATGATAAGATAATTTTAGTGCATTCATTGAATCATTTATTTATAAATCCATTGTTAGAATTTCAACATAATCCATAATTGTTTTGTTGAAATTTATGTGTAGCGACTAATGGTTCGTAATCATTAGGAATAACATAACCTACATTAATTGACTCATTGTATGTGATTATTGCCTTGATTAATCGGTTTTCCTAATTTATAATGCTAATACCCAATTGAATCTTGAGATCATATCCTAGGTTATTCAATAGTTAGGTTTAATTAATGAACGTATCTTAATTAAACACTACCTAAAGAAAAAATCGGTTTAATTATTAAGGAGAGGTTTGAGAACAACAAATCAATGAAATATGTTTAATTAGACTGTAGGTCAAGATTGAACAAAAGGACCGAGTCCTACCAAATTCCCCATTTTTTTTCATTTTCACATGTTTTCTTAATTTGTTTTTATTACTTTAGTTTTATTTTATTTTTATTTCTAAAATCAAAACCCCCTAAACCTAAACCTAAACCTAAACACCGATTAAATTCATTTCAACAACTTTATATACACTCTCTGTGGGATCGACCTAGACTCACCACTATTATATGTTAGGGTTATGCAAAAATACTGCCCTGGAAAGCAAGTGTATTTACATATAACTTAATTTTCTTTCAGTTACAATATTGTAATGAAAATGTTTGTTTATAATAAAACAAAAGAGTTTGTTTTTATTTGTACGAGCATAATATAACTAGTCATAAGGAATCAAAGGTTCTTTTGTAAGTAATATACATATACATGAAGATGAATGGGAAACATATATGTTATTAGAATCTAAATTAATTGATTCACAGTCGACTAATCAAGTTGGTCGTTTGATTATGGTTTAGACTGCAGTGTTGCGATTTACCTTCGCGTAAGTAAAAGAGTTTACTTCAAGGGAATGATGAGTTTCAAATCATGATACAAGTTAACTATCGGTAATAGCGTTATGAAATGAATCTGGAATCTCATATGTTTTCAAAAAATAAAGTAAGTTGTTACTTTAATCTTAATATATACACCTTAGCGTTTGTTTATTACCAACCACAATCTTGATGAGTGGTGAACTCATGTGTGTTTTGTTATAATTCTTGATATGATCGGAATGGATTTTTATAGCGTATCAATCTAGTATCCGCATATTGGAATTATTAATTGAAACATGCATCAGGGAACATTCACTCAAACAAAGAGTTTATAATGATATCATCACTTCTAGATGTTTTACAAAGACTGGTGATTAAACTGGTACCAATAGTTTGATGGACTAGCTACCCATCAAGTCTTAACACTACAATTAGATCTTATGCGTTAATCTCCATGTAGAGTGAAACGGGAGATCTAGAAGGAAAAATCAACATAAGGGCAAAATGGTAATTTTACCCTTTATTATGCAGATGACTATAATATGGTTCATAACAAAGTTTGCAATTGGTCATCGTATTAATAAATTGAAACATGGTTTCTCATAATTTTATGTAATTCAAGAGTGCAGCCAATTGTCTTTAATAGAATAACATTTGGTTAATAAGTCAGAATTGATTCTAATGAGAATAAATTAATTTCGGGCTTACTGGAGCTTGAATTATTTAAATCCAATAAGATTCCCCACTTGGCTTCTGAGAAGGTTATCAAGGAAAGTAAGAAAAATAAAGAAAGATTATCGGAAAGAAAATAAGACAGTTTGGAGAGAAATGGACGAATTGGATTCGGGCGAATAAGAAGTAAACAATTTAATTAAGAGTTAATTAAATTGGGTCTTAAGCCTATAATTAAATGTTGAGTTTACACTAATTAATTGCTAATTATAAGCCGAAATGAACATTTAATATTGACTAGATTTTGATTTAATTAATTAGATTAAATGAATTAAAATTATTAAAAGAAGGGAGCAAAACCGAATTGGTAATGCTCTTCATTAGACAGTTTAATGGTTTAAAGGATAAAGATAACGTACAAGTATTGTTTTTAGAAGGACTCTTTTAATTACCTTTGTTAAAATGCTCATTTGATGATGTATGTACCGAAGATGTGAGTGGAGTGGGCATTAAGGTCATCCTTCTCGTTATTAACATCAAAACGTTTTGATGATTAAAAAAGTCCTAAGTGTTGGACTTGGAGGGACGCTACTCATTTAGGAAAAGAAACGTCCATGTGTTGGATTTTGATGGAGTCAATTAATATAGCTTTGATCAAATGCATGGTGCGTAAATTTTTGGCTCTCCTTTAACTCCAAAACCGTACAAGTGTTGTATGAAAGTGCATCAGTTTTTTTAGCATTTGTTTTACTAAATGAAGATGGAATTTGAACTAAGTTCAAAAAATGCTCTTCCAAAATTACTATTTCGGATATAGCAATAGTAGCTCTCTCCATTTGTTCTCTAAGCTATCCAACTATAGCAACAAGTTTTTTTTAATAACCAAGTTGTCTAAGGAGAACAAGTGATCGATCAGATTAGTTGAGGACGTAGCAGCGAGGAGTCGAAGCTATAGCAAGGAGTCTGTAAAAATTCTGATCTTGTTCTTATTATATTTATTTTCCTTATACCATATCATGTATGAATTAAAGTATGTTGATTTGGTGTTATGCTTGTGTTATATTTTGATTTTGGAAAAAGTTTTTGAAATCTTATTTTTTAGCCAAACCAAGCATATTTTTATTTTCGGTCCAACAACTAGTATCAAAGCTGGTTTTATTATGAATGATTCGGTTCCTATATGTGGCATCGGTTGGCAATTAAATTAAATTATGTAGGCTGCGATTTTATTATGTGATAAAAATATATGATATGTATATTTTGGTTTGCTCTTTTGGTTGTCCATAGAAAATCGATTTACCTTGTAATTTTCTTCGATTGGTTTGTAACAAGGAGGGTGGCTATCATCACCATTTTTCCTCCTTGTCTTAATTTTTTCTTTTTTCATTGTTGTACTGTAAAAAATTCTGTAATTATGAAGACAAAGCAGCCATGGATAGAAGAAAAGTAGGTAAATGTTTTCAGTTTTTTATTTTGTGTTAATGGTAGTTTTCCTTTTGATTAAATCCTATTAATTCTTGATTTTTTCAACTTCTAGATTTTTAATTTTACTATTTACAAATCAGATTTTTTAAAATGCCATTAACTCATTTGTACCAGCAGGTTGGGTCATGTGAGCAAGGAGTTCGAAGTAGAAGATCCAAGTCCAAGAAGAAATTTTGGGCCTAAAGGCCTTGTAATTTTCTAGGATGGATAACCAAAAGTAGTTTTTTTTTATTCATGAGATGAATGGATGCAAATAATATGCGATATTATATGAATGTATGCCATTTAGAAAAATTGCCAACCCCAGGTTTTGCCATGCATTCATTATGTATGAGATATATAGTGAAACAATATAGGATGGTTAATAAATTGCATCTAGACAAGATGGTAATTATTAAAACTTAAAGGCCATAAAAGATTGACTGAGGGAGGATGCTCATGTGAGAGTCCACGGTCTCCATAAAATGACCCATTTGTATGTTGTGAAGTGTTACTCCCTATCGAAGGACATAAATCCTAGATCTTGCATGGTTTGGGTCACCTAAATGATAAGTCTACTCATTGGTAGAAAATGTGACCTCTTACCGAGGTATGGATTGTAAGTACCTTTAGTGGATGAATCAAATGGTTGCACATTCAACATGGTTTATCAATAACCTGCCCACCGTAGCTCCATTGCTAAATGCATGCTCCAAATTATGACACTTCTCAAAGAGTTAGGCATAAAGATGCTTAGTAGCTTTTTGAGTGGGAGGGTCCCAGTTTTTCTTTTAATGGATAAGATAGCCCACCATCACTTAGTCCGTTATAGATTAGAAAAATAACGATCGTATAAAGAGTTAATTTTGTAAGTTGTGTTAAATCTATCATCATGCATACATGCATCATGATTTTATACAAAGTTCCAATAATTTTGACTAGTATGCTCTTTCTTTAATAATTTATATTTTCAGACATAATCACCACAATATGAATCTACTCACAATGCTCTTGACTAATAACAAATTGGAAAATGGAGAGAAGTTTAATGAATGGAGATGTAACCTTGACATTGTTCTCTAATATGAAGGAATTTCATAGGTATTAACGGATAATGAGCCTGCTCCTCTGGGTGACAAATCAACTCCTAAGCAAGTCCAGTAACATGAGCAATGGAAGAATATTGATAAGATTGCTAAGTGTTATATTCTGGCTTCTGGCAGTGTTATGATGCAGAATCAACTTTGAGGCATGCAAAATGCTAGTGCAATGGTCCATCACCTATATGAGATGTTTGGTGTGAGGACCAAGTCTGCAAGGGTGAAGCTATCCAAACCTTTCACAATCTCAGACAAAAGCCTAGTGAATCGGTACAAGATCACATGCTTAAGGTAATCTCTACAGTTACTGAGGCTGAGTTGCTTGGGGCAGAAATGGATGCGGAAATGTAGATGATCATGATCATCAACAGCTTAAACTCTTCTTTTCAGCAATTTAAGTTGGACTATAAGCTTAATACCAAGAATTACACCTTGAGTGAGTTAATGAATACCATCTAGGATACAGAGGAGATATTAAATATCAGGGCCAATGGGTCGAAGGCTCATGTAGCATCTTCTTCTAAGCCCAAAGGTAAGGGCAAGCAAAAGAAGAAGAGTGCAAAGAAAGGGAAGGCCCAAATAAGGGTCAAGGCCCAACCTATGAAAAAGAAGGTCAAAGTGGACATTAAGGGAAAGTGTTTCCACTGTGGTAAGAAGGGCCACTGGAAGAGGAACTGCGCGGTCTACCTTGAGACCCTAAAGAGCAAACAAAGTATGGGTTTCCTAAGTTTGTTAGGAACTAGAAATATGGCAGATTCATTTAGGAACTAGAAATATGGCAGATTCATCAGATTCTTGGATACTAGATTCGGGAGCCACTAACCATGTTTGCTATACTATGCAGAGGTTCCAACAATGGAAAAGACTACCTAAAGGCTTGTTTCAAGTCAAAATAGCGGATGGATCCTACATTTTAGCTGAAGTAGTAGGAGTAGTTATCTTAGACTTTCTTAGTGGTCATAGGTTATATTTAAAGGATGTATATTACATCCCAATGGTTGTAAGGAACATGATTTCTTTTTTTCTTTAATAAAATATAGTTATTCCTTATATTTTGAAAATGTTGTTTCAACATATGAGAATAGGGATTTTATTTGTAATATGGTAATTAAACAAGGATTGTTCTTTATAGAACATATGACAGGCTCACTAAACACCACAGAATTAATAAAACCAATAATATTCATTGACTATCATTAATTCAAAATATCTGTGGCACTTAAGGATAGGCCATGTCAATCAGAAATGATTTGAGAAGTTAGTGAAGGATGAGATCCTTAAGAGCTTTGACAATGGTCCATTGCCCACCTGTGAGTCTTGTATTGAAGGAAACATGACCAAGGCCTCATTTCCTTCAAAAGGAAACAGATCTGAATCCACATTGGACTTTGTACACACTGATGTGTGTGGGCCCATAAACGTACAAGCTAGAGGAGGTTATGAATACTTTATAACCTTTATAGATGATTTCTCTAGACATGGATATTTGTATTTGATGCATAGAAAGAGTGAATCCTTTGAAAGGTTCAAAGAATTCAAAGTTGAATCTGAGAAGCAGATTGGCAAGCAATTAAAATAACTTTGATCGGATCGAGGTGGTAAGTACTTATCTAGAGAGTTCCAACAATTTCTAATTAACAATGGAATTGTTTCCAACTTGTCAGGTCCCAGAACACCACAATAAAATGTTGTTGCTGAGCAAAGGAATAAGACTCTATTTGAAATGGTAAGATCAATGATGTCCAACGCTAGCTTTCCGGAATCATTATAAGGATATGTCATACAAATGGAAACTTATCTTCTTAACTTTGCTCCATCCAAATCGGTTCCTAAAACACCTAGGGAGTTGTGGACTAGTCAAGTGCCTTCATTGTAACATTTGAGGACTTGGGGCTGCCCAGCCCATGTTCTAAGCCCTAAATCCATAAAAATGGAACCAAGGTCAAAAATATGAATGTTTGTAGGATATCCTAAGAGTACAAGAGGGTACTATTTTTACAGTCCTTAAGAGATGAAGGTATTTGTGTCGAAAAATATGACCTTTTTGGAGGAAAATTTTATGATAAATCACAAAGAAAGAAGTGAAGTAGTACTAAAGGAGTTAGCTATTTTATCCAAACCAAGAGTTGATTCAGATATAGCAGAACAAGATGTCGAAATGGATTTAATAGTTGAATTGGAAGAGTATCCTGAACGTTAAATAGTGCTTAGACATAGTGGAAGGGTTGTGAGACAACTAGACAGGTGTCTAGGTCTAGGAGAAGACATAATTGCTATCTCAGACTAAGAATTAACGAATCCCATTACTTATACACATGCTTTTAATTACGTTGATGCAAAAAAGTGGCTCAAGGCAATAGAATCAGAAACAGATTCCATATACGCCAATGAAGTCTAAATCCTTGTAGATCTACCACCAGGTGTAAAAGTCATAGGGTGTAAATGGATCTTCAAAAGGAAGAGAAGATCTGATGGAAAGGTAGTGACCTTTAAAGCTAGATTGATAGCTAAAGGTTGTACTCAAAAATAGGGTATAAACTAAGAGGGTCCATGATAATTCTTTTGGCCATAGCAGCTTATTTTGATTATGAAATACGACCGATGGATGTCAGGACCGTATTTCTTAATAGGGATCTTAAAGAGACCATTTATATAGCCCAACTAAAAGGATTTGTTGAACCAGTTAATTAGCATAAGGTATGAAACCTGTAAAGCTCCATTTATGGACTTAAGGAAGCATCTAGGTCTTGGAACATTAGGTTTGATAAGGCTATAAAAACCTATGGATTCATACAAAACCTAGATGAGCCTTGTATATATAAAAGGATACCAGAAGGCAAGGTTACTTTCCTAATTCTAATTGTTAATGACATTCTGCTCATTGGGAATGATGTAGGAATGTTATCTACAGTCAAGGGATGATTGAACAAACAGTTCTCAATGAAGGATTTGGGAGAGGCTAGCTATGTTCTAGGGATCAAGCTTATAAGGGACTGTAAGAACAAGTAGATAGCCTTGTCTCAACTAAACTACATTCAGAACATGTTCAATAAGTTTGTCACGCAAGATTCCAAGAGAGGTTTCACACCTACTAGACAAGGAATCAAACTTTCAAAGGAGCAAGTATCTAAGACCAAAAAGGAGGTTGAATGCATGCACAACATTGCATATGCGTTGGCAATTGGAAGTTTAATGTATGTTGTGCTTTGCACTAGACCAGGTATCTGTTTCGTAGTGGGACATGTACATACTGAAGTATCTTTGTAGGATGAAAAAATTAATGCTTGTTTACTCTAGAAGTGATCTTACTTCGATAGGATATACATATTCTAATTTCCAATCAGATATTGATTCAAGGAAATCAACTTCTGGTTCCATATTTAATTTGGGAGGTGGAACCATAATCTAGAGAAGTGTCAAGCAATCTTGTGTTGTTGATTTGACTATAGAGGCTGAGTTTGTTGCTGCTTGTGAAGCAGTAAAAGAAATAGTTTGGCTTCGCAAGTTCCTAAAGGATTTGGTGGTAGTTCCTGAGGAAAAAAAGGCCATTACACTTTATTGTGATAATTGTGGGGCAGTGACTAATTCTAAAGAACTTCAGAACCACAAAGCTGCCAAACATATTGAGAGAAAGTATCATCTCATAAGGGAGATAATACAACGTGGTGAGGTGGATGGGGTAAAGATTCCCACAGATCGAAACCTTACTGATCCATTCACAAAGACGTTGTCACAGAAGAGCTTCGAGGGTTACATATAAGGTATAGGAACGAGGGATATGTCAAACATGCTTTAGGCAAGTGGGAGATTGTTAGGGTTATGTAAATATAGTTCCTTGGAAAGCAAGTGTATTTACATATAACTTAATTTTCTTCTAGTTACAATATTATAATGAAAATATTTGTTTATAATAAAACAAAAGAGTTTGCTTTTATTTGTATAAGCATAATATAACTAGCTATAAGGTACCAAAGGTTCTTTTGTAAGTAATATACATAAACATAAAGATGAATGGGAAATATGTATATTATTAAAATCTAAATTAATTGATTCACAGTCGAATAATCAAGTTGGTTGCTTGATTATAGTTTAGACTATAATGTTGCGATTTAGCTTTGTGTAAGTAAAGGAGTTTACTTCAACGAAATGATAAGTTTCAAATCATGATAGTAGTTGACTATTAGTAATGGCACTATTAAATGAATATAAAATCACATATATTTTTAAGCATAAAGTAGGTTGTTACTTTAATCTTAAAACATACACCTTAGCATTCGTTTATTACAAGCCATAATCTTGATAAGTAGTGAACTCACATGTGTTTTGTTATAATTCTTGATACAATCATAATGGACTTTTACAAGGTATCAATCCAGTGTCCGCATGATGGAATTATTAATTGAAACATACATCAGGGAACATTCACTCAAAAATAAGTTTATAGTGATATCATCACTTATAGATGTTTTACAAAGATTGGTGATTAAACTGGCGCCAGTAGTTTGATGGACTAACTACCCATCAAATCTTAAAACCAAGATTAGATCTTGTGTGTTAATTACCATGTAGAGTGAAACGGGAGATCTAGAAGGGAAAACCAACATAAAGGCAAAATGGTAATTTTACCCTTTATTGTGTGGATGGCTATAATATGGTTTATAATAGAGCTGGCAATTGGACATCGTATTAATAAATTGAAACATGGTTTCTGATATATTTAAGTAATTCAAGAGTGCAACCAATTGTCTTTAGTAGAATGACATTTGGTTAATAATTTGAAATTGATTATAATGATACTAAATTAATTTCGAGCTTATTGGAGCTTGAATTATTTTAATCCAATTAGATTCCACACTTGACTTCTGGGAAGGTTATCAAGGAAAGTAAAAAAAATAAACAGAGGTTATCGGAAAGAAAATGAGACAGTTTGGAGAGAAATGGATGAATTGAATTCGGGCCAATAAGATCGAAACAATTTAATTAACAGTTAATTAAATTGGATCTTAAACCTATAATTAAATGTTGGGATTACACTAATTAATTGCTAATTATAAGCCCAAATGAACATTTAATATTAGGCTAGATTTTGATTTAATTAATTAGATTAATTGAATCAAAATTATAAAAAAGGTAACCAAACTGAATTTGTAATGCTCTTCATTAAATGGTTTAACGGTTTCTAAAGGACAAAGATAACGTATAAATGTTGTTTTTGGAAGGACTCTTTTAATTAGCTTTGATAAAATGCTCATTTGATGATGCATGTACCGAAGATGTGAGTGGAGTGGGCATTAAGGTCATCCTTCTCATCATTAACATCAAAACGTTTTGATGTTTCAAAAAGTCCAAGTGTTGAACTTGGAGGGATGATAGTCATTTAAGAAAAGAAAAGTCCATGTGTTGGATTTTGATGGAGTCAATTAATTTAGCTTTGATCAAATGCATGGTGCATAAATTTTTAGCTCTCCATTCACTCCAAAACCGTACAAGTGTTGTATAGAAGTGCATCAGGTTATTTAGCATTTGTTTTGCTCAATGAAGATGGACGTTGAGCTAGGCTAAAAAACGCTCATCCAAAAATACTGTTTCGAATATAGCAATAGTAGCTCTCTCCATTGTTCTCTAAGTTATCCGTTTGTAGCAAAGAGTTTGCTATTTTATTTTATTTTATTTTATTTTTCTTCTTCTTTCCCACAAAAGGATTTTGATAACCAAGTTGTCCAAACAGAATAAGTGGTAGATTGAGTTGGCTGAGGACACAACAACAAGAAGTCAAAGTTGTAGCCAAGAGTCGGTAAAAATTCCAATCTTGTTCTTATTATATTTATTTTCTTTATACCATATCATGTATGGATTAAATAATGTTGAATTGGTGTTATACTTCCACTATATTTTGATTTCAGAAAAGGTTTTTGAAATCTTACATTTTAGCCAAACCAAGCATATTTTTGTTTTTCGATCCAACACTATAATAGAAGTCTAGTTTTTATTTGGACTAACGTTACGATGCGTTATTTCATTAAACGTAGATGGCATGTGGGGCTTTTGAAATGAAAATACACAGTAACAGTACGACAAACTATAAGGTGGATAGCTATTAATTCTCAAAAGAGAGAGAGTAGAAAAAATAAGGGAGCATAGACGTGCTGCGGTTCTCTCTTCACTTTATCACCACCGAAGCAGCTATGAAGAAGATGATGGATGCTTGAAGCATAAAAATAGAGATGGAAGGCTAGTTTCTCGACACTGGTTCAATGGGGATATCAATGCCAAGGCACGATTAAGCCATTTTATCATATTAAGGTGTAATTTCCTTTCAGATTGTTATCTTGTTTATGTCGATTTGATTAGGTTTTGGAATGGATGATCTTATTATGTTATTTTGATTGTTTTATTTCAAACCTATTGCTATAACATTGAATGTAATTTGTAATCATTACTTTTGATGTTTGTTAATAGCATCTAATGATCCCATATCATTAGGAACAATATAACTTAGGTTAGATAACCCAAACCTGTAAGGTTACTACTTATATTGATCGTCTTCCACATTATAATGTAACTGCCAAATTAAATCTAGAGATCGTGTCCTAGGTTATTCGGTAGTTGGTTTAATTAATGATATTATCTCGATTAAACAAAACCTAAGTGAAACCGAGATTAATAGAGCATTCTATTAGTCTCAGATCGATACTTTGAAAAAAGTTGTAAAGATGTTAGGATGATGAAATATGTTTGTTCGTGTTAGGCTGAGATTGAACCTAGAACTGGATTTTACGTATATTCGATAGTTTAATCATTTTCGATCGCTTGTTTTAGTTTATTTTCACTAGTTTACTTTTATTTTATTTTCTAAATTGCTAAAAAATTCAAAAATCCCCTTTTATACTTTCCTTGCACCAATTAATTTTTGGTAAGGAAATTAATCGAACATTCCCTGTGGATTCGATATAACTCACCCTAATTACAAATTTTAGTGTGCAGAGTTAGGTAAATTTTGCAGCATACTAGACACACGTTGTCAAATTTTGGCCTCATTGCCAAAGAGTGTGGTAGTTTAATTTTCATATTTTATTTTAGTTGGTGTTTTGTGAATATATTTGTTTATATTTCTTTCTTTTTAATTATTTGTGTTAATTTTTAAAACTTTGTGAGTGTTGGTGTATAATCGTGACCAAATCTCCTCGTAGAGAAATTGAGCAACTTGATTTGGAGATCGATAGAACACTATGACGGTTAAAAAGAGAAGCAAGAACATCTACAGTCATAGACCAAAACCTGAATTCGAAGCAACTATGGCAATTTCGAGAACGTTGAGGAAATTGGTTGCACCAGATGTAACAACCCCTATGCATTACATTTCCTAATTTTACTGAAATGTTACCTTTGAGTTAAAATTTAGATTAATTCATTTATTACCCAATTTTTGTGGTCTTGCAGATGAGGTTGCACACAAGTGTCTCAAGGAGGTTGATGTGGTTTGTTTGAGCATGAAGCCTACCAGGGTGTGGGAAGAGCAAATAATGTTGAGGGCTTTCCCATTTTCACTCAAGGATGCAGCGAAGGACTAGTTATTTGATTTACCAACTGGAAGCATAAATACATGGCTGGAGATGAAGAGGTTGTTCATGGAGAAATATTTTTCAGTCTAAAAAACAACAAGTATTTGGAAGTAGATATATGGTATGAAACAACATAATAAAGAATCTCTTTTAGAAGCAGTTCAAGAAGTTATGTGCCAGTTTTCTGTACCACAACATACCGAAGCAACTTCTCATCCAATATTTTTATGAAGGACTACTACTGACAGAGAGGAGATTGGTTTATGTAGCAAGTGGTGGGGCAATTTGTGAGAACACTCCCATTAAAGGGAGGATATTACTTGGGAAGATGGTTGTTAACACTTAACAATTCGGCACTTGCATTGATGTTCAATGAGTAAAAGAGGTAAGCACTTCATCCATTAAACATTGTTTAAATGAACTAAAATCTTTTGTGAGACAAATTACAGTTAGACAGGCACAAGTCAAAGTTTGCGGGATATGTTCAAACATGAGCCATCCAACTGATGAATGCCTGATGCTGCCAAAAGGAAGTATAGAGTACATGAATGCTACATAAGGGAACTTCCCAAACTAATACAAGCCCTACTCACAGACATATAACCCAAGTTAGAGGGATCACCCAAACTTGAGGTATAGATGAGTTATAGAGCGAAACGATAGCAAAGTTACTTCCAAAATCAGTAATAAGGTGCACAACAATATCAATGAAGGGCATAAGGATCACAAGGAGCCCCTTCGTCCAGTTTAAATAATGCTCTAGGTGAATTTATCAAGGTTTCTATTATTAATAGTCTTCAGTTTTGGCAAGATATGCAGCAACTTTAATAGAGTATATTGCAGCTTAATCAGAGTGCACAGCAAATCCATCAGGAATCAAAAGTAAGCACACAAAATTTGAAAAACCAAATGGTTTAAATGGCAGTAAAGCCCAATCACCTAGAATAAAAAATTGGAGGAAAATTGCTATCCCAACCCAAGGTAAACCCAAAGAATGTCAATGCTATAACCCTAAGGAGCAGAAAGGAGATTGACAGTCCCAAGAGAACCCCGCCTAGGATTGTTACTAAGGAAGAGATCGAGATGGAATTGGAAAAGGATGAAAATCTGTCATTGTGTACGAAGGTAAATTTTGAAAGTCCCAATATTATTAAAACTAACCATCTGCCTTTTTTAAGCAGATTAACAAGACCAAACAAGGGGGAGTAGGATAAAGAGATATTGGATACCTTCTGAAAGGTGTAGGTTAATATACCTTTGCTCGAAGCAATCAAGCAAGCACCAAGGTATGCCAAATTACTCAAAGAACTATGTATATATAAGAGGAAACTGAGGGGTGATGAGAAAATGATGATGGGTGAGAATGTGTCGACGGTATTTAGAAAGAAGATGCCTCCAAAATGTCAGGATCCAGGTATATTTACCATTCCTTGCAAATTTGGGAATAATGTGATCAATAGAGCTATGTTGGATTTGGGTGCTTTGATTAATGTGATGTCTTGCTTGATTTATGTTTCTTTGAATTTGGGTCCTTTGAAGGAAACGAGTGTGATAATACAATTGGCTTACTGCACTAATACTTATCCTGATGGTGTGGTTAAGGATGTTTTTGTGCAAGTTAATAAGTTAATATTTCCTGTAGATTTCCATGTTTTGGATCTAAATGATCACACTTCATATAATATGATACCTATCTTGTTGGGGAGACTATCTCTTAATACTAGTCAAGCCAGGATAGATGTTCGTGAGAGCACCCTCACAATGGAATTTGATGGTTAAGTGATCCATTTCAATATTTTTAATGCCATGAAACATCCTCCTAAGGATCATTGTGTTTTTTGGTTGATGTGATTGATCCTTTGGTATAAGAAATGTTTAAATTAAGTTGCAAGGATCAATTGGAAATGGTTTTGACTAAGGATATGGAAGTAGAAGCCAACATTGATGTTAAGATGGGAGAAGAGCTTATGGAAAGGACATCTGTCCTAAAATCATTGGAAAACTTCCCAAAAAGGTATGATTTGGCCTATATATAACTACTTAAAGCTTACCAAAAGTTGTTACCTTTTGATTTGCAGGAACTAAAATTAGAATTGAGGCCACTACTTAAACACCTAAAGTATGCTTATCTGGGAGACAAGCAAACTCTCCCAATGATCATTTCGGTGGAGTTCACTTCAAATCAAGAGTAGAGGCTAGCTTGAATGCTGAGAGAGCATAAGAGGGCCATCGGCTGGACTATTACAGATATCCAAGGGATAAGCCCTTCCATATGCATTCACCACATTTTGTTAGAGGAGGATGTAAAAGCTGCAAGGCAAGCTCAGAAAAGGTTGAATCCCCCATTGATGGAAGTTGTGAAGAAAGAGGTGTTTAAGCTTCTCCATGTTGGGGTGATCTACCTTATCTCCGATAGTAAGTGGGTAAGTCTCATCCAAGTGATTCGAAAGAAGTCTGGAATCATCGTTGTGACAACCTAGGAAGGTGAGATGGTTCCCACCTGAGTGTAAACTAGATATCGAGTATGTATTTGATTATATAAAGTTAAATTCTGCTACTTGTAAAGATCGGTTTGTCCTTCCTTCTATTGATCAGATGCTTGAGAGATTGGCTGGCTATGACTATTGTTGCTTTTTTATGACTTTTTAACTTATCTTAAGATCCTAGTCACATCGAAAGATTAGGAGAAGACCATATTTACATGCCTATTTAGTATGTTCGCTTAACAAAGGATGCCAATCGGATTATGTAATGCACCCGTCATGTTCCAATGGTTTATGGTAAGCATTTTTTCCAAATATGTTGAGAAGATTGTTGAGGTATTCATAGATGTTTTTAGTATGTATGGATCTTCTTTTGATGAATACCTTGAGAATCTTTCCATTATCTTGGAACAATGTATAGAAACTAGCCTTATGTTTAACTGGGAAAAATGTCATTTTATGGTGAATTAAGGTATAGTTTTGGGCCATGTAATATCTGCCAAAGGTATTGAAGTAGACAAATCTAAAGTTGATCTTATTTCTTCTTTACCTTACCCCTCTACAGTAAGGGAAGTACGTCCTTTTCTTGGGCATGCAGGTTTTTATTGAAGCTTTATTAAGGACTTTTCAAAGCTAGCGGCACCACTATGCAAGCTTCTATAAGAAGATGTCTCCTTTGAGTTCGACAACAAGTGGGAAGCATTCAACAAACTTGCGAAGCTTCTGACATCCCCATTGTTGATTCAACCGCCAGATTGGAACCTTCCCTTGAAGATCCTATGTGATGCAAGTGATTATGCAATAGGTTGGTTCTAGGACAAAGAGTGGGAAAAGATTTACATGCTATCTACTATATTTCAAAGACTCTAAACCCAAATCAATTGAATTATTCCACTACTGAAAAAGAATTGTTTTTGTGGTTTTTACTTTGGAAAAATTTCGGTCATATTTGTTTAGTGCTAAAGTGATTGTTTATTCTGACCATGTGGCTTTATGATACTTTCTCACAAAGAAAGAAGAAAAACTAAGGCTAATCAGGTGGATTCTCCTCCTTTAGGAATTCGACTTGGAGATCATAGATAAAAAGGGGGCAGAAAATGAGGTGGTAGACCATCTCATCCATTTGATAAAGGAAGAAGATGATGTCCCTCTTTGAGAAACCTTTCTGGATGAGCAATTATTTTCCACTGATGCAACACCACCACGGTATGCAGACATTATCAATTTTTTAGTTACTAACAAATTACCTGATGGTTTGTCAAAGGCTCAAAGGGATAAGCTATGGAGTGAAGCAAAGAATTACGTATGGGATGACCTGTATCTTTGAAGGCATTATGTAACACCCAAATACCCCCTAAAAGGATATACAGATGCCACACAAAACATACCATATTATTCCAACACTTATAAGAAAATAAGGCAACATACTTCACACTACATAAGTTGTGTTATATAGAGAACATAATATATAAATGGTCCTTATCATATGCATGCCTTAAATCCAAATCCATCATGTATTAAAGTTTTTACAAACCATTTTAAAAAAATTCAAAATGTCTCATGTTATAAGATACAACTTAAAAACAACTCAAACAAGACATCTTCCAAGCATATCAAGTCCCTTATTGGCCACTGCGGTTGTCCTTACCTTCAGTCTTCTTATTAGAACCTACATGGAGGCAAATCCATAGTGCTAAGCATATAGCGTAGTAGGGAATAACTAAATAAGATATAAAATGGCGACTGTTTCTAACAGTTGTCTAACATTCACATGTTCATAATCAAATCATAACATAAGTAGTCTTTAATTGTTAATAATCAAGAGCAGCCCAAGCATTACGAAAAAGTCATAAAAGCCACTTTTTCGCGATGTTTTAACAACGTCGCGGAAAGTCAGATTTTGTGACGTTTTTAAAACGTCGCGGAATGTTCTACAAAAATGTCACCAATATAATTATTTTCTTTTAATTATTATTTTTTCATTTTTCGAAAACAAATTTAATTTAATAATTTTTTAATTTTAATAATTATTTTTAAATTAAATTTTTAAAAAAATCTTATTTTCTTAATAACTATTCAATACTATTTATGAATTTTATTTATTTATTTCTTCAATTTTTTTATTATATCATTAATTTTAATAATTATTCATATATCATAAGAATTTCATACATGCAGACAATTTATTATTTAATTGCAATTCGTAAACATGTCATAATACATTAATTAATAACAAAAGTACGTCAAAAGTGTATAATATATCAATATGAGTATATATATCTAACCTAAACGAATATTATGTGTAGAACATAAAAGTTCCAAGAGCTTTTTTTGTTGTTCAAATTCATTTCTTTGTTGTTCAACTTCGGTAGTTAATCGATCCTACATTTGTTCAACTTTTTTATTCAATTCATCGACTTGAGACTATAACTCCTGATTAACCTTCTTCGACTCCTCTAGTTCATCTCAAAGTCTCTTTTTGAGCAAATTCTTCCCTTATGGTCGAGGCCCAACTCCCATGCCAACAACGTAATCTGATCTAGTGCCCAAGACTTTGTCGCACACTTTATCCATTGTCATCGGATGACGTTGTTCTATCGAATCTGCCAATTCCTTACACATTAATTCCTAAAAACATTAAGAATTAATTAGATACACAGTTTCATTTAAGAAATATTTGTAAGTGAACTATGTACTCACCCATTTTTCTATGCATTCGGTAGTTTTCTATTGACATTTATTTTCATCATAATGAGAGTGATACCATAGCTTCATCCGATCACACTCTTCTCCATCTTTGTCACTATATTGTATAGAAATATATTCTAGTAATATTTATTATAAATTTTGAAATGTCAATCAAAGTAAAATATAATTAAAAAATAATAACTCACAATCTCATGTCATACCACTACAAAGGCCTTGGAGCCAGAGTTTGGTCGACATTTGACTTGACTCCTAGCCAATTTGGCCTTTTCACTTTCTTCCTAATTGTAAATGTAACCAAATCCATTATAACATCTATAAATCACAATTCATAAATACTAAAATATAATAAGTTGTCAATAAAGTTGTGAAATTAAGTTTTGTGATCAAATTAACTAACAATTGTAGCTGATTGCTCCCAATATTCGCATAAATCCATCCACTCTACCACTGTAACTTTTTATGGCTTAACATCCTTTCCATGCTTGGTATAATGCTTTTTTAAATAAAATATTTGATCCTTAGACCTTAAAGAATGAAACTTTTTAACAGCAGTATGTACTTCGTTGTTTGTCCTCATTCCCTTGACTTCCAACTTTTGCTACAAAAAATTATAAATTATTGTTCAAAGCTTTAGGCATATGGAAAACACGTACAAATTAGCTATGTTTTATAATACTTACGTCTAACTTATCAAATACGATATCCAACTCTAAATTAGTTATTTTTTTCAATTTTGTTTTTACAGATAAGGAAGTTCAGGATAACACACTAACATCCTTTCCGTGCTTCGTATAGTGCTTTTTAAAATGAAATCTTTGATCTTTAGACCTTAAAGAAAGAAACTTCTTGACAACAGTATGTACTTTATTGTCTGTCCTCATTCCCTTGACTTCCAACTTTTGCTGCAAAAAATTATAAATTATTGGTCAAAGCTTTAGGCATATGAAAAACATGTACAAATTAGATAGTTTTATAATACTTACATCTAACTTATCAAATGCAATGTCCAACTCCTCATTAGTTATTTTTTTTCCATTGTGTTCTTACAGGTAAGGAAGTTAGGGATATCACACCAATCTCACTTGATAATTTAGCAAACTGTATAGAGTTGGTTGATCTTCTTTCAGCGGGGGAGATCTCTATCTCCATTCTCTTACCTATCGCCTTATTAATCTTTGCTAATCCGTGACCTTTTATGACACCCCTTGTCTTTTTTTGATCAGTCGTGGATCCTAAAATAGCAAAGGAATATTTTAAAATTAGCATATAACATACACTGAATTGGTTACGTAAACAAAATTATTAAACTTATATATTTCACCAATGTAATGTGAAAGATCATACCTACAGTGCTTGCAGAGGTAGCACTAACACTGGGAAGAATAATGTCGTTTACTGGTGACTGATTTTAAAAAGCTGGAGGCATCTCTTGAGAAGTTGATGGAGAACAAATATTACGTCGCATATTTAAAAGTTGTACATACTTTTCTCTAGGGTGAGTAATAGGCACAGATGTGACATCTCTTGGTGTTGGAGTAGGCTCACAAGGTGTAGGTGTGTGATCTTCTAGCTATGTAGGAGCAGATGGATCATCAGCTACACTTCCAAGAAGCTGATAGTATTGCGACTACAGTTGTGTTAGTATTAAGCTGCTTGGTGCAACCTTATTCTTCTTCTTGGGTAGACCAGGTCCTATGTTAATCACCTATATGTTTACGTGAAGTTTACTGTAATTTATAATATTGTAGCATAGTAACCAAGAAACACAACAAGAAAGGCAACAGAAGTAGAATTTTCATTTACTTCTCAAAATTTTCACATGTCAAAATTTACACATATAGAGGTCAACACAACACAAATTTATAAATACTTTGTTGGATTTATACTTCCAAAATGTATTCATTTACTTCTCAGAATTTTCACATTTGTATATTGGTAAAGTTAAAGATGAAGCTTATGTTACGATGCATGCATGAAGTTATACTGGAAGTGATGACACCTCTTTTATGTTCCAATCTATGCGTTAAGGAATAGGGAATAGATGAGTGAAGTTAAGGTTATTGGACCAAAGATATGAACCAGTTAGAAGTTCCTAATCACATCGAATCTATAATCAGCAAAAAGTTTGGAACTTAAAAGGGAGCCATAGATAGTCAGCATTATATTTTGTTTAACCATAGATTTTCCAGGTTCTGGAATTGGTTACAAGCATTCAAGTTTCTAAAGACAACAATGTTGCAAAGCAAATGTTTTAACTAAGTTGAATATCATAAATACCAATTCACAAGTTCAAGATATGTATATAAGTATATAAGAGTTCTACAAGAAGCATTTTCATGGGCCTAAGCTACGTTCAACTGATATAGTGGACACAATGAATTTGGAGAATACTTTTGGTAATTGAGTAAACAGAGAAAAAACCATAATAAGCAGAAAGGACAGTCTTAATTATACTAAAAAGCATTGATGAGGAAACTTTTTCAAATAAAAGATCAATTATGAAGAAGAAGAATCACAATCAATTTCAATAAAAACTGATAACTTCTAGATATTTCGGTAGAAAATGATTATTAGTTTAACATTTATAAACACCGCAATAACAACTTAAAAAGAAATCAAAATTTAAGATTCAAGAAAAAATAAATTGTAACCCCTGTATCCATATGAGTTCTTTGTCTTCTAGTGATGGGCTCTAAACTTTACTTTTATACATACTACAGAAGCACTTGAAACACCTAAAATTTTCAAGCCTAGTTAAAAAGTCAAAATAATGAAATTCAGCCACCTAACTCATGGTGAGCTTATGAATTGTAAATCTCGTACCTCAGTCAACCAATAATCTTGACTTTTTTGATTAAAGCACACAAAACTAAATTTCATAGAAGTATTCAGATTAATTGTTTAATCAGTCGAAAACCAAAATGAAGTCATTACAAAGAAGAGTTATTATTGTTTTCAAGCACCCAAATACTAAGAATCATTCAAGTATGTTTTATAGAATGCAATAAGAAAGTAACAGACTCAAATTGATTACAGAAATAAAGCTACATTCTAGTTGAACTAAATGGATTACTAAAAAAGAAGCACAAAATTCTTAAAGCTAGTCTAGTAAGGTTAGTACCATCCCTAACTACAACAGTCCATACCATGTTTAATCTACAATCTCATCATTACTAGAACAGTTAAAGAAAACACATATTATTTATGTTCAAGAAAAAGTATAATATGTTACGTAAAATTGAAGTATGAAAAAGAGACATCTAACCATTACAACAAGTGAGCACCTAAGGTCTCTTGACAAATTTCTTGAGTGGATGGACAGTGGAGAAAATGAAAACATAGGATCTGCCTATGAGGTAAATAATATAATTAAGCAAGTGATAAACTAAAATATAAGAACTATGGATTTCAAAATGAACATGGAGAACCATGGGCAATAGATCTACTCCAGTATATTACCAACCACACAAAAGTAGGTGTTGTAAAATGTAACAGAATCACTAATCACCACGTGGCTCATGTCTCAAGAAGAAGAAACCACAAATGGGACAAGAGAGAAGTTGGAAGCTCGAATTTCTAGTTAAATTAATAGAAACAAAGAGTTAGAGATATTTAATGTTGCTAGGAAGAAAGATTTAATAGTGACACTTACACAATTTCTGCAATCCTTATGGATTGCATTTTCTTCAATAATGAGAAATTGATTAATGTAATTTAATGTTTTTTTTTATTAATTTTGGCTTATATTAGATATGTTTTACACAAGTATATACTAGTGCTTGTCACTTAATGGAGTTGTTGTTTCTATTTTTAACAGGGTGAGCTCTAATTCTAACTAAAAACAACATTTAGAGAGTCTAATCTAATGTTGAAATAAAGGGCTGAATAAAATCTGCATACAACAATGAAGAGAAAACAACAAAGGCTCAATTGCATAATAAGAATTTCTTCATCATAGTCTGATGGACTCTTCTAAAAATATCACATTCGTTCTCACTACTACTTGTCTCTAAGTCCTCAAAATCGTCATTCAAATGTTGCTCGGAATTCAATAAAACATTATTTATTACATCAAATGCAATATCATTTTGATCTAAAAACTCTAAGGAACATTCCTTGACTTCAATTGGAACTTCATCAGACTCCTCAACATCATTTGAACCTTCTTCATTACCATGCAAATGGATATCATACGCAAGTCTAACTTCACATTCTTGCATAATCTGCCAATTTAGACTGAATAACAAATCTTCCACATAAAAAACTTACTTCTCTTAGTTTGCCAAAACAAATAAGTCATCCTTAAACTAAAACATATTTAAGTTGATGCTTTTCACAATATGGTTGAACCTCATATTTGAATTTCCAAAATCGTACCATTTGCACTTGAAAAGCACAACATTTTTACCCCAACATATTCAAGCCTGATAATATTTGTCAGCTACCCAAAAAATGTAATATTATCTTCCCCATAACTTCCTAACACTGCAATACCACTATTTTGTGTAATGCTACGTAGATCACAAGCTTCAGTGCAAAATTGCATGCCATTTGTATTACATACAGTTTACTTCTGCATCAAACTATAAGGTCCATATGCTAATGCATACAAAGACTCAAAGATATTTCCTTCACAGGAGCTAGTTAATGTCTTCATCTATAACAACAAATGAAAATTAGTTAATAATATATAATGATTAGTGTACACCACGTACAAACCTTCTTCTCACACGATGCTTTAACCATAAAGAAAATTGTTTTCTATATCTCCTGTTAACATATAATGGTCTTTGTTGCCTCAACTCATCCATGTGCTCACTATGGATGAAAAAAAATTCAATCAAGGTTAAATGAAATAGCTCTACTTATTACATAACTTAATTTCACAATAGGTTAGAAAAACTTACTCAATAAAGGGCCTAATCTCGTGATAATTCATAAGCACATACCAATGTGCAATCTCTAGCTCATATGTAGGAAGAGCAATTGTTTTTACCAGCACCAATTGGCCTCTATCATTGGAAGAACGCTGATATGTACTACCAATAACCATTTCATTGATTTGCTCTAACTCATTAAACTTGGTTTCAATTCCTTTTAAATACATTGAATAGAACGTCATGTACTCTTTAAGAACAAACGTTTCAGCAATTGATCCTTTTGGATGTGCTTTATTTCTAACAAATCTCTTTAGTGTACCTAGGAATCTTAACAAATGATTAACCATAATTAGATAGGATACTATTTAGTTAAATTTTAAGAGTGATATGATAAATTTAAATAATACCCCTCAATTAGATACATCCATCTATACGCAACTAGTCCACCAAGTAAGGCTTCATTTGGCGAATGAATAGCTAAATGTACCATGACATCAAAGAATGTCAGTGGGTACATCATTTCAAGTTTTCATAAGATTAAAGTTATGTAATCACACATCTTTTGTACGTCATCCTTATTCAAACTTCGTCTACAAATTTGACGAAAGAAGTCCCCCAACTCCATTAAAACACCTATCGTATCTTTATTCATGATGGCATGCATGCCTATTGGAAGAATGCTTTGTAATAGTATATGACAATTATGAGATTTAAGTCTGGTAATCTTCCTTTCATCAACATTAACACATCTAGATATATTAGATGCGTAACCATCTGGAAACTTCACCTACTTTACAAACTCACAAAACTTTTTCTTCTCATTGGAAGACATTGTATAGCATGCTGGAGATTTTGCCACAATAGTTCCATCAGCTGCTCTTTTCAATTGCAATTTCTTCCAAATGTTCATATCTTACAAATTAAGCCGAGCCTTGATTGTATCTTTGGTTTTACCTTCAGCATTCATCAAAGTACTTAGGATATTATCACAAATATTCTTTTCTATATGTATGACATCAAGGTTATGCCTCAATCTTAACTTATGCCAATATGGTAGATTAAAAAGAATACTTTTTTTATTCCAATTCAACTCTCCTTCCAATCTTGTTCTCCTCTTATTATTGGGGTTCTTTCTATAATATATATTATGCACATGATATAATTGTTCCACTACATAATCTCCATCTAGTACGTTAGGTATAGGTCAATGATCACTCTTGCCATCAAACAACTTGCTTTTTCTCTATGGACGATTGTAAGGAAGAAAACGCCGATGGCCTAAGTAACCAATCTTACTTCTTAACTTACAAGAAGGAGTGTGCTTGTTACAAATAGGGCATGCCTTATAGCCTTTAGTGCTCCACCCAGAAATATTACTATAGGTTAGAAAGTTGTTGATAGTGCACAAGGGCATGAAATTTCACAATCTTTGCCCTTTTTTTCATCCACAAAATTTATAAACATTCTCACGCCATCAATGTATTCATAGGAAACCCTAACATTGTTCATCCAACTCTTATCCATAGAGCAAAAAATATCTATTAATTAAATATAAAAATGAGAACATTATGTTATGTTAGTGGCAAATCAACAAAGATTCTTACTCGTATGCTTAATGAGGTATTTTATAACCAAATCATATATTTGCTACTTAATCTAAACGAACATTATTTCTTTACTTAAAGATTGTATATATATGATAAATTCATGAGAATTAACTATGTATGATAAATCAAATATGCAAGAATAAATGATGTTTTTGGATCTAGTGGTGTATTGGCTATCTAACTAATGTAAGTTTTTACCAAATTATAAGTTTTAACATATTACGTTTAACTATACTTGTCTTTTAATAGCAAAACAATGTTGAATAAAATTTAGCACAAATTTTATATCTCCATTCAATAATAAAAAGTAAAAAGTAGCAAAACATATTACTATCTCTCTTTAATGTTCTTAATGAATCATTTAACTCACAAAAGTAAACCACTTTATTAAGGTAGAACATGATAGATTTAATTGATAGGTTTTTTAGATAAGAACTTTATGATATAACAAAATATCATTTTTGTAAAGTACAAGGGAAATGTTGAATACAATTAATTTCCCTCTCCTGATTCTCGCGAAAAGAAAAACTTTTGTTAATATTGTTGTTTATCTAACGTAATTATCCTAAAATGATATTTTCATCCCACACCCTTTTGTGTAATTTATTTTTGGCACAATCCAGTAACCAAAAAACACTCTTTGTAAATTAAAAAATGAACTAATAATTAACAGAAATTCATGAAACTAGGTAAAAGAGGAAAATCCAAGATCCATAATTGTCACCATCTGTCCATCCAACATAAAACTTATTCAAATTTAACATGTTTATCATTTAGAGTCTTAGGTGCTATAGAAACCCAAATACATACTGTGGGCTCCTATAGTATATACTTACCACTGAATTGCATGGTTTCTGACTATTGATCATTTGTTTAAACTTGAACAACTTTGAATTAAAGTGATTATGATGAAATTTGTATATTTTATCAAGTTTTAATACATGGGCATATTTTTTTTCAAATATTTATATTTTAAAAATTATCACTTATTTTATTCCTTTTTATGTAATTATTATAAAATTCTCTTTATATATTCTGCTTATTTTTATTCCGTTTTTATGTAGTAAATAGAAAATAAATATAAGAATTATGTGATAAATAAGTAATAATTTACTGGTGAGTGAATTGCACTAAATCTTTGCTAGAATTCAACAATGAGAACTTGTATAATTTACTGGTGAGTGAATTGCACTAAATCTTTGCTGGAATTCAACAATGAGAACTTGTATACTCGTTGAAGTAGCTTAAAATGTTGGTGGATAAGTAGGTTCCATTGCCAAACTTTATTGACCTTGTAGTTTACTCTCCACTAGAAATGACATTCCTAGAAAATCCTTCCCGGTAGTTTCAAGACAATTTGATCTTTTGAATCTTCATTAAAGGTCCAAGTGGATTACAAAATAGCCACTTAAAGTCTACTTATTATATCCCATTCTTTCAAGTAGCCTCCAATGGTATATTAAATTACTATGCAACATGTGTCTGTTTTTGAGTTGGCATCAGTTAATTAATTAATCTAAAGATTTGTCCTTTTGCTTAAATTTAGATTTCACTACATTATCCTAATGAAATGGATACCTAACCTACCAACATAAGCACATCATCTCTATCTCACGCATCTGCAATCTTCTTCTATTCTTCTCACAATAATATCTTTAAGGCATAAGCAAATTCCTCTCCACTTCTATTATTACTATTGTTTAATATAAATAAGTTTAGATTTTCGGTTAAATTAATAGCTGAAATGTATTGATCATCTGGAGAAAGCCATTGTAATACTATAATTCTTTGTTGTGGGGAGAAAAAGTATTAATTTCTAATATATGGAAGGGTAAAATTTGCAGAGTTAAAAAAAAGTTGAAAGCATATATATAGGACTTGCATGTTCAAATACATACCAATTACAACCACAAGTACGGCATATAACTTTATGTATACCTTTGACATAAGCAATTAGATATTAATAAATTAATTAAATTATTATAAGTTACATGTGCCTAGAGAGGGTAAGGATTTTGATACCAATGAGGATACCAATGGGGACAACTAGGTTGATTCATTTTCTATAATTTCATATCCTAACAAATGGATTCATTTTACTTCTTAAAATGTAAGAGTTTTTAGGAGGCAAGATGTATCTCTACTACTTCTTGGTTCATGGCCTAACTATTCAAGCTCAAGAAACATTTTATAAAGACGTCACTTGTAGAATAGGGAATGGCAAGTCTACTTATTTATGGTTAGACAACTAGAGTAAGATAAGCCCTCTTAGTATAACAAATATGATGTCAAGTCTCCTCTATATTTTCCCTACTCTCTCTAAGGTAGAAGGAGTTATTGAAAGCAATGAATGGTCAAGTAATTTTATAGGCAATACCCTAATCCGATATATTATTCCATATACAAACTTAATCTTTAAAGGGGGGGGATACATACATATGGAAAAAACATATACTAGGATCATTCTCTAACTTTTCTTATACTGGAACATTCTAACCACAACACTAAAAAGTATATTGACTCAACTTCATTTGTTTCACACAAGCTCAACCAAAAGTTTCATTCTTTAGAACTGTCCATCTCTCTCACACGCATAACACAAACATATACATAAAAAGCCAGATTTCTAAGATTGAAGGCTATGTCATACTAATCAGACTTAACCAAATTGATTTTCTAGTATTTAATGGGTATGAATGTACATATGTAAATAATTCTTGATTATACTCTCAACTAATTGAAAACAATGTAGTCTTCAACATCCATAAACAATAAATGGTTATTTTGTAATAAACCTAACACGGTAAAGATTAAAAATTTCAAAACGAAACTTGTTCAAGGTACAAAAAATAGATGGGCATTTTGCAACTCCCGAAATGAACAATCCCTCAAAATACATTAAAAAGGTAGAGAAAAGACGAAAATACCTTAATGAACTACGCCAGAGAAGACGAACTATAATGCCCAAAAATGCAGCAGCTCAACAGAGAACACGTAGACGACAGACGACAGAGCAATCTGGAGGAGGAAGAATGACAGAGCAGATCTAGAGAAGGAAATAGCGTGCAGATGGGGGAGGGAAGGGTACTCAGGTAGACTTTTTAACAAAACCAAACAACATCGTTTTTCTCCTGGAGGCAGAATGTTTTAAATACCCCAACAGTGACTTTTTATACAACAAAACATCGTGGTCTGTATTTTATGATGTTTTATTTGTAAAATTTCACAAAAATTGTCACAAATCCTTGACGTTTTTCATAAAACGTTGCAGAAAATTCAAAATTTTTTGGACATTTTTTAAACGTTAAGAAAATTCTTCATAATCCACAACATTTTATCAGTAAAATGTCACAGATTGTATTATTTTTTATAGTGATAATCCGATAATTATCTAAAACCAACATTTCTACTTGCTAAGTACTGCCCACAACTGTGTTAGCAGCTACTGCATCTGTCCACGATCATAAGTTAAGTTCTGTGATTATTGCCTAGCTTATTTTCTTGCGAATTTCCAGATTCAACATCTTCATTACAAATTCTAATCACCTTCATTTCAATGCATATATCATTTCTCAATTACACCTTATCCAAGCTTAAATCCCTTATCAAATTCATGTCCAAAGCCATTCACTTGAAATCTCACATCCATAGTCCTTTTTATGTATCAAAACCAAAACAAAAATTATCATAAAGCATCATTTTTCCATCACTCAATTACCAACGTCTTAACACGTATTTCATGCGAATTCAATTATCATAGCACTTGTATGAATACATGCTATAAAGTTTAGAATTCTTTTACATGTTTAACTTAAAATTCCAACTCCAAAGAACAAGATAATCTAACCCTTCCAAGCAATCAGCACACATCTAAGATCAAAGTGCAAATTTCGGCACTAACAAGACAATAACACCGAAAATAGCAGGACCTACTTCTTGATATAGTAACTTATAATGATTCCAAGTGAAGTTAATCCAAAATCAAACAAAATTCCAGAAGTTAACAGAGAGTGAGAGGTTTTGGTGGAGAGTAGCAAAGTAAAGGAATGAAGAAAGGGTGATTCATCACCCACCTCACTCTTTGGATGCTAGGTGTTCTTGATTTATTCAAACCACATGTCACACATGGAGGTAAGCTACTTGTCCTTCAATGAAGCCATCTACATGACTTCATGTGTGGCTGTCAAATGTCACAATTCAATTAGGTCACTTGCCACTTAACTGATGTTTCCAAATTTCATTCAAAGTATAGGCTTAGTTATACTAATTTTCATGTACCAACTGGTCTTGCCACTTGACAATTTTCCTATTGCAAATTTCTATTTTAATACCTCAATTCTCTAATGGTAACAATTAATTTCAAGTCACTAAATATGATCCATTAAACCAAAATTCAAGAAATATGCGATTTACAATCATATTATAATTTTAACACCTATCATATATACTTTCATAAATATATAACATTTCAACTAGGGTATAATTTGGGGCCTTACAATTCTCTCCCCCTTAAAAGAATTTCTTCCTCAAAATTCATACCTGATGAGAACAGCTGAGGATATTGAGCTATCATAGTTGGCTCTGGTTCCCAAGTTGCTTCTTCGAGTCCATGGTGTTGCCAAAGTAGTTTAAACAGAGGTATTTGCTTATTTCTGAGTTGTCAGACTTCTCTGGCTAAATTATATACAGAACCCTTATTTATAAGTCAAATATGGTTGTACTTGAATTTCTTACACAGGAATCTTTTGTGTACCATTAGACTGATATTTTCTCAAAATAGAAACATGAAACATATCATGCAACTTGGCCAATTCTTCAGGAAGAGCTAATTGATAAGCCACTAGTCTGACACTCTTAAGAATTTCATAAGGACCAATATAATGTGGGCTAAGCTTACGTTTCTTCCTAAACAGAATTATGTGTTTCCATAGCGATACTTTCAGGAATACCTTATAACCTACCTAATACTCAATATCTTTTATTTTTAAATCAACATGGGACTTCTGCCTATCACTATTAACTTTCAATCTTTGTTGGATAACTTGAACTTTCTCTTTAGTATCTTTCACAATATTATGCCCAATCATTTTGTTTTCACTTAATTCAGTCTAACATACTGAAGTTCTACACCTCCTACCATATAAGGCTTCATAAGTCGCCATACTAATACTAGTCTGATAACTATTGTTGTGAACAAATTCCATCAGAGAAAGATAGTTATCCTAACTTCCTAGGAATTTTAATACACAACCCGGAGCATATCTTCCAATATTTAAATAACTTGTTCAGATTGTCCATTCTTCTAGGGATGGAAAGCGGTACTAAACTTGACTCTAGTAGTCAAAGTCTTTTACAGTTTTTTCATAATCTAGAAGTAAGTCAAGGATCACGATTAGAAATAATAAATAGTGGTGCTCCGAGCAACCTCACTATTTCATTCACATATAAGTCTGGAAGCCTATCAAGTGAATAAAATAATCAGGACAAACAAGCAGAAAGTGAGCAAACTTGGTGAACTTATCAACAATCACCCATACGACATTATGCTTCCTTTGAGTGAGAGGAAGTCTAACAACAAAATCCATGGTAATGTTATCCCATTTCCACTGAGGAATCGAGATAGGATGTAACAAACCAGATGGAACTTAATGCTTGGCTTTAATTTGCTAACATGTCAAACATTAGGATATATAATCCACTACATCACATTTCATACCTGACCGCTAGTAATGTTGTTGCAGATTTTGATACATCTTATTTCCACCAGGATACATTATGAAGAGAGTATTATGGGCCTCACATAATAACTTTCTCTTCGATTCATCATTAGTTACCATACATAATCGATTTTTATAATACAGATCACCATCTCCTTTCATAGAAAAGTCTGGTTGTTTGCTTTTTCGAGTCACCAAAATAAGTTGTTGCAACTTATCATAAACTTTCTGAGCATAAAAAATTTCTTGCCTCAAGGTAGACCTAGCTTTCATTTAAGCTATTAAGGCCTTATTAGATATAAGTCTTCTTTCACTCTACTGCACTGATAATGCTGAAATAGTCTTCAAACTTAAGGCATCATCCATGACATTAGCCTTACCTAGATGGTAATCCATAATGTAGTTATAATCTTTAAACAGTTCCAACCAACATTTGTCTTATATTAAGTTCCTTCTGAGTAAGCAGATACTTCAAACTTTTATGATCAGTAAAAATCCTACACTTTTCACCATACAAGTAATGCCACCATTTTTTTAAAGCAAACACTACTGCTATAAGTTCAAGATCAAATGTAAGGTAGTTCTATTTGTGAGGATTTAGTTGCCTCGATGCATATGCAACTACCTTCCCATCCTGTATCAAAACACAACCTAAACTATTTCTAGATGCATCACCAAACATAGCATATTCCTTACCAGAAGTAGGTTGAGCCAATATAGGAGCTTCAGTAAGCATTCTTTTAGTTGATCAAAACTAGATTGACATCTAATAAACCATTCAGACTTTAATCCTTTTCGTAGCAGTTTAGTCAAAGGGGATGCTATTACCGAGAATCCCTTTATGAACTAGTGATAGAAACCTGCCAAACTCAGAAAACTTCTCATTTTTGTCACACTACGTGCTGGCTTCCAATTAACAATTGCTTCAATCTTACTGGGATCAATTTTGATCCCTTGATAAGAAATAACATGTCCTAGAAAAGATACCTCCTGAAGCCAGAAATCGCACTTACTTAGCTTAGCATACAACTACTTTTTCTGTAGGGTTTATAACATAACTCACAAATGCTCAACATGATTATGCTCATTCTTAGAATAGACTAGGAAATCATCTATAAACACCCCTACAAACTGGTCTAAAATGGGCTTAAGTACTCTATGCATCTGATCTATGAATGTAGTTAGAGCATTAGTTAACCCGAATTTCATTATTAAGAATTCATAATGTCCATAACAGGTCCTAAATGCAGTCTTCAAAACATCCACATCTTTCACACGAAGTTGATAGTATCCTGATCGCAGATTTATCTTTAAAAATACTCCTGCATCTTTCAATTGATCAAAAAAATCTTCTATCCTTGGTAACAAATACTTATTCTTGATGGTGACTCTGTTCAGTTTTCTGTAATCAATGAACATCCAGAGATTATCATCTTTCTTCTTAGCAAACAAAACTGGTGCTCCCTTAAGTGAGACACTAGATCGAATGAGCCCTTTATCCAGTAGCTCTTACAGTTGAACCTTCAAATCCTTCAATTCAATAGGAGCCATTCTATATGATGCTCTAGATATAGGAGCAGTGCTAGGCCTAACTTCAATAGAAAAATCTACTTAACTTTCAGGAGGGAGTCCAGGCAGCTCTTAGGCTATGTTTGGTTGAGGGGTTGAGGATGGAAGGTGATGGAACGTAACACGCTTACATCGTTTGGTTGAAGGTTTCATAATGGAATGGAATGGAATGAGATGCAAGCGGAGGGTTTCATGTTACGTTCCATTCCATCATAAACAGTGAAAATAAGAAACGTCCGATTCGGAGGGTTTAAGATGGAACGTAAACTAATAAATGTATACTACCTAATATACCCTCAATAATTTTCATAATACCAACTATGACCAAGTC
>JANQBM010000005.1:20027302-20078323 GCA_025594535.1 Erythroxylum domingense | reverse complement strand
ATTTACAATTACTGGTTTTATGATTAAATGTATGTGATGCCATGTGGAGTTTCTATAGTGATTGCACGTAACGCTCCATTATCTTAGGATATGTATCGGAATGACCTACGGGCGTTCCGGTGCGTACCCTAGGGTAATAGGGTGTTACAAAAAATGAGACAGAAGATAGGTTCAGACAAAGCCAAATGAAAAGGCAGAAGAATTGGAAAAAGACAAATGCAATGGGAAAATTGCTATAACTTTCCCTACAGATATTGGATTTGTATTTTCTTTATACGGTTCGAAAAAGGACTTCAAGATATACAACTTTTCTAAAAACTTCAAAGACAGATTCTATCTTCTAAAGGGTCAAAAGTGAGACAGAATATAGGTTCAGACGAAATGAAAAGGTAGACGAATTGGAAAAAGATAGACGCAATGGGAAAATTACTATAACTTTCCCTACATGTATTGGATTTGTATGTTCTTTATACTGTTCAAAAGAGGAATTCAATATCTACAACTTTCCTGAAGACCTCAAAGACATATTCTATCTTTTGAAGGGTCAAAAATGAGACAGAATATAGGTTCAGAAGAAGCCAAATGAAAAGGCAGACAAATTGGAAAAAGACAGACACAATAGGAAAATTGCTATAACTTTCCCTACAGATATCGGATTTGTATGTTCTTTATACGTTCGAAAGAGAACTTCAAAATCTACAACTTTCTTGGAAACCTCAAAGACAGATTCTATCTTTTGAAAGGTCAAAAATGAGACGGAAGATATACGATGAACAGTAACCCAAAAGAAGTTTTGTGAACAGTAACATAGAAGATAGACCCATAAGATAGGTATAGACGAAAAACAGAAGAAGCAAAACATAAAAGAAGATGACATCATCACAGAAGAAACATAGAAGAAGATGACATTATCACAGAAGAAGCAAAACATAGGAGAAGCTAAAAGTAGAAGAAGCAAAACACAAAAGAAACATAGAAGAAGATGACATCATCACAGAAGAAGCAAAACATAGGAGAAGCTAAAAGTAGAAGAAGCAAAACACAGAAGAAATATAGAAGATACATCTTCCTTTATAAGGACCATAACTTTCAGGTTAGAGGTCCAAAAATTTCATGCTATATATCGTTGGAAGATAAAAGAATGATCTATAATTCTCAAGAAGGCAACTTTGCCATCATCTATCTAGATCAATCCCAAATTTTCCCCCATAAAGTCTAAAGACGAATTTTACATTCATCTACTAATGTACTGCACCCAGTTCTCAACTTTATGACAAATTTTGTGATTCTTAAAGATAAAATTAATGCGATGTCTTCATAAGAAATGTAGTTATATGTTTCTAATTTAATCCAATCAAGGAATCGTCTCATTTGGATCACTAGAGAAAAAGTTATGGTTAACAGACCGAAGCACACTCAGTGCACATTTTTCAGATCAACCACCACTCTGGTTTCCAAATCTTTCCTTATCACAACTCATACCAAAATCACTCTTTCTACTCCCTCTACTTCTCATTTCCAATAAAAAAATCATATTTAAAAACAATCATATCCGGAAGTTGTCAACGAATACATATACTCTTATTTTTTTGTATGCGCAAAGATTCAAATTCACATGCATGTATGCTGACATGCTGCTCGGCATGAAATGAAAATTTTTCTAACTCTCACATTGCTATTTTCTCCATTATTGAAATCTGGGTTCTAATCCTTAATATAGGGATGAGATGTTACACTCTACATTTTCCAATATCCTTTCTTTTTTAACTAAAGTCTCATCAATGAAGTTTCGTGTGTTGCCTCCATCAATGAGTATATGAACCATTTTTCGATTAAAAATTCTTTTTACCTTCATTTGTTTAAATGAAATAGCAGCAGTACCTGTCATGGCCTACATGGCAATTGTATGATAATGATTAGGTGTTATGTCTTCCTCTTATCCATCTTCTTCCTCCTCTTATTATACGACATACATACGAAATTACTTCTTGTATTTATGTCTAGGTGTAAGTTTCTCATCACACCAGAAGCATAATCATTTAACCTCCTTTGATCAATCTTCTTGCTGCTTATTGCTTTTGTTACCTTAACATCATTATTAGATGTTATAGGTTTGGATAATAATCATTCATTCCTTGCACCAGAGACTGATAAATTCTCCGTTGTCTTTTATAAGTTGCTACATAGTATTGAAACGCAAATTTTTTTTTCTTAGGTGCTTTATAAGCTTATTGGATGTGCCTCAAATTAAGTAGTTTAACAGAATACTCTATCTCTAATTTCAACCCCTTCATTAACAAACTTACCAAATAAGTGTCAAGCATCACTAACTTATGTGACAAAAATATCAAACTTGACACAATAGTCCTTCACTGATGTCATTTGCTTTAATTCCTTAAACTCTCCGGCTAGCTCCTCAAACAAAGACTCTCCAAATCTCTGTTCAAGTGCTATGAGATATTCATCAACTAATTGGCTCCATCGTTAACCTGTTTCTTAGGTATAATTGATTCCAAGACAAAGCTTCCCCATCCAAATGCATGGCTGCAATTCCTACCTTCAATTCTGCGGGTGTTCTGTCCAGTATGAAAAATTGCTCACTTTTAAAAATCCAGCTTCATAATCCTCTCCATCAAAGATTGAAAACTCAATCTTGTTGAATCTTACAGGTATGGTGTACCCATCATTTCCTTTGAAATTCATTGCAATGCATCTCCGGTACCCTCGTATCTTCTTCCACAGTTAAGTGGTTCGTGTTCCTCTCCATATATAGCTACATTATCAACTCCTTCAATTCTTTAATTTTTTTTCCCTTTCGCTATTACTTCAACCAATCTTCCTTCAAGAATCGTTGATCTAATACCACTTCTTTGTGATGCAAAAGGGTTTGAGTAAATATTGTAATTAGGGTTTAATAGTAATGGTTATTTTGCAGAAAATATCAAGAGCAGGGAAAGAGACAAGTAGAGAGGATTATTTATTATGTTCGTTAAACCCTTCACCAACGGCTATTATAGTGATTAGCTTCTTTATTTTCCTTTCTTACACGTGTACGTATACAACGAAGTTGTTTCATTCACGTCGTATTTACATGGCCAACAAGACCAAAGTCATCTCGTTCATCTTCTCTGTTACTTTAATTTCTTCCTTCTGCCTCTCGCTCCTGGATGAGCTGTATCGTAAATCTTTTTTAAACTTACTCACGCTTATCTCTTTGTATCAACCCTTCCAAAATTCACTCCTTCAGTTGCCCAGTAATTCCTCCATCAGTTTCATTTCATGTCCTTTGTTCATTATTGACGTTCAGGAAAGAGATCTAGTATCAATTAATACAACTATATAATCGGATAGAGCTAACAACTCCAATGGTGGAGTTTGGATGAAGTTTAAGATTCCAGCGGAAAGAACATAACCTAAGAAGCGAGAGAAGAGAAATCAAGAGTAACTTTTCTAACTAAAATAGGGAAATCATAGCAGCTAACTTGGATACTATAGCTGATCTAACTGACCCAATTAGTTTTCATGAACACCGTAAATAATGTGAATGTTTGTCTATTATTTCATAACAAAGCAGGCGCATTCTTTTCATTAACAACACCCGAATAAAGAAATTTCCCACTTCAGAACAGAAGCCTGTGTGTACTAAAATAGAGAATGGATGGATATGTTGAAGTCCAACATCAGTACCTTTACATTAATATTTCTTTCTCAATGCACAATGGCTCATCGCCAAAAATAAATGGAGCAAAGGAAAAATATGTGAAGTTCGAAAAGAAAAACTTCAGAAACGGCAAATCTGAAAAACTATCAACTTAGCTTTCTCTTCAGATTCTAAGCTTGCCCTCCGTTGCCTTTTGCTTTCTAAGCTCACCAAATAGTGAAAACTGCCTACCTTTGTGGCGCAATCGAGCAGGGTGTCCTTTAGCCTGTTTAACTCAAAAAATTAGAAACGATAAACATGCAATTCGTAGAAAAGAAGGGAAACAGTTTACCTTTGCCGTGTGAGGTTTCTTGGTATTCCAGCAGAACAGTGCACCGCAACCTCCACTTGCCGTACTTGATTCATAACCCCTAAAGACAAAGCAAACATGAGTCTAGTCTAGCACTCGTGTGACACTGCATAAATGCAACATAGAGGAATTTTCATCCCTATCCTATGTTTCCGGTATTCCATACAAACAGGAAACATGTCCTTTCTACATGATTATCAAACTCTGTCCAGTTAGATTCAGGATATTGTTGAAATTCTTATATTTCACAATTACAGTTGAAATAAGACGGAACAGAGGTGATGGTTTGATAAAGGAAATTCTTACAGCAACCAGAAAAGGGGAACTCGTTATCTTTCTCCTTTCTAAAGATAACTTTTGTCAAGTACCTCCACTAATCCCGCTACCCAGCTGATTGCATATAATGCCACTGGTATACACCTATCATAGACCAATTTCATTTGGATTTATTTGACAGGGATGCATAGGTGCAATCCACCTTTTAACTACAGCAGAGTCTTCCCCCTTTCAGTCCATAAGTGGAGCTATTCCAAGGTCTTAAACATATTTGATAGCAATTCTTAGGATACAATATGTGGTACCATCTATACAGTTCTTAGTTGTCAACTATCTCATTACCGATATAAAATTGCAATGACGAGTAAACAATAAGAAGGGAAAAAAAAAAAAAGAATGACGCTCTATGCTCCTTGTAGAGAACTGCTAATGCATTTTGGCCACCACCAAGTTAGCATCCAGCTGAAGAAAGTACCTAAATGCCCTCTTTAAGAAGCCATGTTTGGATCATCTTACCAACTCTGGAAATTGATGTTGAAAGTAAGCTTATTAACGTTCAATATTCCACTAGTATCAAATTCATAAAGTCTTAAGAGTGCCTAAACTCTATGAAAGACACAAAGAGGCTAATCCATGACGCAAAAGCAACCTACTGACATAACCAAATTGTAGAAAATCCAACCTCAGTAATTAAAAAGAAGTGGTATCATAAGCTTTGACAAAATGAAATCATATTGATGGACTCACAGGCTTTCTTTATTGGCACGGCCCGGGAAGCTGTTGTCATGCAACAAACTTGGGGATATTGGACAACAATTGGCACTTTTTTTAGACTGATCCTTCTGGAGAGCTTTCTGATCTTGCATCTTTAAGAGTTTGATATCATGATTTAACTCGTCTCCCCAATGCTGTGAGGACAGGTCCCTTGGACTTACAGATGCCACCTGATTCTGATACATCTCCTCTTGAGGCAGCACCTGATTCTTCTCAGGTTTCAAACGGCTCAAGGATCGTGGGGTGCCTTTTTCTGCAGCCTGCAACCAGGCAGTTTCTAATCTCTGCTCATGGATAATCGATTCTATTCTTTGCATTGGTATTTCCTGCCTCACTTCTTTGAGACTACTATTTTCACCATTGGCTTCACAGGGCAACTCAAGTGGAGAAGATTGATAGGTTTGGTTCAGCAACATTAACGACTTGGAGTAATCTCCTCCATTCAGATTACCTTCCAAATTATTGAAGCTTCCTCTGGATAAGTTCAACTCTGGTTGTGAGGCCAAATCAGAGTGGCCATCAGCAGCCCCATAGTACTTGGTACTTCTTTGGGACTTAATTGCCAAAGTTTTCTCTGTCCACTTCTGACTATCCTGTAACTTGATTCTATTTGAATCACTCATGGCACCATCAATATCTGATATATGGAGAATTCTAACCTCCACATTATGCCTAAGAACCATTTCAACTGAATTTGTGATACTGCTCAAAAACCTTTCTGCCCTGGCTTTGATATTTTCATCTTCAAATGCAACATAGACAACCAGCATACCTGCATGTTGAACAATAATATCATGTGTTATAGAAAAAGAAGAGGGATGACAGCAAAATTCCTAATGCATCATACTACACACATTTTCACACAAATACAAACAGAAAGGGGAACATGGGGCCTCAGAGTAATAAAGACATTTTGGACTTGACCATTGAATACTAGAAAGTTGAATAAGCCATCATCATGAATCATCAAATTACCGCACTTCTCCACATGTTTGTTTTGTCTTCTTTCTTAATGGCTTATAAAATAAGTCTGATGCTAGCCAACAATCAAGCAACTAAACAGCACAGTATAGATTTTGGATGGATAGGATAATTAAATAAACGCCTATCATCTGAACAAATGGACACGTCAATTCATTAGCTACCAGTATTCCTTCCACTTCCAGAGGAACTTTTTCATGAACTAAGTAGTTATATAGTTGGATTTAAAAATAGTACCAGAAAATGATAAATATTCATTGTGGCTGCAACAGCATAAAAGATGAATTCAACCATTAGTTTTGAGTGATTCAGTGATGGCACTACTTTTCTTTTTTTGTCACAATCAGGGGCCTAGCCCTACTCATTTACATAATTATTATTGGCAAACTGCTATCCAAGATATCGAAGTGCAGATTTGTCACATGGGATGGCCACCCAATTAACAAAGTAATCACACATAAAACTTGGGCATACAACCAGGAACTTGTAGCATATTGATCACAAAAGCGTTCCACATTATTAAACCAATTGTCTATAGTTTCAGTAGCATGCTAGATAATGGCAACCAAATAGTCACTACAGCACGTCATTGATAATCACCAGTAAGCATCATATAGGTAGTCTATGATTGATCAGATATAGATCCCATTTACTAGAGTGAAAAGACGGTACAGAGTAGTAAAATTTAACAAATCATGGTTTGGTTACTAGGAGTTAATTGGGAAACAAAGGATTGTCTGGGCATACCTTCAACTTCAGATATGGACAAAAGCTTTCCATGAGCATGTAGCAATTGCCTCAGTGTCTTTGAGTGGCACCTATCAATACACTTACTCCAGATATCATCCAACTCTAAGTTTCTAGAGCTAAATCCCTCACTTGTAATCATTTCATCTTCCCATGAAGGAGACGAGGTATGACTACGCATTGGTTTTTTATGAGGGGGGTTGCCATTAAATATATGTTCCTCTTCATGGCTAGAATTTCCATTTAATACTTTGTACAAGGAAGCAGGGTAACCTGATATATGGGACAAGTTATGGGCATCTGACTTCTGTTTGTAAAGAGCAGCATCTCTTGAAGCACTTGAAGGATCATCATCAGTTGTTCTTGAGCTCTGTCTCCTACTACTGCTTGACTGAGTGATTTCTGGTGAAGGTACTGAACCAAGCTGTAAAAGAGTTGCAGTGAACCATGTTGAACGGTCACTTGAAACTCTTAACTGTTTCTCAGCATCTGAGAGAAGCTTCAAAGCATGCTTTAATTTCTCCAGTTCTACTTCGTTTACTATAGATTAAAGGGAAACACAACATTAGCAGAAGAAGCATTAATGATGAAGAAAACTAGATATTTGAAATGTCTAAATATGATCAAGATTCCTTTTTCTATACACATATATATCAGAATTAAATTCATACCTATATTTTGTAAATAATATCTTTTTGATAATTAGAAATTTCAATGTCTCAATGTAAGAGCTAACAAGTTAACCCCAAAAGATAGATGCAACAAAACACTGCAATACCGTCATTAATCATACTCAACTCATCTTTTCTAAGATGTCAAATCTATACAAGCTCTCTTCTTGAAAGGCGGGGCTATTCCCCTTTGAAGTTATGTATGGGATCAGAGCCATTTGTATTAACATTGTACACACTTCAATCAGTCACTGAAGAGTAGAGTGGCATATGTCTCCCACTCATTCTGACAAATGAAATTCAATGACAGCTATAATCTGCGGTAGTATTCAAAATCAAAATATTTATAATACTGTTAAAACTTACAAAATATTGGTTGTTTATCTCAACAGTGCCTGGCAGATAATAGATAGAAAAGCACTAACTACAGTGGTCCAAATAAACTTAGAGCACCCAATGCATATATGTAAAAGTATGGTTATCTAGTTCTATTATTAACAACAGGTGTTGCAACAGAGATAAACTAAAAGTTCAAATGAAAACTTATGCTCTAGTTATCGTAGTACAGAGGTTTAAAATATTGAAATGACATCATTTTTCATCCTTTTTGCTACTAGGATAGACTGCAGAGTTTTCATACAAAAGAGTGAAGTTGACATAACCAAGGGATATATCGAATATCAAATTCAAATGAGCAGAACCCAATCTACAAGAGGAGACATCTTTCATCCATGAAACCAGTTATAGCTTGATGATCCAATTAATACAACACCTGAAATAACAGGAGTGAAGGTGATAAGCCTCTGATGAGTAAGACTGAGCTTCCAATCATATCATCTTCCATCATTAGGAGGTGCTTAAAGGGAGTAGTAACCATAACAAACTCTATATGAGTTTTTTATTGCCAGAATTGCTGCTCCAGAAGGCTTTCATTTGGCAGTTCAGCTCTATGTTTTGACATTCTTTTGCTTGCTTAACTGATTTAACAGTTTAAACGGATCTTTCAATTGTTTTAGCTGACTATAATGTTACGTGTACACATGAAGTACATACAGAAATAGGGGGAAAAAGTAATAGGAATAGAAGGGCTGTATTAAATAACTGATGGATAATGCATAGTTGCAGAAATTCAAGTTAAGGTGAATCTTTTGATTTCAACTCAGATGACATTTCAACTCAGATGACAAACACAATTCAAGCGAAGCTATCAGCATGAGAATTAAAATACTATTAGTCAATGGAGAAGCTTCAGGATCAGGGTCTGCAAAAATGTTTCCAACTATGTATGAATGCGGGTGTTGCTACTCACAACTTCTTCTGCCAAAGATTGCATTGCCATATTTTGCATCAACAGCATTATAAGTTCCAGCAATAACATCCATGATAAGACTGGCCAATTGAGACATCAGAATCATTGGATCAACACCCGAGTCCATCAAATCTCTGGCTCTTTTTACTGTTTCTGCAGTGTCTGAAGACATTGCTAACTCCAAGAGTTCCAGCAGCTTCTCGTCAGATACAATTCCCACCTGAAAGAAGAGATATTACAAATGTAAGTTCAAATTATTCTTGGGTATGCCAAAAACAAAGGTTATTTGAAAGTTTACGCTGACAAAAAAAGTTGGAAAATTAAGACCTAACAAGAGAATTCCTATTACTCAGTTCAAGCGCAAAAAGCATCTCAAAGAAACAATGAGAATAGGACGATCAGGAAGCATTCTAGCAAAGTACTCACAAGTTCATTTACAAGAGATGTAGTTATCCTCTTCCCTAGTAAACTCAGCTGGTCTAACATGGTTTCTGCATCTCGAAGTGACCCATCTGCATTTAGAGCAATCAAATCCAGAGCATCTAGTTCAACATCCAGATTCTCCTCTGCAGAAATTTTTATCAACCTCCTCACTATATCTGCATCTTTAATTTTGTTAAAAAGGTACTTCTGACATCTTGATTGAACAGTACGAGGCACATTGTCAGGATCAGTTGTTATGAAAATAAAGACCACTCGCTTTGGTGGCTCTTCAAGAAATTTGAGAAATGTCAGCCACATCTTAGATGGTAACAAGTGGCATTCATCAATGAGAAAAACCTTGTAGTGCGAGGAGACTGATGGAGGCTCCTTTGAAATCTTTTCCAAAATGTACCTGACTTTATCAATTCCCTTCTTATTGGTACCATCAACTTCCAATAGATCTCGGGTCTTGCCAGAAATGAAATCAGCACACTCAGTGCAGTATCCACATGGTTTTGTTTCTTCAGTAGACATACAATTCAGGGCAGAAGCAAAAATCCTGGCCGTTGAAGTTTTACCCGTCCCCCGGGGACCTTGGAATAGATAAACAGGGGCAATCCTTCCCTTACCAATAGCATTAATAAGTGATTGAACAACAATACTCTGGCCAATTAGTTCATCAAAAAGGACTGGTTTATATTTTTGGCTCAAACTTCGAATATTTTCTGTTATGCTTTCGTCTTCTATATCTCCCTTTAAAGCAACAATCTCTAACCCTTCTTGACTCCTACAATTTGACCACCTCTTCCCATCCAGTCTACTCAGTGCTTCGAGATCAAGCTCTCCATAGTTTGTAGAGAGCTCATCATCACTATTTCCAGTCCCAATGGATGACCCTGCTCCTCGGCCATCACCATTATATGTAAGCAGCGGCAATATGCCTTGAGCACTTCTTGCGGCAATCCTTTGCCTATTAGAAGCAGATGATGACTGACGGCATCTGTTATACATTGACCGACTTCCACACAACATGCCACTTCCTTTCCTTCTTAAGGTATCAGAAAGAGAAGGGGAATAACAATTTCGACATGCGCCTCTGCTTCTTGGTGTCCTCCTTGACCAATAGCAAGGAATTCCACATCCCTGACGACCAGGCAGCTCCACATGGTCATCAATTTCATCATCCCCATCATTGAGTGACGTCGTGGCGGCATCCCAAGATTCAACAGTGCTAGGATTTCGGCGTCGGTACCTATTATATGAACTAGTCGACAATGCAGGGGTGCTTTGGGAGCAAGAAGTGTCCCCTTTTCGACTACTTTTTAACAGTGTACGGGATGAATGAGACCAATTCTTATGTTTGAGTTTTAGCAGATGTGGAGATGCCACAGAAATCTTTCTTAAATCCTCAGAATTACTGTAGTCTTCAGTATCATCAGACTGATCTACGGAATACTCTCTTCCTACACCCAAACCACCAACCCCCATTGAAGAAGGATGACCCTTAAGCAATCTTCTTAAATTCAACTGTTTTTGTTGATATCTAGAAATAACATCCAAATGGTTAGTAGTTCTCTTACTCTTTCTCCTGATCCCCAAGGCTCTTTTCATAGAAGGGGAAACAAGAAGCGTATCTCTGCACCCAAAAATGGTCGATACAGAGCGAGAATCGCCCAGGTAAGTGTTGTCACTCCTGGAGTCCCCAGCATTTCTAGCATCACTCAAACTATCACCAACGCTCTCTTGCACGGAACCAGACTCGTGGTAGTAGTCTTCACTGCCATCATTTTTGGGCAATGCAGATTTATCGCTGGAAGATTTGTGAGTCTTCCAATTGTAAAGGAACACCCTTTGGTCACTTCCAGTGTTGTAGTTAGTATTAGTATTAGTATGATTGAAATGGGAATCCAAATGCAAATGATTTCCATCATGGTGGTGATAATTGTTTGGCAGTGGAGGAGGTACAGATCTAGAGGAAGAGAGAGGAGACTTCCAAGAAGAAGTAGTACCAGGATCACGCAGCACTTTGGCAGCCTTCCTGATTTGAGTGAGGTCCTTCTTCTTCAAGTGTAACCTGCTTGCTTCAGATACTCTCATTTCCAAGGACATATTACTAACCTCCGCGATTTGTGGACACCAAAAAACATAAAACAAAAAAAGATAGAAACTTGACCGCGCCTAGCTGCTTATAGAACCGCTAAATATATGTACAGCCATACGTTGGGAGAAAGAAAAAAGGAACATCATAATAATTTTTTTTTTCTTTTCAGAAATCCAAAGAGAGGCGGAAACCCCAGTTGGAGGGCATTGGCATTTTTGCAGTTAATCACATAGACAATGAAAGATGGGAGTGACTAATTGCAAAGAAGAAGAGAGGGAAGAGGAGATGGTGTGGTGGGGTGGGGAGTGTGAATTGTAATAAAAATATAGAGATGATGAATGAGAAACGAAGTGATTCATGATAAGACATGTGATTAGGGTTTTCAGTTGGCGCCCCAAAATGGAAGCCTTGAAAGTTGAAATTTTGGTTGGGAATGGACCAGAAGATGGGGGGAGAGGGAAGAGTAAGTAATATGCGATGTTATGATAATAATAATAATAATAAGACATTTGTTGTTATTCTTCCATTCAATCCAATAATAACACTCTTAATTTATTATTTTTACAGACTCAGGTCAGCAGCATCCATTCTCCTAAAATTTTAGAGGAAAGAATATTATTATTTACAGCTGTGGTTAATGATGCCATTTCTAGAATTAATTATTTCACAAATTACAGTATCTATGTCTTTCATTCATTTTTCACAGAAAAATAAAAACATTAATCTATTCTTAGCCCAGTAAAGTTAAGTATCATCATCTGCTCTCAGATACGTGTTCTCATTTACTCCATCCAAATGTTTGTTTTTAATTCACTTTACATCTATCCAATCCCTGGCACCTGCCAAATGAAAGTATGTCCAAATCAGGGGATTTATCATTATTTTTGGTAATGAAATCAACTATATTTATAAATTCTTAAATATCATTTGAATTTCTATCCTTTTTAATAAAATTCATCTTAATAATTTAATAATTTTGAGAGTGAGAGAGATTGGAAAAAGTTACGAAAATAACATTTTTATTGAAAACATATTTAAAAAATTACGTATATATAAGAAATCAAGAAACCTTATACAGTAGACTTTTAATAATTTACCAATTTTACTAACTAATATAGAATTTGAATCAGCAGTGTCCTTGTCTTCTCTCGGGACAGAAAAGGGAATGATTGTTGGCTGGCTCATCTACTGGATATTAAAAGAACATCGAGTCAAGGGATTTGATTTGACTCTCTATTGCTAATGTACATCAATTGCACAATATGCGGAGCCATCGTAATCACATGCCCTCTCTCTCTCTCTCTCTCTTGGCTCAACTAGGCAAACAAGAAGCTTCTCTCTTCTATTTCATTTTTTTATTTATTAACTTAACTTTAAAAAAAATCCACTCCTCTCGGTTCACTCTGAGTAAACATTTTTTCAGTAATATCTAGCCAACACGTTTTCAGATCAACCAAAATCCAGAGAAGCGTGTTTGTATGATTACATATGGGTCACCTATCACATCACCAATCATCACCCTAGTTAAGGCCTCAAATATCGTTAAGCTTTTGCTTTTTATTGTTGTATGAATGTATACTTGTGGTCCAATATTTGGTTTTTGTATAAATAAAATGCTTTTGTTTCCATTACGGTATTTTATGTCATTTAATTTTATCCGTATATTATATAGACATCACATAAATATATAAATGAGATTTAATAAAATATAGTAAGAATAAATTTACGAAAATAGAGAATTTGCTCTATAAAATACATAGTCCTAATTACTATCTCTTCGATAAACGTTAAATTTTCAAAAGTGGGTTGTGCTATCAACCAGGGTATGGGACTAGGCTAATCAAATTATGATTGCACCTTGCTTAAATTATAATGAGAATGAAATTATGATAAAATATTTACTATTTATTTTCTCTCAGTTAGAACACCGATAAAAATTGTTCTTTTGTAACCATAAGGTTACAATTTCGAATAAGAGAAATAACCCCTCTTTAAAAATTATAAAGGAAAGACTACTTATATTAATGACCATCCCTCAATTTTCACAACACAAAAAGCCTTGTGTTCGGAATACGTTGATGGTATTGTAGTTTTCTCCTACTTGAAAAGCATAATTTAACTTTTAAAATTATATTGTCCACCGTATTATTACTAAATAAATTGTAAAATAAGAATCAAGCTAATAATTAGTATTATTTAGGAGCATTTTAAATAAAAATTAAAACAAGGTATGCTCAAGGTTATAAGATGAAATAAAACATTAAAAATGTAAAACCTAAAATTTGAATTGATGTTACTGTAGAGTTATTAAATTAATAAGTTGCAACTTTCTTAACTAATTATAAAAATCAATTGTTACGACTAAGAGCAAAATTGTTATCAATTTTGTATTGTATTCGACTTTTAGGAATCCAATTTATGATGGATATTTTTGTTTTTTTTAATGTGCATTAATTCAAACTGGTTTAGCAACGTGTTAATTATTTTTCTTTTACAACTAAAATAATATACTATTTTCTTAAAATGTCAAGGACAATGGAGTTTTGGTACCAAGAAAATGATGCTGCATTGGTAAAGAATGTCAACAGGTTTTTTCAAAATTTGGGGGGCACCAATGTTTACATTGAAATGAACCCATGGTTAGCATCATATTTGTTATTTAACTAGTCTCTGCTTAGTAGTAGGGTAAAATTGTGTATTATTTAACCTTTTTAAATGTCACATTTTATTGAGTATTGTTGTTATTGTTATTGTTAGAAGCTCTGTATCATATATAGAGACTCACTGCATATATTAAAACTATTCAACCAATAGTAACTAAAACAGGTAATATTTTTCATTCAAATGATCTCTTACTGACATATTCCATCTTAACGAAGATTAATATCTAATTTATTAGTGATAGTACATAATGGAAAATGTCTATGTTTAGTATTTGAATTGTCCAGGAAAATCACCTATTAACATCAAGTAAGAAATTTGTCTAAATTACCATTATGAGACGAGTAAGAATACATATAACTATGCATTACTTTGCAGTTAAAACTAATGTTCGTTACAGTCAATCGACTTTGTTTACCAAAAACAAATAAAACAAACAAAACAAATGGAAATTATCTATATTTGTTTTTATAGTAATGATGAGTGGTGACAAGCAATTACAAGCTAGATCAAGAAACTCAAAAGTCTTCTTTTGTTTCACATGTACGAAGCTGAAAGGCATGTGACGAGAAACCTTCAATTTTCATTCTCAACTTGTTCTCATCAAAATTAAACTATATACTGTCAAATCAAGAAATTGATTTCATGTTCTTCTACACGATATTGATATTCGATTTTAATGGCTAATTCCGATCAACTAAAAACATGCTTCCCTACCTTCTATAAAATCCACTGATTTCAGTCTCCATTATGTAAGTTATGAACAAATAAGTTTCTTTTTGATATATGACATTGATTGTTCTTTGCTATATAAAAATAAAATAAAAGTAACGGACATAGTGTTAGATTAGATCAAATTAATATACGTTAACTTACTAATTTTTGTAAAAACTTACGTAAATTGCATATTCTCTTATGATATGACTCCTAAGATAGGAATATAATATATTAATATTCTTTATTCCTTGACTCATATAATTCTATATAACTCTTTTAAAAAATTTTATAGGATAAAAATACAGATTTACATATTATTTTCATAACAATATAAATAAACCTTAACTTTTGACGTTATTATCTAGTCTTTAATATTAATACATGTTCCTCATTTAAATGTGCTAGACTCATTGAGATCTTAATCTAGGGATTTAAGGATAATAAAATATATTGTTACAAATGCTATTATTTTGGATGATATTGGTAATTTCATATGTGAACGAATCAAGCAATATGTGAAAGATTAATTTCAATAAAAAAGAAAAGTCATTAAAAGGAGCAACATGAACAAAGTGAAAGTACCTAATATAATGCAAGATAACTTTAAGACAACTTAAGTCAAGTGAACTAGCTTTAAGACAACTTAAGTCAAGTGAACTAATAACAAGATAAAATGAATACATTCAACGTTAATAAATCATTGAAATATTTTTTGCAACCTTATTTTGGTAATGAATTATAAGTTCAGTCACAATATAATTGTTTACATATAGCGTATAATGCGTATAATGCATAAGGCTTCTTGCTTTGTAAGGGTTAGAGGAAGGACATCAATTGTACATAGTCTTCCCTTTGCATTTTATAAAGAGGTTGTTCCCGTGACTCAAACTTATAACCTTTTGGTGACAAATGAGTAACCTTACTAGTTGCTTAAAGGCTCAACCTCGTTGGTTTATAGATCAATATACCACGATTGAGTTTTAGGAAGAATCACTAACATATTAGAGACTTAATAAGAGCTTTGATAAGTAAGAGAGTATATTTAAGTAGGTGGCACGTTGCATAAATCATCATGAGCCCTAGTTTCTTGGTGTGAGAAAGAAACATGCCAATATATCAATTGTTAAGAATTGCTTAGATGCATTTTTTTAAAGGTTCCTCTTGACCTTGGATAAGGGTTATACAAAGTTTCTCTTAACTCATGGTAAAGGAAGATGATTATAAGGTTCCTTGTCACATATGATAAAAAAAGATGTTATATGGAGGGTTCCTTTTTGCCAATGAAGGAAGAGAGATAATTGAATTTCAAAGTTGGGCTTGGGGAATGGACGTAAGCAAAGAGGTGTTTTGAAAAACATGAAGTGTTGGAAATTAATTTTTCAAAGTATTTTCAAAAGTTAATTTTTGTAGGAGTTTAACTAGCCTAATATAAGATAAAAAAAAAAGAAGAAATAAAATGGATAGTGTGACATTGATTAGACCATCAACTTGTTGATGGCAAACTAATGAACCATCTGCTAGTGGAATGTTTATAATTAGCTAGTCAATATTTTGTTTTATAAGTTATTAATGGGAATTTCTGTCAGGCTAAGGGTAGACTAGATGATACCTGAACCAAAAATGTTCACTTATGGTTAGAATTGCTTAGATCCATTTTTGTAGGGGTTCCTCTTGACTTTGAATAAGAGTTGTAAAGAGTTTCTATTAAATCATGGCAAAGGAAGATGATTATAAGGTTCCTTGTCACCTATGATCAAAAAAGGATGTTATATGGAGTGCTTCTTTTCACCAACGAAGGAAGGGAGAAAATGGAATTTCAAAGTGGAGCCTAGGGAATAAACATAGGCGAAGAGGTGTTTTGAAAAACACAAAGTGTTGGAAATTGATGCTTTAAAGTGTTCCAAAATTTAATTTTTGTAAAAGTCCAACTAGCGAATCTAAGATTAAAAAAAGAAATAAAATGGATAATGTGACATTAACTAGACCATCAACTTGTTGATGGCATAACTAGTGAACCATCGGCCAATGGAATGTTTATAATTAGCTAGCTGATATTTGGATTTAAAAGTTATTAATGGGAATTTCTATCAGGCTAAAGGCAGGCTAGATGACACTTTAACCAAAAGAGGTTCACTAATTAAAAGTAGGTGTTGACTGGTCAATCTACATAAAAGTAGTTTTTATAACAATTGATTTGTGTTTATAATAAATATTTAAGTTAATTTGGAAATAAATAGACCACAATTGAGTTTTAGGAAGATCTTTGATAAACTAAAGAGATGTTAAGAGCTTAGACAAGTAACAAAGTATATTTAAGTGTACAATACATTGTATAAATCATCTTGAGCTCTAGTTCATTAGTATGTGAAAGAAATATAAGGGTTTCTCTTGACCTTGAATAACAGTTGTAAAGAGTTTCTCTTCACTCATGGTAAAGTAAAGTGATTATAAAGTTCTTCTTCATCCGTAATAAAAAAGATGTTATATAAAGGACTCTTTTTTATTATTAAAGGAAGAGAGATGATAGAATTTCAAAGTGGAGCTTGGGGAATGGACTAAGATAAGACTTGTTTGCACAAACCACTTAAAATATTTTCTCTCTCTTTCCCTACTCTTTTTAATTATTATTATGATTTCCAAAAATGAGCTAGATATGAGTATTAATTAAAATAAGCAATTCATTCATTAGTTTTCAAAATAAGTGAAAAAAGTATATACATATAATTTACCCCCATTTTTATTGTCATATAAGGATTAAAAATTGGTATCATATTGAGTGACATTCACTACATATAGGTTTGTAACAAACTTTGAGTAAAGACAATTATTACATAATTTTTTATAACTTTTTAGGAAAGAGTGTCATGATATTAATATATTACCACTTCTTAAAAGAAATGATCACTTTCTTCTAGAAAGTTTTCCATTAAGCTTAATATTTTAATCCTTACTAATATTTCACCATTTTCAATATAAATGATTAATTTCTTTTGAAAAAAATAGGATGAAATTTTTTTTGAAGGTTGAATAATTTTATTTGTAAAAAATTGTAAAGAAGAGTGGGTGGAATTTGAATGAAAATGGACTCATTTAATTAAATAATAATGCAATGCATATTGATAAGTGCATTAAATATGAACAAGCCCATGTACTTGCCTGTGTATTTTAATATAGCCATATGTCACGAAAGACAAAGTTATTGTAATACATAGCCATGAACATGTCTAATTACTTATCTATATTAACATTTTGATCTTATGTTTGCTCCAGATTCAAGAATCTTGTAATTTATTAAAGTACATAACCATTAACATGCTTGTATACATTCCCATGTACTACCTAGAAACCTCATTTTTGAACTATAAAAGGCCAAACTAAAATGAAAAATGAAAGGGAAGCTCAAGAAGCATAATGAGAAGACCTAAAACGATAGATATAATAAAAAGCAAGCAAGGACACTTATTGGAGTGAATTTTCATTAGTTTAAAGTGGACTTTATGAAGATTAAAAAGGATTTCATCATTTTTTTGCTTTTTTCCCTTTAGTTTTGATATTATGTTTGATATGATTAGGAACTAAATCCTTTTATGGTACCTCGATTAGATGAACCTCGATATAAACCTTATAATTATTTTATTTTAATTTAATTTATTCCTTAGTTTCATTAAAATTCAATCATATGTCTTTATTATTCTTGAATTAATATTATTGGTATGTTGATTCATTTGTGATTTCATGCAATTGAGATTGAGAAATCATTTTTATGAATACATCTGACATAATTGAAAAGAGTTACATGCAAACCTAGAGATAAGTTGATATAAATCTTCCAGATTATGGTCAAACCTAATAGTGAAATTTATAAATCTATTAATGCAATTATAAAAGTTTTAATTAGAAAGAGATTTTGATTAATCAACTTAGGATTAGATGTTAATAGTCTTGAAAAAGATATTAGCTTAATTGAGCAATTTTCATAGTCCAACGAACTTTAAATTGAATTGATGTGTGAAGACATAATTGCATGAGAATTATTAGGGGAATTTGAATTTTGAGTACCATTGTTCCTATTGATTGATTTTTAGTTTAATCTTCATTATAATTTATTAATTATGATGATTTGTTCTTATTTTATTATTTTAGTTATGAAATTGATCTCTTTTCTTTACGATAATTTGTTAGATTAGATAATATAAAGATAGTTAGTACTAGTAATTCTAGACCTTATGGATCAACCAATAGTTGATAGTGATAGCTACTACTGTACTATACACTTGTGGTAAAACAAATCAATAAATTTTTCAGCAAAGTCACTGGGGACTAGGATATTAGGAACACTTAATTTCTATTAATATAGTCATTATTTTTCTTTCACAGTTATTGTCTTCTTTTCTTTTTGTGTTTATTTTTTATTTTCATAGAGCTCTCTTCCTTTATCTTTTGTTTGTGGATTATTTTCAAGATTTGGGTATTCATTGCTATAACTACCAAACAAAATGGAAGGATAGAGAGGACAACATTTTTTCAGGATCACATATTTGGAAGCTCAACCGATGTTCGTGATATCTTCTAAAATTTGTGGTGGTGGCCACCCTAATCATGAATTCCAAACACCTTACTACATATGGGAGCATCTAATTTGTATTAGAAATTGACCTTAAAACATCCACTATAATGAAACACATAATTTAAGGTGGAGTAATTATCCTAACTTTGTATGAAATGATTAAGTTTCACCTTAATTTCTATAATAATAGCAGCAAGAGGAGGATCGACAACTCAAGGAGCTCCTTGTAAAATTAATTATAACAATTAAGGGCAACCTTTAAGAAACTAAAGGGGTATTTACCTATTTCTATAAAATAATACTTCTAACTAGATAGCTCATTAAGCTTGTTTCTCAAGAGTATTTGGGCGTTTTATACACTAAGCCAAATTTAAGGGAACAAGTGAATGTGAAAACTTTAAGGAATAGAGAGGAGAGATTGAAGAAAAGGAGGAAGTTACTGCTTTAGAATAGAAGGAAGAAGAGATAGAAGAAGATGAAAAGGAGGGGTTACATAAGGAGGCTATCAAGGAATTATCGATAGTCATCTTAAGTATAAAGGGCTTCTACTTCTAAAAATACAAAATTCTAGTCAATTGATGATCCATATATGACTGATTTGTAGGCTAATGAGCTCTTATTTCGGAAGACAAGTCAAAGCAAGTCAATGATTATAAATATAGGTTAACAAAGGTCTTATAGAGAAGTCTAACTAAAAAAACTTGCAAAGAAGCGCTATTTGGCATATGATCTAACAATTAGGTGTTTTGTTTTGATTGAGTAGTTTTTTATAAAGGTAACATCAACACATTGCTAGAGACTAACGCTAGATAGATATTAATGAAATTGGACAAGGCTAAAAATCTTTCACTATCAAGAGAGTACTAGTTATCCTTACTTTCTACCATTATTTGTCATTTTTTAATTGTTCTTTCATGTTTTGCATATTAAGGACTGTTAGAGTAGTGCTCTAAAGGCAATCACCTTTAGCACTTTTGTACAAACTTTATTTTGATTAATAAAGCAAATAGGCATTTTTTATTGATTTGATATTCATTTATATATATATATATATATATATATAAATTGATATTGATCTTAAATCAAATTAATGAAGTCCATGATATAAAACATAATATAAAGGAAATCATGATGAAATCATGATAATGAGATTCCTATCATGTGCAATTATGTTAGTATCTAAACAATCCTTAGTCATAGGATTAATAAGACAAGACATTATTAATCCTAAAAGACCAGCACATATTATACTCCTTGATTTGATCAAGCAGTGGATCTTATAAACTGTAAGCATGTGATGTTTAGAGTTAATTTGTGGATGCTTACTAAGGGTAGTAAGTACATCGGATGACCCGCTATGAGATTATCATATGGATGATCTATCAAATGTCAATGATTAATCTCATTATAGCAATGGTGCAAATATTCTTAGACTTGAGGTATTTAAGGATATCTTGGATATAAATCGTATGCTTTGACACCATTCCTTGTTACCTCAAAACGAGGTCACTCTTAGGGTGGTGATTGGGTACAACTATTTATGTTCGAAAGTAATTGGGTAGCCAATAAAAGATTCACCACTCTTGATAGAAGGAGATGATACCTATGGCCTCTTATTGGGGTCATTACTCGGGAATCTCTGGCCAGAGCAGGTATTTGTCATGAAGAGGGTCTTCAATGACACATATGAGTAATGAGATCCCAGAATGAGAACTATCATCACTTGGACTAGATGTGAAGTAGTCAGTCTAGTGAGAGTTGACACATATCCTATAATCCAAACTAAGTGAGTTATAGTATGGTGAAAGGACAAATTGTATGATAATTATCTATGGAAAGGTTCATAAGTTGGATAATTAAATATCAAAGAATTTGTGTGTTAATCCACTTATATTCCAACAACTATGCATCATGATGTGTTTGAATTAATAGTTAATTCAAGTGCCTAGAATGGCTGGGAACCTAAGGGTCACACATATAAACTATCAGATGAAAAACAAGTGTGTTTGACCTATTTTAAGCAGGCCACGATCGTGCATCATAGGGCCACGATGACAGAGGCCCCGAAATGATATATAAGTGAGTTCTTCACTTATGTATACGAACAAATTTCACTTCTTACACACTTAAGTGATAGAGAAAGGGTTCTAGAAGTGTTCTAGAGAGAGTGAAAAGAGTTCTTGAGTTATCTTCTTGCAATTTATGCAAATGTTGTATAAATCAACATGCATGCAAGATAACCTTGATCTATCTTCCATCATATTAAACATCTACTTGAATTAATCAAGTTTGGTGTTCTAAAACCCTTACACATTGTTTCTTCTTCCTTTTTTACGTGTTCTTGGGTGATCAAGGAAGGGTTTGGTATTTGCAACAACCCAAACAAGGAGAAGAAACAAGAAAGGAGGAGATACACAAGATAAAAAGTTTTATTATTTCATGTTCTTTACATATCCTTGCATGCATGTGAGATTTTGTGGTTTTCGAGTTGTCATGGTGTCATAATCTTGATTTCGACGATTCCATTGCATTTGTATGCATGTGAAGCATGCAACCATGGCTAACCCAATAGTGGTATCAGAGCTTGTTTGTGCATGTAATAGATGATGTAATGAACATGTGCAAAGTGTTTGCTGGGTTGTGACTGACTTACATGTTGTTTTGGAAAAATTAGTGTAAATTCTAGAAAAAATGTTTTCCTGTTTTTCTTTCTCAGAAATGTTTATAGATGTTATATTATGTTTCTGTAAAAGGATATTGCAATTGAATGTCATTTGCTATTTTATTTCGAATTTATATTCAGACTGATTGCATGTGTTGACTTTGAAAAATTCGTATTAATTCTAGAAATTTTTTTTTCTTTTTTTCTTTCACTAAAATGTTTATAAGATGTAAAAGAAAAATGCAGTTGATTGTCATTTTCTATTTTATTACAAATTTAGTTTCAGCTTGATGCATTTATGAAGTTCTGGAAATTCTAGAAATGTGATGAACATACATGCATGAAAAATTCATATTAATTTTTATAAATTTCATGCATGCATATGCAAGATGAGATGTTGCCACCTATATAATATGCATGATACTTGTTGTTAAAGTGGTTATCTTATGCATGCATGATGTAATGTTTGTCTAGTGTTAGAAGTAATGTGACAAGTGTCATACACATATAATATGTTGGCTTATTCCAATTTTTAATAAATAAATCCTAGGAATTAGTTTTTGGAATTTATTATTAGACACATTTAGAATGTGTATAAGACTCTGAAATTTTTCCAAAATTAATTGAATTTGATTCAATTAATAAATAAAGTCAAAGTCAACATCAATCAACTTTTTGAAAGTTGGAGTTGACTTACTTAATGACTTGTAATGTATGTATTTCAGTTATGAGACCTAAATAAGGTTTTTATATGATAAGAAATGTATTATTTTGATGAAAATAACATGATTAATGCATGTGCTTGAAATTAGGGTTTCGTAAATTTTCCGAACATCGAATCAGTCTCTTTAGTGTCTAGTAGGTTAACTTATTTATCTTAACGATTTTGGCCGTCAAGATAATTTTGGCTAATGCTGAAATTGTTTAGATAAATTTGAGATGACCTAGGGATATTATAGAAGAGTAATTTGTGTACAGGAATTTTGGAAACCCTAGGGATTAATTTAGAATTAATCCAAGTAGAGCATAACATTTCTAGTGTGACTAAATAAAGGCATATAAACTAGAATTAAAGTGTTTAATCTGGACATCAAAATAATTGAATTTTAGGGTTCCTAATAGAATCACATTCATAATTCGGATTAGCCAAGACTAACATTAGTACCCGTTAGGTTCAAGAGTTAAATTAAATCACGAACTTTAGATGCATAGTCAAGTCATAACCTAAATTTAAACCTCCTTTATGTGACACATGCATTAGATGCATTTTAAGGGTAGTTATGGGCATAGGCTAAATTTAATTGAGTTATCCATAATCTAAATGTATATGTGATATACATAATTAAGATCATCCAAGTATTGATGAGACCAAAGGACAAATCCCTCAACCAAAATATTAGGATTTATGTCTTCCATTGATATGGCAAGAACCAGAATTCTTTTAGAGTTGCTTTGTTAGGCAAACCCAAGCCCGCTCTACACGAATATTTTCAAACTATGGAAATTAGATTTTCAAATTAATGGGTTGGTCCTAATTGAAAGCGTTGATTTGTTGGGCAAACTAAGGTTAACGTGGATAGAGGCGAAGTTAGGTTATATACATGGGATGTATATAAATCAAGCGTTGATAACCCAATGAGTATGCTAAATCAACAATTGATGGCATAAGTCGAGAGTTGCATAATTGAATGCAATTGGTATGAATGATACATACTTATTGACCTAAGGTGGCTTGTTGGGCAAACCTAAGGCCATTCTTGGTGATATCAGATATCGACCCATTAAGAAAACTGTAAGTTTTCTCGAATTCGTAGTCAGGGCTATGGATTTGAATAAGAATATTGGGACCTATGATGCATGTTATTAAAGTCCTTATATATATGCATTAAGTGTACATTAAGTCCCATTAAGAAAACACTTTCTCTCGTTCTTTTAGGTTATCGAATCGTACGATGTCTTCTAGTGTGAACCTACACTCCCTACTAGATTCTACCAAACTCATGGGACCCAACTTCTTGGATTGGCTACGGAATTTAAGAATTGTTCTCAAATATGAAAAACTAGGATATATCCTAGATGAACCACTTCCCGATCCCCCTGCTGTCGATGCATCTGATGAAGATCAGAAAGCTTACAAGAAGCTACTGGATGATAGTGAGTTGGCTAGCTGTATAATGCTAGCCTCTATGTCACCAAAACTGCAAAAGCAGCATGAGGCTATGGATGCTCATACCATAGTCTACCATCTAAGGGAACTGTTTGATGAGAAAGCTCGGTCTGAAAGGTTCAAGACCTCAAGGTTGATTTTCCGTTCTAAGATGACCGAGGGATCATCTCCAGTTTAATATGCATTGAAGATGAATGGATATATTAAGAGGTTAGGCAGTTTGGGTTTCATTATAGATCATGAATTAAGTATAGACTTAATTCTGACTAGTTTGATCGATAGTTATTCACAGTTTGTGCTTAACTATCAGATAAACCAAATATCCATGACGATACCTGAGCTGATTAATTTGCTTAAAATAGTTGAGCAAACTGTCAAGAAGGACAGTAAGGCTGTGATGTTAGTGGACTTTGCTTCTAGTTCTTGAAAGAAGAACCAAAAGAAGAAGAAGAAGTCTAAGAGGCCAGTGGGAGGTGTAGTCAAGAAGAAGGCAAAGAAGATAGCACCGAAGGGGATATGCTTCCATTGCAACAAGGAAGGACATTAGAAGAGGAACTGCAAAGCTTATCTGGAGTCATTGAAGTAGAAGAAGGCATTAGATGCCCCACCATCTACTTCAGGTAAGATATTTGCCATTGAGGTTAATACTATTTCTGATCATAACATTTAGGTATTAGATATCGGATGTGGCTCACACATATGTGTTGATATGCAGGGTCTCAAGGATAGTAGATCGCTCAAGAAGGGAGACATGGACCTACGTGTGGGAAATGGAGCAAAAGTTGCTGCATTAACTATAGGAACATATGTTTTGTGTCTTCTAAGTGGGCTAGAGTTAATTTTGAAAAATTGCTATTATGTACTCGTTGTGACTAAAAACATTGTATCTGCTTTATGTCTTAATAAAGCGGGATTTCATTCAAGCAATGGTTTTTCAATTAAGTTGAAAGAAATGTTGTATGGTACTGCCACATTATGCAATGGAATTTCCATATTAGATATGTCCAATCCAATCTTAACTATCAATGACAATAAAAGACAAAAACGAGATAACCTAAAATCATCTTACTTATGGCATTGTCGACTTGGCCATATAAGTGAGAAACGCATGATTAAGCTATATAAGAATGGTAGCTTAGGGTCATTTGATTATGAATCATATGACACATGTGAATCTTGCTTGTTAGGCAAGATGACTAAATTACCTTTTAAAGGAAAAGGTGAACGAATGAATGGGTTATTAGACCTAATACATTCTGGTGTATGTGGTCCGATGTCCATTCATGCCAGAGGCGGTTTTATGTACTTTATTACTTTTATCGATGATTATTCACGATATGGGTATATGTATCTAATGAGATACAAGTATGAAGCATTTGAAATGTTTAAACAATTTAGACATGAAGTAGAAAAGAAACTCGGTAGAAGTATTAAGACACTTCGATCAAATCGAGGTGATGAATACTTAAACGAGAAATTTTTATCTTATCTTGAAGATAATGGGATAATATCCCAGTGGACTCCACCTTACACACCACAACATAATGGTGTGGCTGAAAGGAGAAACCGAACCTTGTTAGATATGGTAAGTTCGATGATGGGCTTAACAGATCTACCAAAATCCTTTTGGGGTTATGCACTCGAGATTGTTGTTTATGTGACAATCAGAGTCCCTTCAAAGGCAGTTGAAGTTACTCTATATGAGATATGAACTAACAAAAGGCCCTATCTTTCTCATATAAAAGTTTGGGGTTGTCCGGCTTATATGAAGAGGATTTAATCAACCAAGCTTAAAGCAAAGTCTGATAAATGTCTGTTTATAGAATATCCTAAAGAAACAATTGGATATCCGTTCTATAATGCTTTAGTGCAAAAGGTGTTTGTCTCAAAGCATGCTGTCTTTTTAGACAAAAACTTTCTTCTAAGAGAAGACAATGGGAGCAAAATTAAAATTGATGAAGTTTGTGATGCTCAAATAGACACAAATCAATTTCCTGAACTCAAAATTGTTGTTCATAAAGATGAGACAACAGTTGAACCTTCTAACACACAAAATGTTCGTAGGTCACGTAGGATACGTAATGTTCCAGAGAGATATGGATTTTTTGTAAGTGAACAAAATAACGTATTGCTCATAGAGGACGATAAGCCTAAACCTATGAAGAGGCTCTGAAGAGTTCAGAATTTGAAAAATGGCTTCAAGCCATGAATTCCAAAATGGATTCCATGTATGAAAACCAAGTATGGACTTTGGTTGACCCACCAGAAGGGTTAAAACCCATAGGTTGCAAGTGGAGTTTGAAGAAGAAAATCAACATGGAAGGTAATGTGGTTACCTATAAAGCAAGGTTAGTTGCCAAAGGTTATCGTCAAAGAAAAGGAGTTAACTATGAAGAGACCTTTAGCCCCATAGCTATGCTTAAATCCATTAGAATACTCTTAACCATTGCTGCTTATTATGATTATGAAATATGGTAGATAGATATGAAGACAACTTTTCTGAATGGAAACCTAGTTGAGGATGTATATATGATATAACTTGAGGGCTTCATATCTAGAGATGGCAGAAAGGTATGCAAACTTCAAAATTTCATTTATGGATTGAAGCAAGCATTTAGGAGTTGGAACATCCGATTTGATAAGATGAACAATCAAAGAGTTTGGTTTCTGTGACGTAGTCAGTCTAGTGGGAGTTGACACATATACCATACTCCGAACCAAGTGGGGTATAGTATAGTGAAATGACGAATTGCACGGTAATTGTCTATAGAAAGGTTCATAAGTTGGATAATTAACTATCAAAGAGTTTGTGTGTTAATCTACTTATATTCTAGAAAATAGGCATCATGATGTGTTTGAATTAAGAGTTAATTGAAGTGCTTAGAATAGCTGGGAACTTAAGGGTCACACGCATAAAAGATTAGATGAGAAACAAGTGTGTATGGCCTATTTTAAGCAGGCCACGATCGTTCATCATAGGGCGATCGTGACAGAGGCCCTGAAATGATATATAAGCGAGTTCTTCACTTATGTATACGATCAACTTTCACTTCTTACACACTTAAGTGATAGAGAAAGGGTTCTAAAAGTGTTCTAGAGAGAGTGAGAAGATTTCTTGAGTTATCTTCTTGCAATTTATGCAAATGTTGTATAAATCAACATGCATGCAAGATAACCTTGATCTATCTTCTATCATATTGAACATCTACTTGAATTTATCAAGTTTGGTGTTCTAAAACCTTTACACATTGTTTCATCTTCCTTCTTTGCCTGTTCTTAGGTGATCAAGGAAGGGTTTGGTGTTTGCAACAACCCAAACAAAGAGAAGAAACAAGAAAGGAGGAGATACACATGGTAAAAAGTTTTGCTATTTCATATTCTTTACATATCCTTGCATTCATGTGAGATTCTGTGATTTTCGGGTTATCATGGTGTCGGAATCTTGATTTTGACACTTCTGCTGCATCTGCATGCATGTGATGTATGTAACCATGGCTAACCTATCAATGACCATGTAAAACTTAAGTGTGGGGGAGGGATTTAGCATTCAAGCTTATGAATTTTGTTATAATTAGCTTAAGAATGAATAATTCAAAATTTTTTTGAAGGATGTTGACTAAAGCTATTCATCATGAGTTTGGTTGTGATTATAAGTTAATATGTTTAGAAAAACAATTATGAGTTTTGATGATTAATTTCTATTTAGTTCATTATTTATGAGAATGGATACTTAATTTACATATGATAATTTATATGTAATTTGTATATTCATTGATTTAAATGTGATTTTTTAAGCATTTCATTACCCACACATAAAAATAAAAAAGAAAAAATAGTAGTATGTGAACAAACAAGCATAAATAATTTCACTTTGTTGGCTTTTTACTAGTAAAGAGGTTGAAGCTAAAGAATGGTACTATTAGCCATTTGAGATAGTGACACGGTTAAGTAATCGGGAGTATCCACAATAAGGTGTTTACTCTTGCATCAAAAGGCTATGTGACTTTCTAAACAAGCTTCTAGATGCTTCTATGTTATATAAATTTATAGTTTTAATATTTTAAAGGGCAATGAAATGTTTAAAGGTTTTAGCATTTTTTTTCATGTATGTTTACTTTATGAATTAAATGGAATTGTTTGAACTGACATGAAATATGAAGAATTATAGAGTGAACTAGAATGATTTAAAATTTGATAACTAAGTGCTTAACAATTTAACAAACTTTGCAATTGAATGAATAATATAGAATCTTGATTAATATCTTTGATTTTTTTAATACTTTCCTATAATCATCTCTGGTTTAGTTGAGAATTATAACATTGATTTGCTTGAGGACAAGTAAATGTTGAAGTGTGGAGGAATTTGATAAGTTCTCAATTGGTCATATTTTAAGGTTTATATTTATTACATTTCGCTTGTTTATTCGAGAATTTTTATTTTTCTATTATTTAATTCATTCTTATTTAATTTTTAGTTCATAATTCACTTACTTGGAGCAAAAAGAACAAATTCAAACAAGTTTAGGGTGATTTGGAGGTACTTTGATGAAGTTATAAAGCTGCAGGAAAAGTACATAAACATCACACCCATGTACTTACCTGCATAATTCAACATGGCCATGTTTCATATAAGAGAAGTTGTTTAAAATTCTAAAGAGTTGCACAACTATGAACTTGATTATGTTGAAGATGAACACACACGTATACTTGCATATGTATTTTAACATGGTGATGTTTTACGAAAGACAAGTTGTTTTAAAGTTACAGAGAGTTACATGGCCATATTTCATACAAGACAAGTTATTTAAAAGTTCTGTAGAGTTATATAGCCATAAACAAACCTATGGTAGAGATGAACATGCTCGTGTAATTGTCTATGTTTATATTTTAAGCCCATATTTGCTATGAATTTAAAGATCTTGTTATTTTTAAAGTATGCAATCATTAACATAGTTATGTACATTCCCATATACCACCTATAAACCTAACTTTTAAAGGATAAAAGGAAAAACTAAAAAGGAAGGTAAAGGGGTAGAAGGCCTTGAACGATTAAGAGAAAAAAGATTAAGTAAGAAGACTTATTTAAAGTGAATTTCTATCAATGTAAAGTAAATTTCATAATGATTAAAAAGGTTTTTATCATGTTTGTTTTCTTTATTTTTGATATTATGTTTGATATGATTAGGAACTAAATCCTTTATGGTACCTAAATTAGATGAACCTCAAGATATATCTTGTAGTGATTTGATTTGATTTTAATTTATGGTTTAGTTTCATTGAGATTCAGTTATGCTGTCTTTATTATTCTTAAATTAATATTGTTAGTATGCTGATTCATGAGTGATTTCATCCAATTGAGATTAAAAAATCCTTTGTATGAATATATCTAATATAATTGAAAGGATTGAATAAAAATGGATAAGTGGTGACTGTCATGTTTTTAAGCTTATATTAGTGCATTTTGTTTGTTTATTTGAGTTTTTTTAATTGTTTCTAATCCACTCATTGGAGAACAAGGAATGTATTCAAATAAACTTGGAGTAATTTATAGCTATTTTAATTGAGTTATGGATTGCATGATAAGTACATAGCCATGCTTAAAGAGGTTAAGAGCGTGTTAATTGATTTCTATGGAACATGCTTATGTTGATTAGGAACATGCCTATATTGAGTGTTGAGTAACTTGTATTGATGTTACACAATCTTGTTCATACATATATTGGCTTTGAAAAAGTATCACATGTCTGTTTGAAGAACACCATTATCAACACGCCTATGTTAATGCCCATGCATCTCCTAAAATCCAAATTTCAAATTTTAAAAGTAAAATTGAGTGAAAAAAGTAAGAGGAGGCTTAAGGAACACAAGAGGAAACCCTATAATGACTATAAGAATGAAGAATAACCAAGGAAAATCTTTTAAAGTGGATTTTCATCATTAAAGTGAAGTTTTTGAAGATTAAAGGGATTTCAATCATGCAGTCCTTGATTTTCAGTTTTCTCTTAGTTTGGTTGTTTCTTAGATAACATTATGAACAAAAATCCTATCGGTACCTAGATTAGATGAACCCTAAGATGGGCTTGTAATGATTTTATTTTATTTTGTTTTAATATTTATTTTTATTAAGATTTAATTGTAACTTCTTTATTATTCTTGAATTAATTTTACTGATATATAGATTTATGTGTGATTTCTTACAATTGAGATTAAGAAATTCTTTATATGAATAGATATAGCATAATTGAAGGGATTTGCATACAAAACCTAAAGATAGGTCTACATATATCTTTCAAATTAGGGTCAAACCTAATAGTGAAATTTATAAATTGATTGTTATAATTCTAGGGGTTTAATTAGAAGGAGATTTCAATTAACAACCTAGGATTAGGTGTTAAAATCCTTAAGAATGATGCATAATTAAGGAATTTCTATAGTCTAATGAATTTTATATTAATTTAATTTGTGAAATCATGATTGTATAAGAAGTCATAAGGGGGATTGAAATTCGAGGTACAATTATTCTATTAATTGATTTCATTTAAGTGTCTTTCTATTTTATAAATTATGCTGATTTATTTTAGTTTATTATTTCAATTTTGATTTTTATCAATCACTATCATCAATATTTATTGATTAGATAATATAGAAAAGGTTATTACTAATACTTGTAATCCTCATAGGATCAACCCATATTCATTAATGTTAGATATAGTTACACCATGTGTCTATGGTTAAAACATAAATTAAATCATACCACTAAGTTTTTTGGCATTGTTGTCAGAGGCTGTAATATTAGGAAAACCTTAAAAATCTATTCATTTTTCTAGGTAGTTTTTGTTTCTTTTCTTTTTAGATTTATTTATTTATCCTTATAGTTCTCTTTCTTGATCCTGTGTTTGTGGCTTATTTATAGGATTTGGGTATTCATTGTTGAGCTATCAAACACATTGGAACATTGCAAGGATAGTATTCCTAGAGGGATTATGGTATGTCATCACTTATGGTAGTACTAGAGGATTAGAGGCATGGGGACATATATGCAGAAGCTAAAATGGTATCTATTATTTGTTATTACGACATTTCCAATATTGATCACTGCAATCATGAATGTTAAGCATTGGATTACATGCAGGAGCATCCAATTTGCATGGGGAATTGGTCGCGAAACACCTCATAAGAGAATATTTATAATATAAAGTAGAGCGTTGATCACGACTTTGTATGGAATGCCTAAGTTTCCCTTATTATGCAATATCAACAATAGCAAGAGAAGTATTAATGTCTTAATGTTCTCTTTATGAAATCCATTTCTTTAACCGATGCTAAGAGTTAAGTGTTTTATTTTTGGATACAATGGCCAAATTTGGAACATGTAAATATAATAACCTTATGGAGCAGAGAGTAGCTAAAGGTTGAAGAAAGGGAGGAAGTTACTATTTAAAAAGAGAAGGAAGACAAAAGGGAGTAGAAAGATAACGAGGCTATTAAGGAATTATTGATAATCATTTTAAGTACAGAGGGCTCATAATTCCTATATAAAAAACTATTAGAGTAAAAGATCCAAAGATTTTTATTATTCCTTATTATATTGATAGTTTGTTACTAAAAAAGAGCATTGACTGATTTACTTAGGCTTATTAATTTCAAACCATATGTCCTTATTATATTGCAATATCTGGCCTACTTATAGGCTAACAAACTCTTATTCAGGAAGAAAGGTGGAAGTAAGCCATTAGTTATAGATCTAGGCTGAGTTGAAGTAGAAGTGTCAAGCTAGTGACATTAAACAAGTTATTTTTGGGAGTCAACCTAAATATTAATCGATAATTTTGTTTCGTTTGTTTTATTTTAGGTTTTAATTTCCATATTTTTAGATATATATATATATATATATATATGTTAATTTATGGTTTAATATAAAGCTTTTTCTTGGTTTAAGATTATATTGGTGTTACTTTTCATCTTTTATGCCTTATTTATGATGAGGACTTTTTATATTAAAAGGCAGGTAGAAATTTGGATAAGTCAAAAGTTAATGAGAGTTGCACACCAATGTCAATGGCCATGCTCATTTACATGCTCGTGTAAATAAAAAAAATGACTATGTTTTGTATAGAGAAGAGGTGAAAAAAATTACAAAAAGATATATAAGCACCAAACATGCCAATGTTGGTGATCACATTATTGAAATATCAATGCAAGTCACCTACAAGCCCACTAAGACGCTCATATTTCCAAAGCCATGTAAGTTTTTAAGAAATAGAAACTTACGTAGTTAACTATGTTAAATTCTATCTTCTTTTTCTTATTTTGAAAAATGTTATAGATGTTAATGACCGTGTAGATTTCAAGTGTTTAAATTTCAATTTTAACACCACTATATTATGTCCTAACATGCTTATATAATTTATCATCTTATTTTAAGTTTTAACATGGTCTATATACATGCCTATGTTCTAACATATGTTCAAACCTATAATAACACATCTATTAAACATGCCCATGTTAAAGCATAACACACTTATGTTTTTTAAAAGTTAAAATTGAAATTGTTAAACATGGGGCAAATATATGCCTTTGTTACTACCCACATTGAGCAAAATCTTCTTAAAATTGCTTCTCGCCACTTAAAGACACTTTTTTAATTTCACTCTTATTTATGTCCTTTAGATGACGATCCCCTGCTTCTCCTTTATGTGAAAATTAACCTTAAATAACTTAAATTATGTTTTATGCTTTGCTTCCATTATTCTTGATTTGTTGAATAATTTTTTAGGAAAATAGAAGTAAGAACCACTACTATGGGTTTTGTGAACTTGTTTGAGACTTGAGGGTTCAATTAAATTTCTTTAAGCTATTTTGCATATTAAATTTGAATTTTTAAAAGATATTTGAAGTTGTTTTGGATGATTTCATAGTGAAATTAGATTCTTAAGGGACTATTGAATGCTTCAATATGAATTCAATTATGCAACCGTTTATTTTTATAAGAATTGCATTTTTATGGGGCTTTTTTAACCGTTTAATTTTATTTTTGTTAGGTTTTATTTGAATTAACTAGGGTGTTGAGTGAAGTAATTGTAATTTTGTAATTAATTGGTATTAAGGATTGTTGTTTGATTAATTTGAATATTTTGGGTGTTAATGCCATTTCATTCCAATTTTACAAATTAATTTTAGGTTTATTTGATTCAATTTTGTTTATTATTAATTTATAACTAATTGATTGTGAGATCACATTATAATGTGTAGTTTGTCATGGTTCGATTGATATAAATTATTCCATTTATTTTGGAGATCTTTGTTTGATTTCATATTTTAAGGAATAATAATAGAAAAAGAAAATATACCACACCAAATATAGGAAAAGTAGGTGTCTATGAAGAGTCAAAAGGATGAGGGTACTTCATAATAACCACCCTAATAACACTTCCCATGCTAAATTTCACAATGTTAGTTTACATATTTAGGTATGAGAGATTAAGGTATAAGCCGTATGTCAAAAGCAAATGCATCGGTTGGGTGGTGATTAACTAGATCAGGTTGAGTCAGGATCTCCTAGACTAGAAGAGTACACTACTATTGAGTAGTTTATAGCATTTTCGATATGTTTTTGTCGCATGATTAACAAAAAGGAAATTTGGTGAACTATTGACAAAGAGTTGTCTTACGAGCTTATAAACTCCAAGGCAAAATAATTGGAATCCCTTGGAGTGAGATATTTGTATTCACTACTTTGTCACATGATCATCCTCATAAATTAGTGTAAGAGAAATAGGAGGTGGAGTGGGAGATTATTCATGAGACCTTAAAATCCTAGCATGATTATGAGATTTCAACCTTTAGAGAGGATCTTAAAACTGTGAGCATGACGAGATAAAAGACTAGCAAATTCTTTACATATTGAATACAAGTTTCCTTGACTTCTAACCATGAAAATTAAAAGAAAATAGATACTAAAGTATTTTTAAAAAATCTACATAGGTTTTCAGATGGTTAAGTTTATAAGGGCAACATCCTTTAAAAGTGTTAAAAGACAACATGAAGGGGGAAAAACTTTAATAAATCCATAACTAATATCTTAAATTGCACACCAAAATTCACTTTTTCTTTGAAAATTTAAAGAGTAAAAAGTTATAAAATATGCAAGTTTGACTAAAAAGTCAAAGTTAAAGTTTCAAATTGATCAAAATCTATTTAGTCAATGAAAAGTTGAAACTATATTATTCAAGTTTATGAAAATATGTTCAATTTATGTCTAATTTGAAAAATCCCTAATTTTTATCATTGTGCCTAATTTGAAATTTTCAATTAGGGCAAGAATTGATAAATTTTAATAAAATTGAGAATGGGAGTAGCTCCAATATTTTCCTAATTATAGTAATCAACCATCAATGTCATAGAAGTTAGTATAATTTTAAGTAATTTGCAAAACCCCCCAAATTATAATATTAAAAAATGCTTAAAAATAAAGTTCAATCAAAATTGGAGATGTTTAGATGTAGTTGGGAGTTATAAAAAATTTAAACTTCAATTTTGCTAATAAAATATTAAATTGAAAAATAATGGAAAATACTGAAATAATTGAAAAGCCCCAATTTTGAAACCCTAACTCACCCAAATTGTAATTTGACGCCATCTAAATGCAACCTTATAAAATTAAATGCAAAAGCATATATAGAAGTATAAAAATAAGGGGAATTAATGAACTATTGAAACAAAAATCTTCAATTATGGAAAATCCTCAATTAAGAGAAACTAAGGCTTATCCTAAAAAAAATGATGTATTGAATCTTTGATTTAATGTATTCCTGCTCTAAATTTGAAAACAACTTCATTTGAGTTGAAAGTATTGTATAAATTTCACCAGAGATAGGGAAAGTTTCTTTAATAAAGAGAGGGAGAAGAGTATTATCGAGAAAGCTCAAAGAAACTCTAGTAAATTGTAATGAAAAGATAAAAATGAGGGAATTGGATGGATGGAGTGTGGTGAGACAATAATGATAAGAAGAATGTAGTGATGAGATTTAGATTTTAGAGACAAATAAAAGGACTTATGGTTGTTATTGTAATAAATGAGGAAAAGAAAATTGGTTTAAATATTTGAATATAATATTTGACCAAACAATAAAATTAGTTGACCAGTGTAACGTGTTTTCGACCGATATAAATGATTAACCAACTAATATTTTCAAGGATTGGAAGACATTGGTTGATCTATATGATGTAATGATCAACCATACATCGATTAATCTTATTATAAACATATGGTACACTGCAATGTAAGAAATTTTGAGGACACTAGTTAACCAGTATATATATATTGGTTAACCCTTGTGACTTAAAATTACATATTATAGATCAAATAGCCTTCAAAAAAATATCAAAACATTTAATCTTAAAGTAATTTAAGAGAATATCATTTAAATCCAAATATAAACATTAAAAGAGATCCTAATCAAATATAATTTACATCAATCATGCCTAATTTTCTCTTACTTGTGAAAAATACTTATACATTTAATGAAAATATTGGAAAATTAATAGAGTATATCAAGAAATTTTAACTTAATATCCTTATTTTACACATTATCTCTAATGAAATGATATTTAATTTACATATACTTGGTTTTAGAATTTTGAAATGGGATGGTATTAATGTTATCAAATCTAATTGGTATCTTTGTAAAGTCTGTGCAATGGTGTCCAAGTTATTATCTATGCCATAAAATTTGTTTATAATAACTATTAGTCACCATATATTCAAATTTTATGGTTGATAAGGCAACAAAATTTGTTTCTTACTAAACCATGAGATTATTCCATTTTCTAGGAATAAACAAGTATCATATGTACTATTTCTATCCAAATGACTACCAATATAATCCAAATATGAATAACCAATCAAGTTAAAGAATATATTCCTAGGATACCAAATTCTTAAAAGAAACATTACAACATAAATATCTAAGTATGCACTTAATGGTTAAAAGATGAAACTTCCTAGAATTTGGATGAAATCTAATATATAAACATATATTAAACATAATGTCTGGCCTACTTGTGATAAGATAAAGTAAACTACCAATTATACCTTAATAAAGCTTTACATCAATCTGCTAATCCTTTTCATCCTTGTTCAATATAGTTGTGAAACTTATTGATGGTCCTAATGGCTTGGCACATTCTAAAATGCTTTAGTATTTCTTTGGTGTACTTAAGTTGATTAATGAAGATGACCTCATTCATTTGCATGATTTAGAGGCAAAGAAAGAATTTGAGCTCTCTCATCATGCTCATCTCACACTCCTTACTTATACACTTAAAAAAAATTCCTTGCGTAACCTTTGATTAGTTTTGCTAAAAATAATATTATCAACATAAATTCAAACAATTATAATGTCATGCTTATGTATTTTAATAAAAAAATAATTAAGTCAACATTGCCTCTAGTAAAATAATTTTTTAAAAGAAATGCACTTAATTTATCATATCAAGCTCTAGAAGCTTATTTCAAATCATTTTCTAAAGGTTAGGTGCATCAACAATTTCAAAATTAGGAGGTTCATTAACTCAAACTTCTTCTTTGATAAAACCATTTAAAAATACGCTTTTAACATCTAAGTAAGATGCAAATGTAAGTGATAATCTAATGGATTACAATCTAAATACCTTATTATCATCAAAACATGTATTGTCGGTTGCTTGATTCAATACAAGCATACAAACCCTCTCGACCTTTCCTTACACTGGATTTCCCTTTTGAACTAGCTAACATATTTCTTTTTTATGTAACCCATCTATCTCTTTTGTTTCCCACCTTGCTCTATGTCTAACAGTTTATAATTTCCTTATAACCTTTGGATAAGAAACCTTTGTTAGGAGGCATTCCTTGTACTCCCATCCCTAAACCTACCTGTAAATAAAAAACCTACAATTAGGGACAACCTACAGTGTGGATAATCATGAAGGAAGGTGGTTAACGAACTTAAGACATTTGTTTAGCTACATTTTGTGGCTTCATCCTCTTGTGAGTTGCTTATTTCTCCTTCCAAATAGGTCATGCTCTATGGTGCTAAGAAATGGAGCATAACGCTTGTTGGATACTTTATTAACAAAAGGTTGGCATTTCCTGTTGTTCAGCACTAGGCTACTGTCAATTGAAGAAAGTTGGGATTAAAGAACATTCTAGTGAATAAAGATGAATTATTTATTTTTAAGTTTAGCTCAAACGAACAAGCTTAAAAGTTATTGGATTAAGGACCATGCCATGTTCAGGGAAAGCCTCTATTACTAAAGAAATGGAAACTAGGATTAAAGTTAGATAAATATGAGTTGAGAAAGATCCCTATTTCGGTGAACTTCCATCGTGTCCCTTTAAAGTATTGGTCCTCTAAAATCTCAGTCACCTTGCTAGCGCGATTGAGAATCCATTTACTCTAGATGACAATACTGCTAACCTTAAAAGAATATGTTTTGCTAAAGTCTATGTAGATATCGAACTAGATAAGGAACTACTTGAGTCCTTATAGATAATAAGGTTCCAGTTACTTTAGATGACAATAATGCTAACCTCAGAAGAATAGGTTTTGCTAAAGTCTATGTAGAGATTGAACTAAATAAGGAATTCCCTGAGTCATTATAGATAAATAAGGTTTAATGTCACTAAAAAGTTTGTATACCTAATAAACAACTAGATAAGGAGCAGATTACTCAAAACCTACAATCTAGCAATATGTTTGATGTTGTGATGTTGAACTAGAGAATGTCATGATTCATTTAAAGGGTGAATCTACTAGTAAGACTGTGCAAGACCAAGGTGTAATGAAAAATTCCATTGACAACCACATAAATTAAATAACCCCTCTTAATATGGAGGTGAATTTGGATGAAGAGGATTGGAAGAATGAATAAGTTATTTCATCTTCACATAAAGTTGTGAAGGACCAAGATTCTTAAAATATATAATACAAAGGCAAAGAAATTCAGTTAGCTCTTACTGAAAATCAGACAAACATAGTGTAAGGAGGTAATAAAGGAATGGAAGGAAGTAATAGAGGCTGGTCTTATCCTAGTACTAGCACTCATAGAGCTAGAAGAAAGAAAACTAAATCAAAACTTAAATAATAGGGTTATTTGTTTAGAATGTAAGAGGCCTAAATAGCCTTAATAAATAGCTACATTTTAAGGACTTCTTATATTTAAAGAAGCCTTTTTCTGTTGGTCTTATAGTGACCAAAATAAAGGAGGAATATTATAGAAATGGTATGAAATTTTTGCTGGCTAATTTTAACCACTCAGTTGATATTAATGGGAGAGTTATATTTTCTTTTGATCCCTCCATCATCTACCTTACAAATTGACATTCCTCTGACCAATTTTTGCATTATGAGTAACTCATAAAGGCTATAACCTAGATTTCCTTTCACTGTAATCTATGTAGGGAACTAAGAACATCAAAGGAACAAATTGGGCAATGATCTACAACAAGTAGGGACTCTATATACAAACCTTGGTTACTTTTTGGAGATTTCAACTACATATTTTCCCCTAGGGAATCTCAAGTTACTCAATGAAATTTCTCCAAACTCCAAGAACTTTCTAACCTTATCACTAAGTTAGGAGTAATAGATCTGAGATCTACTAGCCACTTTATCATTTGGAGCAACATGCAAGGGGAAAGAACGCTTATACAATGGAAAATTAACAAATGTCTGGTTAATGATTCCTTCCTTACCGAATTCCTAAATAGCTTTAATACCTTTGAAAATAATCAATTCTTAGATCATACAGCTACCCTGCTAGAACTGAAGGCTTAGACAATAGAACAAAAGCCCCATTAGATTTTTCAATTCCCTTTTACATCATTATGAATTCAATTCTCTACTTGCTAAGAGCCTGTAACTAGAAGGTTGCTTATAGATGCTCTCTTTTCTTTAAAGCTATCAAAACAGGATGTGTATACATAATATCTAACTAGAAATCCTAAGGATCCTTATCTCAAATAGGTAGATCAAGAAAAATTGAAGAAGTATTTCAATGCATTAGAGACATACTCCTCACAACTTAAGTGGAAAGTTAGGATTAGATGAATTTAAGAAAGAGACAGGAATACAAATTTTTTTCCATAATGTGATATGTGGGAGAAGGAATAGAAACAAGATCCTAGCTCTTAAAGATAACTGGGGGAATATGATAAATGATCAACTAAAACTTAAGAAACTTGTTATAGAGCATTTTAAGAATATACTAGGAAGGAGTAACCAAACCATTGATCTGCCTCAAGATCTGTTTGTCATGACCAGATGCAAATAATAATGAAGGAAGCAACTACCCAGGATATTAAAGAAACCTTATTCTCGTTCTCTCTTGATAGAGCCCCAGGACATAATGACTTCAATGCAAGCCTTTTCTAAGCTACTTAGGAGATAACTGGAGGCATGGTAACTGAAATTATAAAGTTCTTTAGGAATGGTACGCTCCTCCTTGAAATTAATAAAACCTTTATCTGCTTGGTCCCCAAATCAACTAGTCCATCAACATTCAATAACTATAGATCTATAGTTTGCTGCAATGTCATTTATAAGATAATTTCTAAGATTTTGGCAAACAGATTGAAAATGATACTTCCTAAGCTCTTTAAGATGTATAAAGATTTCTAAGATGTATAAAGTCTCGCTGGCCAAAAGAGTATGAAACATCTACGAGGGAAAGGAAAGCTTATGGATAAGACGCATTGACACGTACCATCTAAACAATGAGTGCTTCTGGACATTGAAGAACAAGCAAGCTCTCTTATACCTTTCAATCTTGAAAACTAGGTCCTCTATATAAGCTCAGGTGACGTATAAGATTGGGAATGGACAGACTACCTTCTTCTGATCTGATAACTGGCACAAGTTTCCTTGGAGAATTCTCCAATCTAAGTGCTACAGTACCAGCAAATACAAAAATGAAGCAGGTAATCAAAGATTGATTCGACATGTCAGAAGACTTGGCGGCTTTAGCGTGTAGCAAAATCACGAACTTCTCTCATTTAACACAGCTTCATGCACATCTCATTCACAGCTCTCTCCACCACGATGGCTACTGGGTCTCGCTGGTTCTCACCCACTGCAGGCTTCTCAATGCCCCACTGCGTTACTCTCGTCTCGTTTTCAGCTCAGCTACTTACCCAGATTTTCATGTGTTCACGGCCATGCTCAGGTATTTGTCCCAGTTGGGTACTGCCCATCATCAAGTTTTATCTTTGTTTAGACACATGATACGTAGTGGGGGAAATGTAAAGCCTGGTGCTTTTGTGTTCCCATTAGTGATTAAAGCTGCCGGTGAAGCTTGCATTGCGTTCCACGCCCATGTCCTGAAACTCGGTCATGCCAATGATCCTTATATTCGCAATGTAATGTTGGGCACGTACTGCAAGCATGGCCCTTTTGAGGTTGCTTGGAAATTGTTCGATGAAATGACTAATAAAAGGCTACCGGATTGGAATTCGGTGATTTCTGGATGTTGGAAGTGGGGGAATGAAGCTGAAGCTTGTAGACTATTTAATTTGATGCCCGAGAGGAATGTTATTACTTGGACTGCAATGGTTACTGGGTATGCTAAGTTAAAGGACTTGGTGATTGCAAGGAGGTATTTTGATGAGATGCCAGCAAAAAGTGTTGAATCCTGGAATGCCATGCTTTCGGGTTATGCACAAAATGATTTTCCAGAAGAAGCTCTGAATTTATTCGGTGACTTGGTCTGTGCTGGAGTTCAACCTAATGAAACTACATTGGTCACTGTTCTATCAGCTTGTTCATCATGTGGGGATCCCTCTCTTTCTGATTCAATTTTGAAAATTATGAAAGGAAACGGATTCAAGATGAATTGCTTTGTAAAGACAGCTTTACTTACTTTATATGCAAAGCAGGGGAATCTTGAGGGTGCTAGGAGAATTTTTGATGAGTTGGGGGTCTATAAGAGCTCAGCTACATGGAATGCAATGATCTCAGCATATGCAAGGGTTGGTCATTTGGATAGTGCTAGAGAACTATTCTCTATAATGCCAGAGAGAGATGTTATTTCGTGGAACTCAATGATTGCAGGTTATGCTCAAAATGGCCATTCAACAGTGGCCATTGAACTGTTCAAAGAAATGATTAGTACTAAACAATTTCGACCAGATGAAGTCACCGTGGTAAGTGTTTTTTCAGCATGTGGACATCTTGGTGCCCTAGAATTGGGTAACTGGGTGGCCAATTTAATCAGTAACTATGAGATTAAGTTGACTGTTTCAGGATATAATTCTTTGATTTTTATGTATTCAAAATGTGGAAACATGAAGGAAGCCCAGAGGATCTTTTGCGAAATGGAAATAAGAGATGTGGTTTCCTACAATACCTTGATATCTGGATTTGCTGCTCATGGCCAGGGTAAAGATGCCATAGAGTTGATGACAACAATGAAGGAAGAAGGTATCGTACCGGATCGTATAACATATATTGGAGTCCTGACAGCATGCAGCCATGAAGGATTACTAGAAGAAGGCCGGAAGGTATTTGAATCAATAAGAAATCCATCTGTAGATCACTTTGCATGTATGGTTGATTTGTTGGGGAGAGTTGGCCAACTTGATGAAGCAATGAGATTGATTGACAATATGCCCATGGAACCACATTCTGGAGTTTATGGTTCTCTATTGAATGCGAGTAGGATTCACAAAAGAATTGAATTTGGTCAACTTGCTGCAAACAAGCTCCTTGATCTTGAACCACAAAACTCTGGAAATTATGTTTTACTTTCTAACATTTATGCGTCAACAGGTAGGTGGAAAGATGCAGCTAACATTAGACAGATGATGAGAAGAGAAAGACTCAAAAAGGGAACGGGATGGAGTTGTGTAGAATACAAGGATGAGTTGCATAAGTTTGTTGTTGGGGACAGAACGCAAGCGAGATCGCATGATATATATAGACTATTGGCAGAACTATTAAGCAAAATGAGAACACAAGGCTACTCAGCTGATAAGAGCTGTGTTCTAAAGGATGTTGAAGAGGAAGAGAAAGAAGAGATGGTTGGGATTCATAGTGAAAAATTGGCTATTTGTTTTAGCCTTCTTGTTGGCGAAGTAGGATCAGTAATTAGGGTGGTGAAGAATCTTAGAGTATGTTGGGATTGCCATACTTGGATAAAGATGATGTCTGCGTTGGTGGGAAGGGAGATAATTGTAAGAGATAATAACAGGTTTCACTGTTTCAATAATGGGCTATGTTCTTGCAAGGATCATTGGTAATGCAATGTGTACAACTTGTCCTGATGACAGTTGTCCCTGAAGTATTTGCTGAGAGAGGTAATCTTAAGGCTGTTTTCAGCAAAAGGAGATGAGGCTTTTGGAAGAGGATATTTATACAGAAATAAACTTGTGGAATTGTACTGTACCTGTTCAGAATGATATATGAATCCTGTGGTTACTTCGAAGATGGCTGACAGATCATTGAATGGGGAGCAGCATGTTTCAGTTTGGTCAAAACCAGAACTACTTTGATTTTGACTTGGCTCTGAAGTTGGTCATCATTTTATTTTTAGTTCCAGTGAGGGAAACTACCATTTGTTATGCTTTCAAATAATTCTGATATTGGCTTCTAGTGAGTTACTTGATCCAAAAAAGTTACATCTGAACCTTTTACACGGGAGACACTTAGCAGATCAGGCAAGCCAAAAAACTCCGAGTAAGCTGCCTACTCTGGTGAAACCGTATGTATTTCTACATGTACAGACAAATGAAGCTTTGTTTTGAACGGAAAGTTCAAGGATGGAGAGGCCAACAAATTCTCGGTAGCTCTGAGTTTTAAGCCACTTCATGGGACAAATGCTACAATATTACTGCTGATGTGCGGATGCATAGAATTCAATAAGAGATCTTGTTTTCTGATGATTGTTTGGGTTGCTGTCATGGTGCAATTTCTCTTTTTCCTTTTGATTAATTACTGATGCATATTTTTCTCAACGGAGAAGACAAAAATATAAGCATGCTTGGCCCTTTCTTGCGTGTTGAGGGCTTATGTTAACTGTATTCTGAAATCAAGGGGAATAAGATTTCTTAACAACTGATTGCGGAAGGTTCATATATTTGAAGAGATATTTTTGTAATTAAATTTATGCTTTAATATCTTTCTTTTTAATCATTTGACTTTCTTCTTAATTTAGATTGATTGATCTCCATCTTGTTTTTGTCTGCCTATTAAATTGTGTCTGGCATTGGTCTCTTTTGATGCATTCCTTGCTGATGTTTATCCAAATGAAGTTGGATAAGTGCTGTTATTCTTGTACAACTACTTAATTCCGTTTAAGCACTTCACTGCAGCCTCTTACCGCCTTCTACCAATTGATTCTCAGATGCATTGGCCTTGTGATCAGCAAAAAACGTTAAAATAGCTCACAGGAGCAGTGCTTCTGCAATTTGAAATTTCACGTTTGAGCAATCTCCTAAAGTTTTTCTCTGAGGAGTAGTGCTTCTGCAATTTAATTTCACGTTTGAGCAATCTCCCGAAGTTTTCTCTTTTTAGTTAAGATTAGTCAGTTTTCGTTTCTTATTTTCATTTGGAATTGCAATGTGTGAATAAAACAACTGGATTCAAATTGAGAAGGTATTGAGTTACCTTGAAACATGAGCTCAAGATGTTTTAGAGCGATAACCAAAAACTTCTGCAGACAATTCCAACTATATATGTTAATTACAGGTATCGTAATGCACCAGTAGCAATGGACAGGTCGACACTTGATAAGAAAAGAGTAACAACAGCGCTACAGGCAAAACGTCTTTGTCCACAGATAAATACTTATTTCTGTACTCATCCTAACTCCACTCTTCTTCATGCTTCTTATACTAGAAATAAAAAGAGTTAACTAACACATACCAATTATTAAAATGGTAATAAAATAAAATAATAAAACATCAAGACATGTACATCTAAAGTACATACCACTTCTCACCATACTCATGCCACCTTCTTGATTAATGATCTAAAATGCAATGTCAATATATGAATTTAAATACAAGTAATTCACACAAATGTTCGTAAAAGGTGTCAATATAACTGTAAAAAGACCAACTTCAGCAAACTAGTTATTTTGGTTTTCCATTCAATCGACTACGTCCATTTCCTCTTCAACTAATTACATTGATTTTTGTCCCAACTAGTTTCACATATCACAACAGTATAATCACATCCATAAACTTCTACAGCACCGCGTATTCCTAATCATCAGGTCACATCTAATCACATGGCACGACACTTTGACACAAAATAAAAATAACTAATCTATTACCTTTTGTGTGTGCATTACATATTACCTTTTGTGTGTACATTACATATTAACATTAAGTCACACAAGTACACATTCACATATCCATATAAAAATACCTACACTATCTCACTAATTACTATATAGCATAATCTACTCTACTTACTCAAATATATAACTCAACCAAAACCGTTATCCTTTAACAATTGACAACCATTCTTTAAGTTCAAACACAATAACTATAAATTAATCCAAAAAAATTTGTATTAATGAATAAAAGCTCTTGAAAGACGTACAAATTGGCTTATAATCTACTTATGACTAGTTACTCAAGTGATTGCAATTGTTACGAGCACATTTAGAACAAGTTTTGCAACATATAATAGAATTACTGGGCTTAGAGTTTTTTTTTCTCTTCCATTATTATAGATTGAAGGAGTATCTATTTTGGCTTAAGAACCAACCTCTTTTCTTATGTTTTTATCTAGAAATATGCAAAATTATACAACATAGCTACTTCTACTAAATCATGATGGCAATGTTATAACTTTTTTTTGTTGATTTTCATTTTATGCACCATCTTCTTACCATGCCCTTTATTACAAGGTTTTGTTTTATGTTTGTTATAATATTTTCTCTTATCCAAGCTAATGAGCTTTAATTGGTCTTGACTTTTGTTTTTGATGATTCTTTCATTCCTTTCTCTTTAAATAGAATAAACACCAAATCCTAAGATAATCTTAAAAAGTTTCTCCCAATCCTCTTTATTGTAATGACAGTAGCAAAAATCTTAAATTCTCACTCATAACCCTTTAAAGTAGTTATATTTGGAGAAAAGGTGGTCTCTTGATTCATTCTCTACATTTCACAACTTACAATTTAGATTTGTGCTCGGAGAGCCTCTTATTCTATCCAAAGTGCTTAGCCTATTTTTGATGGCAAGCCATAGTATAAAGCATATCTTAGGAAGAATTTGTTTGAACTATACCAACTTGCTGCAGCGCACCTTAGGTGTTAGATTCCTCAACACTTGGTAGTAGGAGTTGATGGTGAATAATCCTAATGTATGTTTTTGTCACCCTATACTGTCCTTTAGATGTTGGTTTGGGTATTTTTAGGAAAAGTTTCTTAAAATATTAGACAAACCTTTTAAGTTTGCATGTCATTCATTTCCTTTTATAAATTCTTTACCTTAGCTTTGGGATTCAACAAATGCCTCAAATGAAATGCTTTAAGAAATAGGTAAAAAGGTCCCTTTTCACTCTAAATATCAAACCAAAGCTATGTGCTTTCTCCATGCTAATTTATGCTTAATTTCCCAATAGAGCATTTCTCTTAGATTGAAGATTTGAATCAAGGTCTAACAAGAGTCAAACCTCAAATTGATTTCCCATAGGCACTAATTATCCAAGTAATGCACTTGAACCCATTACACCCAAAGAATTTTTTTATCTGATAGGAATCTTTAAATCCTTTTGGTAAGTAGCCCTTTATTGGCGATTTGCATTGACCATAACCATAGTCCTCCCTCTTCTTTTGGCCCACCAAAGTCGATTAATTTGACTTTAGCATAAGGTTTTTTATGAGCATTCCTATTTCATAAGAAGTTTGTTATCATTCTCTTTAATGCTTTTGAGGTTCTTTGGCAGTACTATGTGCGAGATCCAGTATACATATAGATTCTTTAATATAGATTTGATCAGTTGTAGCCTACTTATATACATTAAGCTTTTGTTACACGAATAAGCAATTCTCATACGGAAAATATTAAATAAGGCTTAACAATCACCATATGTTGGCATTTTTATTAAGATAAGGATTCTTATTTATGAGAATAAAAGTTTTTCTATCTTCAAATCATAGATAAAGGAGAGCAATTGAGCTTGTGAATTTGCTCTAGTAGAAATCAATATGTAACTTTTGTCTTTATTGATATTTAGGCTTCAAAACTTGCTAAATATGTAAGTTTTCATTAGTACTTTAACTGAGTTAGCATCTTCCCTACAAAACATAAGTAGACCATCTATAAATAAGAGGTTAAAAACCTTAGCTTGCCACATTTATTGTGGAATCTAAAGGAAGGATCCATTATGATGTTATAATTAATGAGCTTAGTCAATACCTCATCATAAATTAAGAAACAGTATGGTGATAATGGGTTTTCTTGCCTTACTCCACTCTCTTCCTTGAACACTTGAGATGGCTCTCGATTCATCAAGATACTAAAAGATGTGACTATAATGCATTTTTCAATCCAGTAGATGATCTTTTTAGTAAAAACCAAAAACCACTAATGAGCGTGAGATGAATTCCTAATTAATTGAGTTAAAAACATTGTCAAAGTCAATTTTTCATACACATCTCTTAATGGAATCATTACTTTGATAGCCTTTGAATCTTTTATATGAATATAATATTATCACCTATTTCATTCCCCTAATATAAGCACTTTGAGATTTGTTTACGAGAGATTCTAGCACTACATTCAAACTTGAGGTAAGTATTTTAGATATGATATTGTATATGGTGTTATAGTAAACTATAGGCCTAAAATCTTTGAGTTAGTTAGGATTAAGAATCTTAGGTATTATTCAAATATGAGTTTTATTTATATCTTTTAGCTATTTTCTTGAGTTAAAGAATTTCATTATTTCCATGTTAATTTGAATCTTTTTTTAGCTCCATGATTCTTTGTAGAAGAATCCATTTAATTTATATATAAACCAGGGGCTTTGTTGTAATTGAGGCCTATTAGGGCTTTTTTCCACATCTTGTAGGTAATAGCCTGATGAGATCCTAAGCATGTTGATATAGTGATTGCTTTTGGGATAAAAGAGTTGAGTGTTTACAAAGAAGAATAATAGTTAGTAGATGTGCCTAAGGTTTCTTGAAAGTATTTGTAGACCTCCTCCTTTCGATCCTTTATATCTCAAATCCTTTCTCTATTATCCTTAACTAGGTTTGCAATTTATTTTGTATTCCTTCTAGATAAAATGACATTAAAGAAGAAAGTAGCATTCTTATCTCTATCTTGCATTTATTGAACTCTTAATTTCTACTTTAATAAAGAGTTGTGGGCATCAAGAGTTATATTATAATTACTTAGAAATATATTATCTTTCTTAATCTTGTTTTTTTCTTTATATCTAAGTACATATTAGATTGTACTAGTGTAAGCATGCTCCTCATCTCTTTAAAGTTAAAGAATTTATTACTTCTAAATTTCTATTGTAATTCCTTGAGTTTTTTTTTCACCATTCAAAAATTTTAGACACATTTGTGTTGCTTAAATCCCTCTACCTTATTTTCCATACTTGTCTCTACTACATTCTAGAATCCCTTAATTTTTATGATATAGTTTAAGAATTTAAAAAGGGTTGTTTAGATGGGGGAAATAGTTATATTATGGATCTTAATTGGTGAATGGTGAAGCAGATACCAAAGATAGCTTTACTTCCCTAAAATTTCACTTGCCAAAAATGATTTATCACATCTCTATCCATTTTCTTTCTTATAAACCATCTGCCTTACTATTATTGATGTATATGAAATGGATTCCTTTATAATTAAGATATGTAACCCTTACGTTCTTGATGTAATATTTGAAGTCATTATAAGGTCGTTTTAAGTTCATACGTCCTTTAGATTCTAAGGCATAAAGAGTACTATTGAAATATCCAATGATCATATAAGCATTGTTCATATTTGAGCTTCTATTTTCCAAGTTCTTCTAAAGAGTTATTCATAAAGTCAAATTTACAACATATACAGAGTAAAAGAATAATCCATATTTATTCAACTTTACTTTAGTGAATAAGTGTAGAATTTGCACATTAAGGAGATAATCTATGACCTCTAGCTTATTAGGGTCATATTTTAACTCTTCTTCAATTATGTTGGGTATTACAACTAGAGATGATTTTCTACTTATCTTTAATAAACTAGAACCTTTTGCATTGGTTTTCCTTTAGTTTAGTTTCCTAAAGGCTAATTAACATTAACTTTCTCGTATGTAGATAATCTGATAGTACATGTTGCTTTTTATGGTTGTTGAGACCCCTAACATTCCAAGTAGGACTGATAGTAGAGAAGATTTGATGGGTATTTGATCCCTTTGGCTTTGGTCTTCCTTCCAATTTTCCTTTTTAATGCTAGGATGAAAGCCTTTAAACTCTCCACAACTTCATATTTTCCATTAGAGGAGGTAAAAACATCTAAGACTTTATTTTGTCCCTTTCATAGCTTCTTTATGCTTGAGTGTGTCATTATTAAGGGGTTTTCTTGGAATTAGCCTTATTTGGTCAACTTACTTACTGATATCTTTTTTTCTCAATAGATCAGACACCTCAAGGTTAGTTTCATTATATGATTCCTTTCTTTTCCCTTTTTCATCATTTTTATTCAACTCATTTGTGAGTTTACTACTTTCAGGCTCCCAATTTCCCTTGTCATCTTGTTATCTCCTCAGTTTTAGGTTCTCCATTCCTATTAACTCATAATAACCACCTTTAGTGAAAGATTTGTCATTTTTCTCCAATCCTTTCCTTATTTTTTGAGAGTGGGATTTTAGTAATAGGAACCTAATATCGAGTATTCCATCATTTTCTTAAGTTAATTCAATCTCATTATAGGTATCATTTTAGGAAGGGTTTGATTATATCAATTTATACACAAATTCTCAAATATCCAATCCTTTTTATTAAGGAAGTAATTTCATCCGTATATATGGGTTTTCCAATATAACTTGTAGGGACCAATACCAAAGTAGAACATTATAAATATTAATCCAAATTGGAATATGTTTTATTTTTAATTGTTCAAGTTGCATACAAGGAGATTACTTCTGTAAGAAGATTAGTTTATCATTATATCCTTTTATTCCCAAGGAAGGGGAAAAGAACTAAGTTTATCTACTGGAAAGACATCTCCAACTAGGTGGCACAAATTTCTTTTTAAGTTATTAAATTTCTTGTTAGCACCTTCAGTATAAGTGTAGATTCCTTTAAGGAGTCCTTTCCTATCTTAGATACTTAATTGAGCTTTGTCACTCCTTAGTTAGCAGAGAGGATTTTGATTCCTTCTTAGAGAGGAGGAAAACGAGTGATTGAAAGTTAAAGTTATTTCTATTTCAGAAAAGAAAAAGTATTGTTAGAAAAGTTGAAAAATAGTTCTTTAAAGGATAAGGCAAGAAAATGGTTTGTGGGGAAAGAAAAGGGATAGAAGAGTTCAAATGCTAGGGAATTAAAAAGGTAACAAGTGAGATGAAACAGATAAGTAAGAAAAAGATGATGAGTAAGGAAAATAAGGGGGTTAAAAATGATGTTGTTGCCAATTATGAAGAATGATCACTTCATACAGATAGGCTCCAATAACTAAAGAAAATGAAAGTAAACATAAAAGGGGGTAAGGAAAACAACAGAAGCTGAAGGAGCAAAATAGAAGGAGATTATGAAGGAGATGAAAATATGGGAGACCAGAATGTAGCAGAGGAAGGCAAGTATTATAAATAGAGGGAAGAACATCTTTTACTATTTATAATCTCTACCTTTTGAAATATACTTTATTACTATGCTCTTTAATCCAACATTTAAATTAAATAAACAATACCCAACTAAATCCAATAATCAAATTAAAAAACAGAATGGAAAATATTGACATCCAACATACCAATAACAACTAATAACTCTTGTGTTCATGCAAGTTCACGGACACAAGAGTGGGAAAAACGTCTTAAACTACAAGAATCAAACTAATCCCATGCCTCCCTGACAACGATGTCAAAAACTTGGTGATCGTTTTGCAAGGTTTACAATTTATAGCCTTCAAAATATCGCAAATGCTTGGGTTGTAATTTGTAGTATGTGAAGGGTCAATCCCATAAGGAAGGTGAACTAATCTAATCCTATGTTTTTTAAGGCTCAGAAAAATTAATAAAATGAAAATAAAAATTGCAAAGAAAAGTAAATACGGGAAAGTGATTATCCAGAAGTTAATTCGCAAGTTTAACACAAAAAATTCAAATTGAGCAATACAAAAGTCAGAATGGAAATTAACCAAAAAGAATTACCAAATTATGAGAAAGGGGATTTTCCTTCTCATCAATGCTAATATAGTCGATTATGTGTTATTGTGGTGTTGATTCTATTCAAATTATAATAATTGAATCCTAAATCATAAACCTTAATTGAATTATAGAATTTGCAATCTCTCAATTAACAAAAGACCCATAACTCTAATTAGATCTAACCCCCTCTAATAAACTACCGAATCTCACACGGGATCTCTCTCCATACAATAGCTGATATGATTAATCGTGTCGTCTATTAGATCGCTTAACTCTCATTAACTAAACCAATCATTTTATCCGATTCATCCTCTCGGTTTATTACCAAAATATGTAAATACTGCAATTAATCATGGCACCAACCATAATAACACACAAATAACTATATTAGCATTGAATCAAGTTCTAATCCTGAAGGAAAAGTTAGAACATCATCAAAAATCCAAGATTCATCATCATACAATGCTGGAACCCCTCCCCGGGCGGGTCCACGGCCCGACGTCCTACGTGACATCTGGACCCGTGGCCCACGGGGGAGGAATTCCCCACCAGTGATACTTAGACGAACAGGATCCTTTAATTTTACCTCCGAACAAAATAGA
>JANQBM010000005.1:20007773-20018070 GCA_025594535.1 Erythroxylum domingense | reverse complement strand
TGAGGTATAACTGAATCATCAATGTGAAAGGATAGAGAAATGATAGAGAAGTAATAGAACTTTGGCAATGAATTGTGTTGGAGTATGTTATATGCAACGTTTTACTGAATATATATCTGTATTTTGGCCATAATTTGATCTGTGAATATCCAAATTAGATGAATTTTAATCTATAATAAACTAGAAACATATGTCTACATTTCTTATGAAGGAATCGAATTTTAATTATGTCCTTAAGTGTCTTGAAATTTGGATTGAAGTTGAAAATTGTGTTCTGTCGAGCTATGATAATAGTATGCGGTATTTTGATTATAACTTGCACAATACTGAACCAAAATGTATGAATTTGATGTCATTAGAAATTTAAGACATAGAGGAACATTTCTAGGTCAAAAATGGCAAGAAATAAAGAAACAAATACTACAGGTTGGAGGAGAATCGTGCATGATCGTGACCTATAAGGCTATATCAAAGGGTGTTTATTTGGATGTTTTTCAACCTAATTCAAGTAAGGATGTTACCATATGAATGTAGTTGATATTTAATGAGGGGATTAAAGTGAGTAAAGAGTATTAGAGATTAAAGAATGTTTGGAAGGTATTGTAATTGCTTATAAAGTGTATTAAGAAAACATACCCAAAAATCTGTCATTGAATATGCATAATACATTATACATTCATGAATGTACTTATGATTGACTATTTAATTGAATGTGTAAATTTTATATATGATTGCATTTTATAAAAGAACACATTGAGCAATCGCTTCCAAATATTGTCGGGATTTCAAGACAATAAGCTGAAAGGAGCAATTATGAGTAACCTAAGATGGTCTCACATTAGAAATAATAACATGAATTAAAAATTTTATTAATAATTATAATTAAATGATAAATCAGTAATGGAGGAGTAAAATTAAAAATATGAATTTGTCACTAAAAATTTTTAGCTACAAATTTAAAATTGTCACCATGTCTTTTTACCTACATTTCCTAAAATGTCCCTAATAACCTCTAGCTACGCTTCTAAAAATGTAGCTAAACATATTCTGCTACGTAAAGTAATCGTCGATAAGCATTATTACCTACGCCGACGTTAACAAAGTTAATTACTTTTACCCACCAAAATCAAATGTCGCAATACGTCATTTGCAACATTTTTTCCTCTCCTCGTCTATTTGTTTTTGTGATGGAGTGACCGTAGCAAAATCAATTAGGCGATAATTCTATAAAAATGTCGTAGATATTTTTTTGCTACTGGGCTTCAATGATTCGATGATTTTTTTTCCGTCGCAAGTCGTAAAATAGGTTTTGTGACAATTTGTTGTCTTCCCGAAATATTTCATCGCCAAAAACCTTCTTTGTTCTAGTGAAGGCTCGACCTTTGTTTATGAAAATGTAGAACTGTCGCAAATGGTCGAGCCTGTTGCCAAAAGTTTTATCTTTTTGCAACGTTATACATAATCGTCGCCAGAAAAAATGTAGCTAAAATTCAACTTTATTGTAGTTATGTATGTGAAAGGAAAGAATAGGAGTTGAGAGAAGAGGTTGAGGCGAGAGATGATATTCAATAATCTTAGGTGAAGAATTCTAAGCATCGTGGCACATAAAATTAGATGCTGATTGAGGGTGAGAGGAAGAAGGAAGTAGAGAATAAGACAGCTCAAGAATCAAGATTACGTCCTGAGTTGAGAAGAGACGATAAGGAAAACGAAGCAGTGGAGTTGGGCACCGGAGAAGAAAAGAACATGCCTGAACCAGTCAACAAAATTGAGTGATAGGCTATATAAATCTCGCCCAAAACCATTAGCTAGAATAAAAAGTCAAAAATTAGATTTGCCAAAAGGAAAAGACTGGCCAAAAAATAAGCTAGGAGGGGAAGAAAGAAGGTCGAGAATTTCGTAGGGTTGACTGATAAAAGCATGCACATTCACTTACATACGCCATAACTTAATGTAGTTGTCTTTTATAAATGTGATAGACTTGGTTACTACATTTACTTGAAGGTTAAACTTTATCGCGCAGAAGATGGCAAGATCTCAAACTTTAAGTTTCACATGTTGTACAGATTTGGATCGTAAGGAGATAAAAAAGAAAGAAACGAAAGCTGCGAAAAGAAGTTGAAGGAGATAAAGAACAGTGTAGAAAAAGGGTCCAACTCCTTTTTACATTAGTAAAAAAACTTAAAATTTATAACAAGTGATAGCATGGAAAGAAGGTCACAATCATGCTTATGAAGAGTACATTTTCTGGTTCATGCATACAACGTTCACGTTTTGTAGTTTGGACATGTCCGTCAAAATTATTTTTGTTCTGGAGATCATTTTTCTTTTTATTTAATCTAAAATAAAAAATTATTATGTACATTATACTTGTTCGATGGGGTTTCAGTTGGGGTTTTGATCTTTTATAATTTAAGTCTACAAATAGTGTCTATGTTTTCTTTTATTATGTTCATTTACGCATTACATTCGTTATAGGGTAAAAAAGGAATGTTTCTGATAATAGCTACCGAAAAAATCGTGTGTAATAACTTTTTTTTTAAAGAAATTATATAAAGGTGATAAGTAATTTAAGAGAGTCACACCCAAAAAATTAGTTAGAATGCAAGCATAGAGTAGCGGGTGAACTTAAGTTAGATGGGAATGCACTTTCTGTGTTTGACTGAAACCCTGTTAATAACGAGTTCCAATTGACGAGATGTAAATTTTGGTGTATTCTAATTCATGAGCGTAAGAATCAATGCTCTGATGGTAAGATTTTTAATTATTTTAACAATACTGATGGAATAAATAATTACTATGCAACTTGGCCGACCATGTGAATCACTATTTAGTTAAATGTGTAGCAATCTATAGTTTAATTCTACGTCTTTCACAACTCTAATCATGCAAGTTAATAAGTAATTGTTTCTTCAAGAGGATCCTAATAATTTGTGACCTTAGCTTAGCTTATGGGAGGAAGACACGCAATTTGATTGCCCCGTAGATGGATCCTGTTGATTTGCCACCTTGCATAATTTAGGTGAAGCCAGGAAGGAAAAGTATCAATTAGTTAATTGGAAATGTTGGTATGTTATTTCCTTCACAAGTATGATTTCCAGCAAAACTTCATTGCAAGATTTGAGCAGTCTGACTATGGTGTACAGAAATATATTTTATTAAAAACCGTTTTCTATTCTTAATTTAGTCTCCGAATCTTTTCTAATGAACTTAAGTTGAATCTTTTTATTTCATAGATTGTAACATCAACAAACTGAGTAATACTGCAGTAAAAATTGTTGTAATATTCTATTAAAAATTTCAATTTCAATTTCAATACTGGTAATTTACAGTTGACAACGGAAAAAAAAAAAAAACCTAAGTCGGACATTCAATTCAGAAGTTCCAAACAAATAAAACAGTCTAAAAACAGAAAGAGAGAGAACAAAAGTCAAATCCATTTGAAGTACGAATTTGATATACAGACACAAATGTCACGTGGTAATATTAAATAACTTGCTTTCTGTACTTCATTTGCCTTTCTTTTTCTTTTTGTTTTAAACGTTCGAGAAAGTAACGATCTTCGAGGAGATCCATCTCTCACTCGATGTTTAGATAAGTGTCCTGAAAGCAGTTGGAAATATACAACGGGATCATATCTTCGTTCATCTTGGAATAGATGTAAATTAAAATTGGATGGATGATATTTTACGATAATAAAAAAATAGGATATCTTAAAATAGAAGATTTTGTTCCATGTACAGCTTAATTGTACTAATAACTAACTAGACAAGTGGTCAGTTGATTATTTACTAATACCTGTCACGTGTTTTATTTTGGATGCAACCAGTGGATACATTATTTATAAAGTCTTAACTTTTTAATTATTTTATTTATTTATTGGGGTTCCTTATAATAAATATACCTTCAAAAGTTGAAGAACAAATCTTAATAACACTGATGAATTTGTTGGAAAATCAACTCGGGATCTCATTTTAACCGCAATTAAATAATTTCGTAACCTTTTTGCAATCTTTGATTTTCTGAAAATCAAGATCTCTTTAATTATATAAAATGATTAACACAAATCATAATAAATCGAAAACTTAATTCATACTTTATTTCGAAACTTGATCATAATCTTGTCTTATCCCTTGAATTGTTTATGAAACTGATCTGTCTCAACCATCTTAGTTGCACAAATGGCTGGCCGTAACGCTTACAAGGAGAATTAAGCAAGAAATGTTTGCTCTATAGAACTTAAGCCTATTTATAATAAGTTTTGGACATCTTAGTAATTTAATTGAAATTCAATTCTAATTTTAATTAAAATCATATTATTCTCAAATAAGATTCAATACCTCATGTTGATCCTTATTTATTAAATATCACATATTTAATGACAAAGTTTTTCAAACTTTACAATCAAGTCCAAATTAATTAAAATAACTTTGTTCTCTTCAACTTATTATATATGTGAAACCTATTATATTCCCAAATATGTTAGTAATGATTATAAATTATAATTAAAATTCATAAGTAGAATTAAATAAATTAAAATTTCTTTTTAATTTATCTTTAATTATCAAATTAAATATTTTGTAATCATAAATCAAGATTGACGTCTAGCAAGGCATCATAATCACTCAAATATTTAGGAATGTCAAGGTGGTTTTGAATAACCTTTTCGTACATGATTTTTTCGTATAATTCAATTATTTTATCATACAATATTCCGATTAGATATAAAGCATAAAATTAATATCTACTATATTTTGAATCTAATCATATTAGTTCTCTGTCATTAGTTATCAATTTAATTAATGACATTTGTAAATTATTTACAAAGCATCATTTTGTCAAGGATTTCTTGAATCAACACTAATCGAGAACAAAAAAATATTCTCCCTAATTGCTTTAGAGCGATGAATCATATCTTGATCACTCAACTACTTCCATATAATTCATGCTACATTTACTGACTACCGATTAAACAATCAATGAGTAAATAGATCATAAGCAGTCTCAAAACATAGCAATCCTCAACAAGATAACTTTGATGACTTCAAGTCAAATGATCATTTATACAATCATTACAATGAAAATTATATAGACATACAAATAATGTTCCAAATAGATTTCTCATATTGGATAACAAGCACTTACATGTTTGTTTAAGTATCTCTATATTTTAGCCTATAAAAATCGATTGCTTCCTTTATAAAGAAAACACCGTATGCTAATTTTTTTGCATTCTATTAATGTCCAATCTTAATAGAATAGTGATTACTGATTAGGAACAATTTAGAGATAATACATTCATGTAATATTAAATTTATAATTATAATCTCATTATAATTTTATTTGTAATATACAATTATCCTTGAATTTTATAATATACATCTAAATATGTATAAGATAAAGAATGTTTGTAAATAATTTATCACTAAATTATAACTAAAGTAATTGAGTGTAAGACATAAATCAAGGTGATTTTCCCATACTTGTCTTTAAGACAGCTTGTTCGCTACCGGAGAAAAAGGAATTAGAAGCTTGAAGAACCAGCCACCGTCTCTGAGGAGCCCATTGAAATATTTAAAGGTGCAACACCTGGTTTAGGTAGAGAGTAGCTCAAACTAGTAATTACGTGAGGGAAAGGTAGAATACGTATTTGAAAGGAAAGATTAGGAGTTGAGAGAAGAAGTTGAGGCAAGAGACAAAAATCAGTAATCTTAGGTGAAGAATTCTAAGAAAGATGGCACATAAAAGTAGATGCTGATTGACGGTGAGATGAAGAAGGAAGTAGAGAATGAGACAGCTCAAGATTGCTCCTGAGTTGAGAAGAGAAGCTAAGGAGAATGAAGCAATGGAGTTGGCTACCGGGAAGAAAAAATCATGCCTCAACTAGTCGTGGCTCCTTTTCTTAAACCGATAAGAACAAAATTGAGTGACAGATTTGACAAAAGGTGAAGGCTGGTCCAAAAATAAGCCACGAGAGGAAGAACGTAGAAAAAGGATCCAACTTTTAAGTTCGTAAAAACTTAAAATTTCTAAACATGTGATAGCATGGAAGAAGGTTACAACCATGATTCTGCAGAGTACACTTTCTGGTTCAGCTTAATTTTACAGGAAAAGATACAATAGCAACTATTCAAAACGAAAGCAGTACTAAGCTATGTTTCAGTGCACCTAACCCCTCTATCTAACACTTAAATCTTTAACTAGCCATTAGATTAATTAGATGACTTCAATATGCACTAAAATAAGTAAATAGAAAGGAAAAGATGTTTTGTGGTGGACTAATCTTGAAACCATTTTGCAAACATCTATTTCTGGACTAACCACGAAAGCACCATAATCAGCTTTTGGTTTCCATTGCTGAACTAGCATAGCCATCAACTTGTTCGTGATTCAAATTTCAAGAGAAAACATCAATTCTTTGAGAAAGTACACATTGCCTTGAAAAATCTGAAACCAACGTAATAATACTGAATATCATTAAAGACTAGAAGTATCATGGCATCCTTATTTATCTGTCGAAGGCAAAAAGAACAAATTCAGTGTCCTTTAAAAGCCATCGATTGAATCAGCTAGCTTATATCCACTGCCTCAACTATTCCAAGCATCTTCAGAGCACAGAAAAGTTTCTAAACTATCGAGATATAAGGCATTTTCTATTCGCTCAAAAGGGTCGACCTCGCATGTGGTCCGAGCTTCTGGTAGCCTCGTATCACTTGTCACAATGTTGACCTCTGCATTCTCTTCTAAACCTGAAAGATACTCCAAGAACGGCTCGTTACTGCAGCCATTTTTATCACGATCACCAACAATCAATTTCTCGTGATTCTCAATCTCATTGTTTAGGTTGAACTCTGAGCTTAGAGTTTCCAACGAAAGGAAACCATTACCGTTAAACTCATTGGGAAAATCAAATGAATTATCATCCAACGGCGACCATGAGCTTGGGTTTTGATGATCATTTACTATTTTCCTGATGTTATCGTGTAGATTATGCAATCTTTGAGGAATGGTAATGACCCTTGTCAATCGCACTGCCTTGGTTCGTATTACTTTGTTTGATTCTACTAATTTCTCAGCCTCCATGTTTGAGACATTTTGGATGCCCTTATTCCCTTCCGAGTTGTGCGATTGTTCATCGAAATCTTGGATGCCCTTATTCTCTTCCGAATTGTGTGGTTGTTCATGGAAATCTTGATGAGTAGCATTTCGATGAACTCTTTTGCTCAAATTGGTATTCCAGTAATTCTTAATCTCATTGTCAGTTCGACCAGGTAACCTACCAGCAATAAGCGACCACCTGAATGAAATAAAGGATTACTTAATCTTGCTTTCATTTTTATTCAAGGACTGCAAATGTTGGGTTTCTTAGGGGTTTCGAGGAATCAATCTTATCTAAGTACTGATGTTGAAGTACCGTATACAAAAAAAAAAACACAGTACATCTCAACAAAACAAGGAATTATATCTTTCTATATAACTTTTTTCCCCCCTTGATGTAAGACGATACAAATCACGAATTTTCACCATACTTGTCATCATATTCTATATGAATCGAGCTATAAATGATATACATTGGCTCAGAAACATTGGAAAGCATGCTTGTTTTTTTTTTTTTTATGATGTTAACTGGAAAATATATCCTAGTTAGGATTATAAGCAATGCAATGAAAAAAGAAAACTATACCTATTACCAAGGAGGCTATGGAGTTTGATAATGAGTTCTTCTTCTTCCTGAGAAATGTTGCCTCTCTTGATGTCTGGTCTCAGATAATTCACCCATCGAAGTCTACAACTTTTCCCACATCGCTTCAACCCTATTCTTGCACATATGTGAATATAAAGTATTACACATGAGAAGGCATATGAAACAACAATGGAAAGGTAATAATGGATGTAGGTACTGGAAATATATACCAGCACGTTGTGGAACGTCTCTCCATTTGCCTTCACCATGGAGGCTGATATAGTCAATGAGAGTTCTGTCTTCATGTTCTGTCCAAGCTCCTTTGTTCAGTCCTTCTTTCACACAGCAAGGCCTCCTTCCCATGTCTCCAGTTATAACTATTGTGAAAATTTCACAACTATAGCTTCTGTAAGAGTGTGAGCGTGGTTAGGTTAATTACATGCATGTGTGTTGGTGAAGACCGAAACCTTACTTATAGCCAATGCCAAGTGCTAACTACCTCAGTTGCCTTGCCACTTGAATTAGTGGCACCCAACTTCTAGTCAAAAACCTAATGGCAATTCCACACGTTTTTTTATTTAATAATCTTCTTCCTTTTCTTGAAATGCGTCGGTTTGTTTTGTCTATACATATGTATATGTTGTCCCGTGAAATTGTATTCTAGAGTACTCGTTGTTACACATGAAATGCATAAGATGAGAATATAAGAGGACAAAAGAAGCAGAGTTTACGAGATGTACAATTTGATAGAAGTAATAACTTAACCCAATTCACGTGGTTAAAGTAATACATAAAATGTAGGTAAACATATACAATAACTTGGTTTGTATTGGTTGGACTGTATTAATTGGCTCTCAGAACACCTGCTTTCCCGCTGTAGTTTGTTCAGGTGCTTGTTACTCTGCACTTTGATTGCTTAATATGCTGTATTTGCACTGGTTAGGGGAAAAAAAACAAATACTTGATAGAAGTTATGTGGTATAGTACGGTTGTTGCGGGAGATTAATATACACACCTCGAGTGAGAAAGTGGCAGCCTGATGAAGAAATTTTCGGGAAAAGGAAAAGAGGAGAGAGCGCAGGGGCATAAACAGCTCAAGTCTTCCCCTCGTAATTTCTTTCTAATAGTGTTATTACGCCGATCGATTTATAACGAACCACGATAATGCCTGCCTTAAGAAAAGGTAGCACGTAGAAAACAAAAATCTTCATGTTTCTCTTTATGTGCAATATAACTCTTCACCAATGGAAACATGTACACATCTTCTCAAGATTAATTCTCATCTTAAATAATTGAAAGGTACATGTCAAGCAAAAACGGGAAGGAGAAAATTTCAGGGAAGCAAAAACAAAAAAGTATATATATATATATATATACACACATAAATACTTACATACAAAACCCAAAATTTATTATTTAGTACATTGAAATGTTTTTAGAGTATATTATTATATATGACCTTATTTGAAGTTTAACTCAAAGCTTCCTCAATAAATAGCCGAAACCTAACTACTAATAGCAATCTAATGATAAGAAGAATCCATGATGTCAACTCTCCAGGGCATATAATGTAATACTTTGATGCTAACTCTTCCAAGCATCGTGCCTAAGTTCATAATACTGTCTTGCTTATATGAATTATAGATTACTAGCTCTCTCTTCTCTCTAACCCCCTTTGTTTCTCAGCTCTTATGAATTCTTTTTTTTGGTCTAACTTAGTAACCCACACATTATTTTCGTTTCTTGTCCATTAGCTTCTAGCTATTTTTTTTTTATTGTTATGGGTAAAACAACCACTATCCAATATCCAACCCTACTTCTCTCCTCCAAACCACATTTATGGAAGACCTCTGTTTGTAACCAAATAGTATCCAAGTACTATCCTTAATAGAAAATGTCTTTGAACAATTCTAAGTTGGGCCAATATCTACAATGTTTCTTTTGAGTATTGGTCAGAGGAAGGAATAAGTTATTCGATAAGTGCATTGGACAAACCTATCTACCTTGATGAGAACATGACCAAGCTCTAATGGATAAGATATGTGTTCAGATATGTCTTGACAGTGAACTCCCTAACTACTTCAAGATTATAAGACTCAATCAAGAAAATCAATTGTTTGAAGATTCCCTCAAAGCTTATTGTTTTTGGAAGCTAAAGAAAAAGGAGAAAATATAGATTTAGAAACTAAACAGAAGGAAGTACAATCTATTGAGATAAATCCCTTATACTTGAAAATGTATCTATTGCTTCTCCTGATTCAACTGTAGCTGTTGTTGAGGATATAAACCACTATAACTGAAAATGTACCTATTGCTTCTCCTAATGTTACTATAGCTTTTATTAAGGTTATCACTGCTACTAATGTAAGTGTAGATGCAACATTGACTGTTTTAGACACCATAATTGTAGCTCCTTTTGAAGTTAAAAAGTGTAGCACCTCACTCCCGCAAGACCCAAACCTGACATCGATGATGATATCCGAGTCCGTCCCTCGCGAGGGTGACATGCTAAAGCACTCAATCACTCAGAAAATCTGTATAAATATTTTTTTTAAATCACAAACATGATACGCAACAATTCATAACCAAATCGGGCCCAATTTATTTCATAAC
>JANQBM010000005.1:19979449-19998949 GCA_025594535.1 Erythroxylum domingense | reverse complement strand
GGGAGGATGACAGTAGCAGATTATGAGGTCAGGTTTAATGAGTTGATGGGGTACGCTACTACACTTATCCCTACTGAGGCAGATAAGTGCTGCGGGTTCGAGAATGGGCTGAATCTGGACATCAGGACCAGATTGGCCCAATCTGATATGAGCACATTCATCGAGCTCAGGGCTGCTGCAGTGAGGATTGAGTAGCTGATGAGGGCTGCTCAGGCAGTCGCGATTGCGAATGGCGAGTGGCATTTTAGTAATTTTGCTGCGCACGCTGAACGCGCTGTTCGCTGTCGCGTTCGCGAGGAGCGCGATACGCTCCTCGCACTCGCGAGCGCTGAGGCTCGCGAGGGGCACATAGCGCGACCTCGTCGCACTCATGAGGATCGCTTGCCTCGTCGTTTGACGCGATCGCAACGCTTCTATATTGTTGCGATCGTTCTGCGGAACGATCGCAACCTTCCTCTTTTTTCATTACCTTCCTCATCCGAAACCTATTCATTTCCAAAACACATACCTTCTCACTCAGACCTCCAAAATTCACAAATTTGGTATCAATGGAAAGAGGACAGAATGACATAAAATTTTAATGAAGGGTTCACAGACAAATTCCACCTTTAAAGGGGTTAATATTTACTTCAAAGAGGTCTGTCCTATCAATCTCATCTCAAAACAATAACACAACTTTTAAACATTATAACTTCCTATTCCAATACTCAAAAATATATAATGCATGAGCATGAGATGTGTTTTCCTCATTTCTCGATTGATCTCACGTGTACCCGTTTCTATGGTTCAACCCGTTATATGGAAACGAGATGTTACAACATGCCTGATAAAAATGATGTGTTAACTATCTCTCTTTCACTGTATCATATGAAGGGCACACGTGCATGTGCCAGATGGGGTGGGGTGTTACAATAAATGCTTCAAAATTAAAATCATTCAACACACCTGTTACCACATCTGGGGAGTTTTACGCCTCCTGCTGGTAATGGCATAGACCATGGCCTAAGACTGCGATTGATTATTCCGCACCTCAGTCCTGACATTGGGCCCTGCTCACTATGTTCTGCCTTTCCCTTTACCTCTCTGTATAGATCTGATAACTCTACTTTACTATACAGTTGTCTCTATCATTATTACTTCTCTCATTATAGACTGTGGTCCTAAAGTCTCGGGACAATCTCTGATCTGATGCTCTACAGAGCCATATTGGAAACAAGCTCCCGACAACCTCCAAGATTGATCACTATGCTTCTTACCACAATGTTCACAATCTGGAATCTATTATGACTGCTCTCTTGACACTAATCCTCTTCCTCTACCAGTCTGAACAAATTCACCTCTTGGTCTAAAACCTGATTGTCTCGATCTAGTCTAAAATCGAGACGATCTGTTCTGGAATTTACTAAAGCTTCTGTTAGAATCAGCTTGAGATTCAACCTGCCTCTTCCCTTTAAACTCCTATTTGTACTCTCCCTGACCATCTTTTAACAACTGCTCAATTTTGATTGAAGCTGCTCGTAGTTTTGTAAAACTACCCAAATTAGAAATACCTAACCTTGTTTTGATCTTTATGTTCAACTTGTCCTCAAATTGTCTAAATTTTTCTTCCTTAGTTGGGATCAATGCAATTGTATACCTCATTAACTCATTAAATCTTATTTTATTAACTCATTCTCTCGAAACACCCTTAGAAAATCTTCCCAAGTCAAACTATAAGGTCTGGTGTTACTGCCTAGAATAGTCTTCCACCACAAATATACTGGACCTTGCAGTAGTGAGACTGTATAATTAAATCTTTCAGCTGCCTCACAGTACATTTGATTGAACACTCTTTCAGTTCTCTCCAACCACCCTTCCACCTAAGCAAGGTTTAGACTTCCGTAAAAGTCCACAACCCCTTATTTTTTCAGCTTATCGTATCTTCTTTCTCGCCTCTCCGGAATTCTCGAAACATTTATGCAAACTTAGGTATAGGAGACTCCCTATTGGCTCCTACAGATTCTATGTCAGTTGACTCTCCAACTTGATCTCCTATAGCAGATGACCTATAACAAAAATAGTTGTGATTACTATCTAAATCTCTCACTCAATATCATGTATAAATGTCCTTTTGTATCCCTATGGATGCCAAATCATGCTCAGATAGCAAAATTTGAAACTTCCCACTACCATAGAGTATACCCGAACATCCAGAGGATATTTAAGAACATATCCTATGATAATGGCATGTTAAAGCAAACATAATCTTTTAAATGACATTATAAAGAATACACAATACTTAAAAACCTCAAATCTTCATTTCATTCATTCATAAAGGTTTACATTGTAGTCATTAAAACCAATATTTACATACCAAACATGAGAAAGTTTACAACCCTAATACACGAGTTCTATATGCCATAAGATAGTCTACATAAAAACAACAACTCCTCAAATGCCAGCTGATTGACCTTTAAGTCATATCTTAGTCCGAAAATGTTCTTCTAAAGAATCTTAGAAATCTAGGTCTCCTATCTCGTACCTAAAAAGCCACGTTGCACTTTTTGATGAGTTTTGCTAACTCAATGAGTGAACCATCATTAATGATCTCACCCTAGTCAAATACAAAAATATCATATTGCCAATCAATTTCACAACATTTTCCATCACAATAAGACATAATGAATGTCACACACTTCATATACATTCTTTTAGAACATGTAAAACCCAATCAATCACATTATTATGGCATATCACTTTAACATCACAATTTCAGAAAAGGTTTCGTAAGCATATATTTCATAATCATAAGTATACAAATGCAAATGCATATGAGACTCCATATTCGCTATTATTTGTTGTGACCGAGTGCCTTTTAGATACAGATACAGATACTGGCCCATTGGGCTCAGTTAGATACATAAATCACGGAGCAAAGCTCTACATGCAGAATTCTAAGCTTAAAACTCTTTTAGACTGGCTACTCTGATCACAACACCATTATCTGAGCATGTATTTTATGAAATGCATCAGATAACAGAATATGCCATGAATCACATTCACTTATGATGCACAAACAGAATCTTATATTCATCGAACTTCAGTCCGATGTTCAACTTTTGTTGAGTATTCAAAAATCATTCAGAATTCAATTACAAACAGATATCATTCAAATTTTAGACGCAAATAGAACATTTCTAATACATACCCAAACATCAATCTCCTCGAACCATTAAAGTCTGGAATTCACATACAGATCACAAACAGTTCAATAATTGGAAGTAAATAGAATAAATCAATCATAGGAAGATTATCTAGGTTGACTCATAAATTCTCCCTTTAGATTATTACCTTGAAGTCCCGGCATTGTCTAGAAGCGGTCGCTCAATGTGCTCCTTTGATTTACTCTTCAAATCCTTTAGCAAAATTCTAAAAATGAGGAGAGAAAAATGAGAGATATCGGTGGATGAAGCAAAGACAAGAATAGAGAAACAATTGAAAACCTTAAATGGATGAAGACTTTACAAGATATATCGTTGATGAATTAATCAAAAGCTAAACACAAGAGTGAACATGCATGGTATTTTGGTGATGGATGGACAAGGAGAGGATTTTGGTGGTGAGTGATTTTCGGTGATGAACAACTAAGGAGCTGCAGAACTTCCTTGCCCAAAAACATAACTTAGGTGTCTCATTTGAGTCTTGACACATGTCTACAATGCATGTGTTACATTTGTCCACTAGTTATGATACCATTTGTCTCTTAGCCATTTGTCCACTTTTCACACCTTAATAGGTCCATTTGTCAATCTATAATTAGTCCATTTATCCTTAATCTAAGTTACCAAATGTCATACTTCCATTTGTCTCTTATTTCTACATTTTTCCTAGTCTAAAATACCCCAAATTTTTTGATAAATTTCCAAAATATTCGAAATATCACCAAAAATGCGAAAATAATTCTAATACACACTGATTCAATTTTCAAAACAATTAATCTGCAATTCACATTTTAATCACATTAAAAAATCACTTATACCCGAAAAATGTCAATGAATGCATGTATAATTATTTTAATGAGTGACAACATTATTAATGTATATGTGAATGCCATATGATGAATAAATGCGCTTCTAAATTCTTAATAATATTTCATGTATAATATCTTAGGGTTCTAGCTCGGATCATAGGATAATGGAATGTTATAAATAATGTTGGGTTGTTATATTTAGAAAGTGCAAATTTATCTATAGTGACAATCATAGCCCCATTATGTATCCATCCACCAAAACATACAAAGAGATTAATTAAATGAGAATTGATGATATGGAGAGTAAACATATATAGTTTGGAATGGATTATACAATCAAAATGTGATTTAATTTATAACTAAATCATTTATAATCAATTTAATTAATTTAGAACTGATAAACTAACAATTTTTTATATATTTATAGCATAAAAATATGTTAAGATAAATATAAATTACATTCCTATTATGAGGGAACTACAAATATTTCTTGTCAATATTCTTATAGGAAATTGAGAGATGCTTAAATAAAACTATAAGCTAAAACAACTAAAGTATCAAACTTACCAAGGGAATAGCATGTGTTAGTCTGGTTTCTTCAACATAGATAAAAAAAACTTATTGTAAAGCTTGATATATAGTCTATAAACAAAAATCAACTAATAAAATTGTCCTTTCTAGATACTATTTTGAATAATTCTTAACTATGAAAAAGTTTATTTGAACTTACATATTGTGTTGAAAGGTTAACACTACTTACAATTACACACTAATCTTTGTTTTTCAAAGTCATTATCACTTTGTGTTGGTCCCTAATGGCATTTAAAATGAGGTGAATTGGGTATTAATGAATTTAAAAACCCTTTGCAACTTAAAAAGGTAATCTTAATCAATTTCAAATCAAACTATGAAATGGTAATTTAGCAAAACTCAATCAAACAAACAAGACTAATATAATGAATGTAAGGAAGAGAAATTGCAAAATAATTTTATAATAGTTTGAAAAACAATGCTTGCTCACATCTACTTCCCAAATCTCTCTTAGTAGTCTAATAAAAGTTTCAATAATTGCTAATTAAACTAAGTTTTTGGCATAATTTTAAGAGTATTTTACTTATGCTTTTGTGGTTTTTACATAAATAGATACTCAATTTGGTTATAGAAATTGATACTCAATTTGGCTTATATTTTATTTTCAAACCATGTTTTAGCTCCCTAATAAAGAATGAACAAATTTAGAAAAATTAAATTCAAACTAGAGCATGTTTTGTCATGAATTTGGAGGAAGGATTTGGAATATGCATCGCAATACAAAATCATGTTCAATTCATATTTGATTTCAAAGTATACAAGTCCAATATGAATCTATGTTTGGATTTGTGTTAGAAATGACGTTTACAAAGTTAAGGACAAAACAAAAGTGAAGAGGGAACAATATTAACCCTATATAGATCTATATTATTCCCTTGTTACCAATAATGTTATGAAAATCCTAGGGATATTTGTTGAAAAAAGGTGGGAGATGATTAAATAGTCAAACTAAAGCATTTGAAGATAAGAATGAAGTAATTTTAGAGAGAATGAATGAATTTCCATTAAGATTCAAGTGAAGAATCTCAAACTTTTAAGATTTATGAGAATGAGTTCTTTTGTTTTGTATTCTTTCTTGACTATTATTGAGTTTCTTCAATGAAGGGATTTCCATCAAGATTCAAGTGAAAACTTCAAGATTTCAAGATTCATAAGAATGAATTCTTTTATTTTATGTTCTTTCTTGGTTGTTATGGAGTTTCCTTATATTAGTATGAACAAAATTGGGATATATTTAGATGAGACAAATTGTAAAACTATTTATTTAGTTGATTCTTTGATTTAATAAAATAACCAATTTTTAATATGAATTATATATGAATACTTCTTGTGTTTGAATTGAAATTTAATAGTGTTTTAATTCAACTTTAGATTTTGTACATAGGGATTGAGAAATTATATATATGAATATATTGTGGTATAAATGAGAGTTCCTTAGAATCATAAATATAGGACAATATAAATCTTTTAGGTTAAAGTCAAATCTAATAAAGAAATTTATAGAAAAAATTAATGCATTCTTAAAGGTTTTGATTAGAAAGAGATTTCAATCAATTAAGGTAGAAATTGTATTTCTTAATAAAGAATATAGTTATAGTTTTAGAATTTCTACTGGTCCAAAAAAGTATGATTAATAATTAAATCAAGATAAATTTAAGTATAGAAAGGTTCTAAGAATATTTTACATCTAAGTCTTGAATATTTGTTGATTACTTCATTCTCATTTATTACTTGGTTTATTATTTTAGGTTATTAACTTTAGTTTAGTTAATCATCTCTTTCAGTTTAATCATTCGTTTTGTTAGATTAGTAATAAAGAGATAGTTAGTACTATTAATTTTAATTTTTGTAGGAATGATACTCTTATTTACTAGAATATACTATTGGAATAATATATGCAATTGGTTAGTTGATCTTTAATTTTGTTCAAATAGTGAATATACATCAAGTTTTTGGCATCATTACCGAGAATATTAGGAATAATTTTTTTATTAATCTAATCAATATGTGTTTTGTATTTATTTATTTTAAACTTTGTTTTTTGATCTTATGTTTGTTTGCAAAATTTTAGTATTTAAGTACTTTGGTTTATTACCAAGAATAGTCCTTAACTACTAAATATTACTTGATCAAAATCTAAAAATCAAAAGGACTTTATTTTATAATTTAAGGCAAACCTAATCTTTTCCTTCCAATTATTGGAGAGTGAGATGTTATATAATGCTTGGAGAGATGGAAGGAGTTATTAAGAAAGTGCCCATGCCATAGGCTTGAGTTGGGAATAAAAATGCATGTATTTCAAAATGGATTAAGTTATACATCCAAGTAGTTAAATGATGCATCTTTGGGTGAAACTATTAACTTTAAAACTTTTGAAGAATCACAATAATTTGAGGAGTGAAAAGAAGCATAATTTAAGGAGTGAAAAGAAGCAAAATGTTAAAGGAAAAGAGAGATAAAAGAAGAAAAAGCTTGTTATTAAAAAAATAAGAATAGGGAAGGAGCACAAACTAAAAATTTCATACTCGAGAAAACTTGAGAAAGATAAAAAGGAAGATTAATTTGGTAATTTTTTATAAAGAATTACATAATAACATTTTTATTGAAACTATTTTGAAAATCACAAAATATGTTATATTCTTAAAGGATCTCCCTCTTAACAAGAAGAAACTTTAGCAGTTAACAATGGTTAATTAAAGTGAGGAGACATCTACCTTAGAAAATCAATGATCTAAGGAGTACTACTATTCCTTATAATATTGGTAATTTGTCAATTGGAAAGACATTAGTAGATGTAGGAGCTAGTTTTAACTTGATCCTACATGACATGTTTGAAAAATTAGGGCTGGGTGAACTTAAGCTAACTAGGATAAGGATTTAATTAGCGAATAGGTCAATTAGGTATCCTAGGGGCATTATAGAAGATGGTTTATTTAAGGTTAACAAAATTTTTCTTTCTTGTTGATTTTCTGAATTTGGGTATGGAAAAAGATGTAAAAGTTCTCTTGATCTTAAGATGACGTTTCTTAGCTACTACTAACGTTATGATAGATATGTATGATGAGAAATTATTCATAAAGGTAGAGGATAAGGAAGTAGTTTTTAAGATATGTAAATCCATGAGATACCGCCTTGATAAATCATGTATAATCCATTAGAGATTTATATCATACAAAGAGGAGAAGAAGAAAAGGATAACCATATTCTAATAGAACATGTGGCATATTTGGAAGCTAATGATGAGTTAAGTGTTTGAGCAAGATGTCCAGCTAAAATATGCATAAATAAGTGCTTATTGGAATGTAACCTAATGATTTAGGTGTTTTTGTTTCAATATAATATCTTTTAAGTATTTTTAACAATAGTTTTAAATATATTTTAACATATTGTTATTATTTTTTGTATGCATATTTATTTTTACTTTTAAAGTTATGAATATAAGTGTGCTTTGATGTTCTTTTATTATTGGATCGTGATTATTTTACTTGGGATGAGATTTGATTGAGTTTTACTAGCTACATAGACAATATGAGATTCAACACAGATCTATGTGTACCTCATGCTTTAAAACATCTTTTGTGTAGGTCTTATGTTCCATCTCCAAAATTAGACTTTGATTATTTAAAATTATTAATGAAATTTGACAAGCATTGCGATATTTTGTTATCATCAGAGTATTAGATCCAAAGTTTTTTCTTGTCCTTTGTTTTTATAGATTTTCATTGCTTTTGTATGATGTGTGCATTAAGAGCAACGTACATCTTAAGTATGGGGGAGTGATAAACTTGAGCCTTATTTTATTTATAAGCATTCAGTCCAATCACATTTAGCTTAGTAAGTGCAGATTCTAAAAAATTAGGCAAAGAAATTGAGTTGATATATTAGAAGTGAAATTGTATTATGATTTGATTATATTATGTTGACAGATATTATAACTGATGAGTAGTTTAGTTGAAACTTGATTAAATAGTCCTAATAACAATACTCAAATTGAATGATGAGTCAAATGCATAATGGTAACATTTTTCTTTTTTGAGATTAAGTTTATAAGTGGCTAATTAGTCCATTTTTATTATGAGTTGGAAAAAATGCATAAATAATGTGAGCATAAATAAATTCTACCATATTGATTTTGATATAAGTAATGGGTCAAAGTAATAAATGGTACTAATAGCCAACTAAAATTATGACATGATTGAGTAACTAGAGGTATTCATGATAAGATATTTATCCTAATATCAAAAGGTTAGAATAACATTTAACCAAGCAAATTATGCTTGGAGCAAAAATAAATCAAATTGCATTAGTTTTTTTCATTATAGCTTATTAAATACTTATTAGTTTAAACTTTTTTACTCTTCTAATATCCTCTTTGAATATAAGATAAAGTTATTTAAATTAACTTGGATTTGAAAGTTCATTTAGTTATGTTGAAAATTGATAGCAAGTTGGTGTATTATTTAGATTTTTAAGGAGTTAATGAATGGGATGATTGAACTGATAATAGTAATACTTGACCTCTTTGATTGAGTTGTTAAACATTCCTAAAATCCAACTTACTTAGGTTGATGTCTTTTGAGATTGATTTGCTTAAGGGAAACTAAATGCTTAAGTTTTAGGGATTTTAGAAATGTTAATTAGACTATGTTTGTAGCATGATTTTGAAAGCATTTTGCTTTTATTTTGATTATTTTTATAAGAGGCCTTATTTTAGCTCCCTAATGAAGAAAGAATGAATTTGGGCAAATTAGAGTTAATTTAGAGCTAGTTTCGGTATAATTTTAGAGAAAGAATTCAGAACGTAATTCACAACACTTAAATATGTCCATTTTGTATTAGGTTTGAAAGCAAATTTTGTCTATTAAAGAATTGTGTTTGGATATGCATTTACAATGATTTTTACAAAGTTAAGGGTTTCTTCATAACGAAAGTCATGAAGATAAACATAGGTGCACATATACTAGTAGTGATGTTATGAAAGGATATTCTAATTACAAAATTAAACTAGAACACCTAGACAAAAGAAAGAAGTAACTTTAAAGAGAAAGAAGGAATTTTATTCAAGATTCAAGAGAACGACTTTAGATTTCAATATCTATAAGAATGAGTTCTTTTATTTTGTGTTCTTGTGGTTAGGTTTCTTTATCTTAGTATGAATTGAATTAGTATAAATTTATATGAGATTAATTTGAAACTTTTTATTGATTGACTTTTTAATTTAATGAAAGACCCAATTTTTATTGTGATTATTCATGATTATTTCTTGTGTTCAAATTAAAATTGACTAACCTTCTGATTCAATTTCAAATTTCATATATAAGGATTGAGAAATCAGATGTTCCAATAGATCATAGTATAAATAATAAGAGTTGCAAGGAATCCTAGAGATATAACCGTATAAATCTTCTAGATTAGAGTCAAATCTAATAATAAAATTCATAAAATAAGTTAAATAAAGCCTACCTATTCAAAATTCATTAAAAAGTCTCTACTTCCCTAAAGATAAGATATTTAAAATTATGTCTATTACATGAATTTCTTTGATATGCTTGGCTTATGTATCAACTTAACCCTACAACCTACTGATCTCCTTTCTATTATTTAATTTTCATCTTTTAAAGTCTCCATTTATGTAGAATCTCCATAAAATATTTCTATTCTTAAAATTTATCTTCATTCAATTATTAACCTTAGTTTCTTAAACCAAGAAATCTTTCTATTAGTATTTTATTATAGTATGAGAAATGTAATAAAGAAATAATGTTAAAGAAATGAATAAAGGTTACTGTTTAGCAAATTTTACCCTAAACATAAACATAAAATGTTTCTCATAGTTATACAACATTTAAAAGTTGATACTGAATAATATTTTTCTTATTTTAAACTAAATTATAAATGTACATAAAATTTTGGTTAATTATAATTTACAAATCCCTGGATTGAATCAATTACTTTTATTCCTCCAAGCTTGGCTCTTCTGAAACAATATAAATCTTATACATTGAAGATGAAGAGCCAAAGGATGAAAAATATCATGTAATACATTACCTTACATGAATTACTTATATCTCATAATAAGAGCTTACCTTCAGGGCTTTATATTTCTGAAAAAGTTTTCATATTGCAATTAATGTATTTTATGAGTAACATAAATATATATTCATATCATACACAAAACATGTAATAACTAACTTTCAAGTTTTAAAAATATTGAAAGAGGACTTGAGAAAAGATATTTACATCACAAACATTTAAAGATTACACATTAATTGCACACTCAATTAAGCATTACAAACAATATGCATTGCTAACTAGTTCATTAACTTAGAAAGGAATGGGGCAATCTAAAGCCACAAAAGAAGGCATAATATACAAATCAAGCATATTGTAGGAGTTTTATTATATTACTCTAGTAGACCCTTTTATGTAGTCATATAGGTGAATTATTTAAAATAAAGGTTTTGTAAGTCATAGCCATTATTTAAGCTTGAATTACATAAACAAGAATTTTAAAGTAGAAAAAGAGTCATCTTACAATGGTGAGCGCTAAGTTCAACTTCTTTGATTTAGAGTAACAATTAGGGAGCAACAAGATGTATTTCTTCAAAGACAGATTAGGGCGACAAGAGATGGGATGCATTTCAAAATATTTTTCAACCCATTTAAGTTTAAAAAACAATATTATTTATAACACAAGCTAAATACTGAAAAAGAAACTCAGTCGAAATTCAATTCAAAGTCCCATCAACTTGGGCTTTGCCCATTGACTTTAATTTAAATTGGACTCATTCCAAAATGTCAAGTCTAACATCAACCATGTTAATAATAGATAACTATCTATTATGTTTTTAATGAATTAAAACTTTGAGTAATTGAGTGATACAATTTATAATTTTGATGAAATATAACAATATGTAAAAGTTAGGTTTTAAAATACAATATGCCTTATAATTAAACAAATGTCGAACAACAATATTCCTTATATTTAAATTTAAAGGTACAAATGGATAGCGACCTTTTATTACATATTTTTCTATAAAGGTTTATATTTTTATTCATATTTTAAAAGTCAACTTAATAGATTTCACGATGTTAATATTATAGCCTAAATGGTAGTTTTGAGTTTGCCTTTTGTTGGACTCCAAAAGATCCTACCTAACTAAATGATACTTTTAAATAACAAATGCAGAAAGAATGTAAAGAGAGAAGCTCTCCTCCCTTTCCCCTTCACTAGTTTTCTTCACCAAATTTCTCCTCCATTTATTGTCTCCTTCCTTTTCTGTTGTTGTTCTTTGCTTCATGTTTCATCTTTGAACCTTGACTCTTCCCTCTTCTTCCCTATTATCTTCCTTTCACTCTCTCCTATGCTTTCGAATTCTTAGGGGCCTTTTAGTATTTTCATTTTTCACTCCAACGATAACCTTCTACATTCTAGTACCTGTCAATTGCTTTTTTTTATTCTTTTCTTGTTAGACCCTATGCCTTCTGCTAGTGTTCCAGTCTCCCTTAAGTAGTGTCGTTCTTTTGATTTTCCTAGTCTACCCTCGAAAAGCCAAGCTTTGCTTCCTTTTAAATCTTCCAACTCTCCTCAAACTCCTGCACCTATCCCTGCAAATTCTCGACCTCCATTTCCATCCCTGAATCCAGACTCACTTGCCAACTCTGACCATATAAACCCCCTTCTTTTAACCCCAACCCAAAATCTGATCCTCACATTCCTTTTTTTTTTTTTTGGCTAACTTACCCATAAAATCCTAGATTCAAGTTAAAGGGGATTCAAATTTGAGTTTAAAACTCTCATATATACCTTCTGCAAATTCCAAAGTTTCTCCTCCTTTAGAAACTCTTAACATAGGTATATAATTATGGAATGCTACTCTTCTAGGATTTTTCCTTGACAAGAGGATCTCTTTCCTTGTCATGAAAAATTAAGCTTGGAACAATTGGAAATCCTTAGGATTCAAAGATATCCTTGTGAATGATCAGGATATATTTTTCTTTAAATTCCATTGTAAATCAGATGCTACAAGAGTGTTAGAATCAAGGCCTTGGCATGTCAACAACAAACTATTTCTTCTTCAAATTTAGAGACTAGGGGTTGATTGTTACAATATAGATGTGTATTCACCACATTCCCTTTAAATATTGGATTATATCCTATTTAATCCATCTAGTTATCTTTGTGAGGAAAATTATATATATAAACCAAGCCACACTAGAGACAAGTAGGATCAACTTTGTTAGAGCATGTGTGGTGGTTGATGCAATGACATATTTGCCTAATGAAATTCCTTTACTCAGATTGAATGATGATATTGAGCTTGTTGAAGATATTGTCAACATCACTTATGCCTGGAAGCCTCTAAATCTTGCATCTAAAATGTCTTAGAAACCAATTTGAAGAGTATTCAAATTTGGTTTTTTCATTGACATTAATAGTAATGATAATATTCAGAACCAATCAATTTCATTTTCAGCTTTAAATGATGGAGTTACTACTAACTTCTTTACTAACTAATCAGACAAAATCAACTATCACTGCATTTATGAGGATTTGACTCTTCCCAATTCCCCTTGTTCTAAAAAGATAATAGCAGTTTCTATCATTTCAGATCCTTGAGCCAATACTAGCACTTCCACTAAACTTAAAGACCAAGCTAACCTTGATACAATTTCTAGAAATATGGCAGTCTTAATATCCAACTCTTTTGAGAAGATAAGTGAACCTTCCAATGACCATCCCATTAACCTCATAAAAGAGCCTCATTCGACAAATGTCAATTTGGAAGATACTAATTTTAAGAATTTTGTAGCCTCTCTCTACACTGATTATGAGCAATTAACAAAAATTCCCAACCCTTACCTTATCTGCTCTGCAAATCCTATAAAAGATCTCATTTTAGCCGATCCAAACACTGAAAGTTCCAGCTTTCAACTTGTTAAAAAGGGAAGATCAAGCATGAGGAACAGGCCCTTTTTAAGCCATATATTGTGAATATATCAGCTTGGAATGTCAGGGGTCTTAATTCCCTTAAGAAAAAACTTTTGCTAAAAGACTTCATCTTTGAAAATAAGCTCATCTTACTAGTCATATTGGAGACTTAAATAAAGTAGGATATATGTGATCTACTAGACCTTTTGCTAATGGATTGGAAACTAATCCATAATTATGGTAACCACCCAAATGGTAGGATTCTTCTAGTTTAAAATTCAATAGAATTCCAATTCTCAACATCTTCACCACTGCTCAAATTATCCATTTAGATGCTATCCTTTTTTAGCTAAAAATTAGAATTCATATGTCATTTGTGTATGCTTTCAACTACCTTTCCAAAGATGTGATTTATTGAGTAATCTTAGAAACATTGCTTTTGTCACCAATACCCCTTAGCTCATTCTAGGTGATTTCAATGCAACCTGTCTCCTCTAATGAATTCGAAGGAGTTACAGCCCAAAGACAACATTATGTGGAATTCAAGAAATGCCTTCATTACATTCAAGTTTTAGATTTACCTTTTGGAGGCAATTTCTTCACTTAGAGTGATAGCAGACTGGTTCCTCACTCATTAAAAGAAAACTTGACATATATTTTTATAAGGAAACTCCAATCTATAAGGGATCAGATTAAACTATTTCATAAGCAGAATATTGGAAAAACCTCTCATCTCATTTCCACTGTCAGGAAAGCACTAGACATTGTGTAATCTAAGGTCTATAGCAGTCCTTATTCCAACTTCTTTAGTGAATAGGAGAAGCATGCTCTAAAAAATTATTCTTAAGTGTTGGACCCCGTTTCTGGTGCTCAACTATCTAGAATATTATAAAACGTGAGCTTAATCCAATAAAAAGACACCTTAACCAACTCTTAAGTCATGAAACCCTAAATGTTGGGTCCTGGGTCCAGAAGTTCCTGCGATGAGCGGACGAGCACTTCTGTGAAAACCCTTCGGGAAAAGTTCACCGTGGCGAACTCTTGACTTCGTCAAGGTGAAGTTCCCATATTAGACCTAAGCGTCTCTTGGGATAATTATGCCGCGGTGAGAAGCTTGACTTTGCCGCGGCAAAGATGCACAATTAGCTATAATAAGACCTTTCGAGAAGGGTTCACTCAATAGCCTTCCCTAGGTCTCTACATCTATCCACTCCTTATTTTCACTCTAAGTTGTGCCGAATTCACTCCCTCTAAGGTAACATCATTTCATGTTAATTCAACTACCAGTGATATTTCGTCAAAATCTCAAATCTCTACTCAACTTATTCACTACTACAACTAATTATCATCCTTCATAATTTCCTATTTTTCTTTTTTTCCATAACACATCATACTTATATGTAACCACAATTCCTGTTCAAAAATTCATCATCTCAAATCAATTACTTCCTCAAGTATCCCTAATTTCAACTCAACCTTATCCATATGCAAATTTACATTTTCAATCAATGGCATCCATACATAATTCATAATTCATTAACATCAAAAGATAAGAGTTTTTACATAGTCGTAATGGCATTTCAAACCACAATATATTCATATCTCATAATCCCAAAATACATAAGATACTTGAACTAATAATACTTGAAATGTAATTAAAAGCCTCATTGTTACAAAATCTAGCTGAACATACAAAAATATGCAACTTGAAAAGATGCCTTGACCGTCTTTCACTCGATCTCATGTTCTTTACCTGAAGATGGGACGGATAAAGGGGGTAAGCTTAAAGCTCGTGGGTAATATATTTATAATCGAGAAACAATCAAAAATCATTTTCAAAACTCAGTGCCATTATACCTTTTGGAAACCATAATAATTTCGCATGAAAAATTACCCAACACTTATTTCTCAAAATTCTCACTTTATCAAATAGTTCATGAGCAATTATAAATCATGTATGCATCAAACTTGCTAACATTTCAAAAGCACATAAGCACATCAGAATGGTTTGGGTAAATCCATGAACATGATGAACTACACATTTCCACTTAATGGTCCTGCGTAATCATAAAACTTGACATACTATTACAATTCCATATAGTGGTCTTATGTAGCGTAAACATGAGGGAGTCCATAAAGGAGATCCGTGTCACTTGCGGCCAGGCGGGAGAAGCCTTTTTTTAGTCAACGTGCAATTGAAATTCTTGAATGGATTACACCAAACCCGCATAACATGTAATTCATGAATCGAAAAACAGTTTGCCCAAATGGAACCTTGTTGGAAACTTGTTTTTCATTCACATGAGATATTTCGAAAAAAAACATTTTTGAAAACCTGATTTCATAAACTTGCTCTTTAAAAAAAGAATCATTTTCAAAATCTTTTCATAAATCATCAGCACAATTCATATAGCAAACATATAAAAATTTCACAATCCAACCAAGAGCAAATAAATGCAACATCTATGATGCAATTGAAACTATTAAGCTTCCTTGATTCAAAGAAAACAATAAGTGACTTAGTTACTCTATTATAAAAATGTACCCACCTTGAATTTCTTACTTATAGATTTACTTAAGGATGTCTTTGTTCTTGCTCCTCTTGCCTCTCTTGCCTCACTTGATTTCCTTAAACAATAACCAAAATTCCATTTAATTCGGTTTAGAAATCGGAAAGTCATACCTCGACAATTTAAACTCTTTCTCATGCTAAAAAAAATTCTATGTTTAGCTTCCATCCTAAAATTGAAATGCTTAGAGACTGAATTTAGACTCAATTCCTTCATACAATTTTTATCCCTATGTCTTTAGTTTACCACAAATAAAAAATCAGTCCATTTGGAAGTTCACTGGGGCAAAACCCAGAAACACATTTCGAGAGCATGTTTTGCTGCACTTTCAACCTTTTAACCTCCCCTTTTCATATACCACCCATCTCAAACCTAAACCATCTCTTCTACTTTATTTTCAACTTCATTTCAACCTAATATCATTTAAATCAAATTCATAAACTACCTTTGATCATTAACCCTAAAAAGAACACTTGCTTATATCATTCGTCAAAACTTTCTACCCATATTCAACTTAATTTGAGTTTCATTTAACCAAACCAATGAAATTTAAAGCATAACTTACTTGTTGAAGCCTCAAAATCTTCAAGATCTTCATAAACCCTAGCTTTTCTCTTCTTTCTCTCCTCTCTCTCTCTTTTTCTCCCTCCAATTTTCGTGCTTCTCTCTTCTCAAACAAGACAAAAATTTTATTTCTTATAGCTTGTACTCTAAAAAATCATACAATGTCCCTTTTGCCCTCCAATATAAGCCTTATGTCTTTTAACCTTAAGTGATCTTCCAATTTTGCCCTTATACATTCTTACTTCTTCAATTCAACTTACACTATGCTATACTCTAACTTAATCTTAATTTCTCCATTTAACACTTCTAATTCCATCAATCCAAGCAATAAATCCTCCTAACGTTGAAATGCTAATTAAACTCTAAATAAAATGATTTTTCTAGCAAGATCACAAAATTTATTCAAATCATGCTTAATAAAATAAATAAAAAAATTTCGGGGCCCATCATTTCTCCCCCTCTTAAAAGAATTTCGTCCTCTAAATTCTTATCTGACTGATCAAGAAGGCAAGATGTTCCTCCATTTCCCATTTAACTTCATCTCTCGAATAATTTCTTTCAAATGACCATAGTTAATAGACTCACTCGGTCTTTCAATCCCTTATTTGGTCATTCACTTTCTTAACTAGTTCAATTCCTTATTATGCTTTAGATCACTCACCAATTTTTTTTCCACTTTCTGTGTCAATAACACCAATATCATATCATATCAATATTTCTTAAAATGGTCACAATAACACATCTTTATTGATAATACTAATTCATAAGTCAATGGTCCACTTCTTAGTAACTTCATATGGACCAATATAATTCAGGCATAGTTGATTCTTTATCCTAGCCTGAGCACCCCTTATGCTCAATGTAAGCACACCTTGGGAATGTAATACTCTCAGAAACATTTAATCTTTTGCTTCATAGTTCACTTCTTTTTAACATCAATACATTTAACTCTTATGTCTATCTCACTGTATTCCATGTCTTTGACGTGGATCCACCTAATTCATTTATCTTTCTTAAATGATTTTCTCCATTCTTTAAATTTCCTCATATTTCGTATTGACTTATTCTAATGTTTTCTCATTCATACTAGTTTCTCCACACATTTCAATTTATTCTCAATCTTAACTTCCTATATGTGTAACACATTCATCCGTTCAAATTTGTATCTCCCGAACATATTTATACATAATATAACATGGACCTATATACTCCTCATATTAGCAATTAAAGTCTCCTCAAATTCAGGAATCCACTCATATAGTTAGATACTTTACATCAAACAAAATACATACTTTTTCAGTAGCATATTCTACATTTTATGCTTGAGTCTCCGCTAGGGATAGGACTCCAATACTCACTTTCAAAGCAAATCATATTCATTTTTGACTTGTTCTTTCATTAATCATTCTTAATATAAAATATCTGATCTGCTTAACCTAATTCAATGAAATTCTTCTTCAAAAAAGGATTTCTTGCTACTATCATCTATATTATTCATGCAATCTTTATCAATCAACCGTTATCATCATCGCATTATCATCCATTCTTAGTACCTTAAGAAGACCAAATTTCTATCATTTTTACAAGGTCATAATGTTTTATTCACCAAAACTCAATGAAGTAATAAACATAATTACTGTCGCATATGCTTAGGTGTGCATCATCAAAGTCATACCATTCTGTCCACATATTTATTCCTGAAAATCACAAATTTATATTTTATACGAATGATACTTTGATCTCCATTGATCCTAGACAATATTTCTCTCTTTACTCTTTCCTTATTTCTGTCTCATTTTCCTATTGTCACTTTTTCATCTTCAATCGATTCAAAATTATTGATGCAAAATTATTATGAAATTGTAATCTCAATTCCACTAATATCTTGTTACTGTAGATCATAACTCTTGTCACATTAGTCAAAAAACCACTTCGGTTCCAATTTCCTCTTCTTAAGATCATAAAAAGGGTATGTTTTCTTTGCATTCTGCTCGTACACTCTAATCTCATCATTTATACTTATATCCCTATATTCCTCAAATAATCCATGACAATACATTCAGATCTATATCACTTTCGAAAAAATATCACCACACTACAACATTGGTGTCATATTCAATAATACATCCTCCAATACAATTGCATTGAATCATTATCTATCATATTTACCCATATACTATTTCTCATTTCTAATTATCCTCAACTTTCATTTTCTCATATCATGAAAGAGTATCATCATTTTCTCACTAATTCTATCATCTCAAACTATTAACAATTGCCCTGGAATGCATGTAACTTGGCAAATACCTCAAAAAATGCCCATATAAGATCCTAATTTTGGTGCTCTGATGCCACAATGTTAGACCCCATTTCCGGAGCCCAACTATCCAAAATATCATAAAACGTGAGCTTAATCCAATAAAAAACACCTTAACCATTATTGATTCATCTTCATGCTTTTATACCATAACATGTAGGCCTCATTCCCAGAGTCCAACTCTTAAGTCATGAAACCCTAAATGTTGGGTCCTGACTCTAGAAGTTCCCACAGTGAGCGGACGAGCACTTATGTGAAAACCTTTCGGGAAAAGTTCACTGCGGCGAACTCTTGACTTCGCCACAATGAAGTTAGCATATTAGACCTAAGCATCTCTCGGGATAATTACGTTGTGGCGAGAAGCTTGACTTCGTCGCGGCGAAGATGCACAATTAGCTATAATAAGACCTTTCGAGAAGGGTTCACTCAATAGCTTTCCTTAGGTCTCTACATCTATCCACTCCTTACTTTCACTCTAAGTTGTCCCGAATTCACTCCCTCTAAGGTAACATCATTT
>JANQBM010000005.1:19953853-19978664 GCA_025594535.1 Erythroxylum domingense | reverse complement strand
GCTCCTCTTGCCTCTCTTGCCTCACTTGATTTCCTTAAACAATAACCAAAATTCCATTTAATTCGGTTTAGAAATCGAAAAGTCATACCTCAATAATTTAAACTCTTTCTCATGTTGAAACAAAATTCTATGTTCAGATTCCATCCTGAAATTGAAATGCTTAGAGATTGAATTTATGCTCGATTCCTCATACAATTTGTAACCCTATGTATTTAGTTTACCAAAAATAAAAAATCAGTCCATTTGGATAACTACACCAAAAGTTATGCCTAAAATACCAAAACATATTATGTGCAGGAAAATTAGAGTTCGCCGCGGCGAACTTCTCCAGAAACACGTTCCAAAAGCACGTTCCAAAAGCGTGTTTTGCTACACTTTCAATCTTTTAACCTCCCCTATTTTATATATCACCCATCTCAAACCTAAACCATCTCTTCTACTTTATTTTCAACCTAATATCACTCAAAACAAATTCATAAACTACCTTTGATCATTAACCCTAAAAAGAACACCTGCTTATATCATTCATCAACAACTTTCTACCCATATTCAACTTCATTTGAGTTTCATTTAACCAAACCAATGAAATTTAAAGCATAACTTACTTGTTGAAGCTTCAAAATCTTCAAGATCTTCACAAACCCTAGCTTTTCTCTTCTTTCTCTCCTCTCTCTCTTTTTCTCCCTCTAATTTTCGTGCTTCTCTCTTCTCAAATAAGATAAAAATTCTATTTCTTATAACTTATACTCTAAAAAATCACAAAATGTCCCTTTTGACCTCTAATATAAGCCTTATGTCTTTTAACCTTAAGCGATCTGCCAATTTTGCCCTTATACATTCTTACATCTTCAATTCAACTTACATTATGCTATACTCTAACTTAATCTTAATTTCTCCATTTAACACTTCTAATTCATCAATCCAAGCAACAAATCCTCCTAACATTGACATGCTAATTAAACTCCATATAAAATGATTTATCTAGCAAGATCACAAAATTTATTCAAATCATGCTTAATAAAATAAATAAAAAAATTTCGGGGCCCAACATTAAGACTTGAAATTCCATAACTCTTTTATGAAGCAAACATTAAGGATTCACTGGTTGCAACATGGAGATCATAATATTGTTTTCTTCCACAACGTCATCTCCTCTAGAAATAATTCCCACATAATCCACTCCATCTACTATTCAGGAGCTACACTCGATTCACAAACTTGAATCATCAAGGCTATGGAGGAACATTTCATTAATTTCCTTGGTTTAACTTATATTACTAGATCTTTTACTAGACTTATCAAAGAGATTGTTCAAAATCAAATTACTAGTCAAGATTTCAATGCTCTATTAGCTCCAATCACTATTTAAGAGATCAATTAGCTTTCAAAACCTTGCACCTTAAAAAAGCCCTGGCCCATATGGATTCAATGCCAACTTTTTCTTCAAAACATGGCATATCACCAACAAGATAGTAATGGATGTTATCTTGGAGTTCTTCAACAAGGAAATCTACTTAAAGAAATTAACAATGCTTGGATTACTTTGATTACCAATGGGAATAATTCTACTAGCTTTGGGGATTATCGATTGATTGCTTGTTGCAACACTGTTTACAAGGTTATCTCTAAAGTGTTGTTTCTAAGACTCAAAGCAATTATCCCAAACTACATGGATCACAATCAAGGTGCCTACATTCCTGGAAGATCCATTGGTGATAACATTTCAATTATGTAGGAACTTTTCAGAAATTATACCAGGAAAAGAGGTCACAAGAACTGTGCCTTGAAAGTGGATTTCCAAAAAGCATATGATATGCTAGATTGGAATTTCATTATCAATTTGCTCCATGTCAATTGGATATAGCAATGCATCAGCACAATTTCTTTCAAAATGTTTGTAAATGGGATGGGATTCCTACAAAGATAATAAATAGAGGAAAGGGAATCAGACTAGGGGATCCACTATTAGAGTGGTGGACAAAGATCCCAAATTTGGGTATCATGATAAATGCAAAAAGCTTAACATTATAAGTTTATGCTTAATAATGACCTATTCTTATTATCTAAAGCTGATTGTAATTCTATCACTTCACTAAAAAATGCTCTCAATTTATTCATCAACCTGTTTGGTTTTTTTATCAACTACAATAAGAGTGCCCTCTATGTCTCCAAGAGTGCTTCCAACATTACTTCTACTCTTGCTTCTATTTCTGGTTTCAAAATTCAGCAACTACCTATTTCCATCTTAGTATACCGATTTCAACTGTGAATCCCTCACTTAGTGATTACAGATACCTCATAGGTATAATTACAAACAAAATTAGTTATTGAAGCCATAAGGAACTCTCTGAAGTTGGCAGAGCTCAACTCATCAATTCATTCTTATCTTCCATAGCAGTCCATTAGGGTTCCTAGCTAGTCTTTCCCAATTATATTATCAAGAGAATTAACAAAATGTTTAGATTAGTTACTGAAGCTATAGGGAACTCTCCAAAGTTAGCAGAGCTCAACTCATCAATTCATTCCTATCTTCCATTAGGGTCCCTAGCTAGTCTTTCCCAATTATATTATCAAGAGAATTAACAAAACAGACTTACTTTGGTCTGGATATAGAATGGAACTCAAAGTAGGAAAGGATAAATGGGCAGATATATGTTTGCTTAAGAAGCAAGGGGTCAAGGTATCTTGAACATTGAGTTGGTGAATCCTTCCATGCTTATTAAGAAGATTTGGAGATTGATCCAAGATAGGCAATCCTAATGGGTGAAATGGATTAATGTTTTCTACACCCAAAAAACGCCTTTGTGGGATTTCCCCATTCCTAAAAATGCATCAACTTTAATAAAGCACATTGGAAAGGGTAGGGAAAAACTTAAACCTTACTGCAAATTCCTAACAGGCACAAATCATTGGTTTAATCAGGAGCCCCTTCATTCAATTCCTGATCTTTAGCTTTTTAAGAACCACATTTTTAGTAGTGCAAGTGTAGCTCATGAGTTGACAATTCTAAAGCAACTCAATAACACTAACTGCTTTTCTAGTTTAATCAAATCAATCTCCAGCTGTACTTTAACAGGACAATTAGATAGAATTTTATGGGCATTAAAATGTTCTGGACTTTTCTTTGCAAGGTCAACTAGGTTGTTTATAGAATAGAGCACCCCCAGGTTCCCTGGCACCAGGTGATAAGGTGTAAGAATCATAATTCCAAACATGCACGCACTCTTTGGCAAGCTTTTAAGCTAATGTTGACTACAATAGATAGGATTGGTAAATTTCTAATGATCCCTAATCGATGTTCCTTTTGTCGAACTCATGATGAATCTCATGATCATCTCTTCTTCTCTTGCTCTTATGCAGCTACTATTTGGAAATTCATATTGGCACAATGTGACATTTTTAATCCTCCAACTGATTATTCTGACATCATAGCATGGAGTACTTAAATCAGATTTATGAATAAAGGGAATTGATGGTTATTTTTCATATCCACTTCATATATTGTTGCTGCATTTGGAATGAAAGAAATGATAATTTTTAGATCTTTGAAGACTATTTTCAATAGTATTAGAATGTAATTGCAGCTATATAAAGATAAGCATAAATTTAGCAACAAAATTCTCACATATTAGAATATCTTCTATCAAATTTATTGTCATTATGAGCTAACTTAATACTTTATTTTATGCCTGTAACTAATTTGATTTAACTCGTTGGCTTTTGTGCAATATATTTTCATTTCTTTCATTTAATGAATTAACTTTATTTAAAAGAAAAAGATCCCACCTGCCTTACCTTTGATGGGCTTGGAAGAAGTCAGCTTAGTTAGCCCATCCTCTAAACGTAAGACACGCCTTCACATTTCCCTAATTATCTCTCTTGTTTATTAATCATTTTGTAAATTCATCCAACCAAGTTGAAGTTTACTCCAAAATGCGAGCAGTAGCTCTGCATCGCCTAATCAATGCAACAACAAGAAGAGGACCCCTTAATCGTTACCACTATAATTACTATTCTTCTTCTTCTTCATCATCATCTAGTAGCGGTAGTAGTACCAGTAATAGCAGATGTAAAACCCATATCCATATCCATACCCATTCCCAAACCTTACTTTCATTGTCTCCCTGGTCTGCCGTCCAACGCCGTGGTGTTAAGGTTAATGCCATTCATGTATACTTCTTCTTCTTCTTCTTCGTCCTTTTCCCTTTCCAGCGGACACACACACACACACACACATGTATAATATTCTGGGTTTTTGATAATTTTATGAATATTTTGATGATGCCCACTTAGGTGAAGCCCGGAAACGTCATTGAAAAATCAGGTGAGTGACTTTTCACTTTCTTATATATATGTATATATGTGTTTGTCCATTTGTTCACTTCCTTTGTTCGTTTCGTATAATTTCGCTCCATTTGTTCACTTCCTTTGTTCGTTTCGTATAATTTCGCTCTTACTCATTTCATCTTTTTCATTTTTCTTTTATAATATACTTTCGCTGCACTGCAGGAAGAATTTACCAGGTGATTATATTGCTTTGGGTTTTGTGCTTCTATTAATTTCCAGACCAATCATCTTATTTATTATGACTCAAAAATCTAATATCTTTAGGTAATTCAAGCAGAGCATAAGCAGCAAGGCAGAGGAGGAGCAATGATGCAGGTTCATTTTTTTGCTTCAATTCCATTCCTCGCTGTGTTCTTTTCTCAAACAAAAAACTTTTTTGGCCATTTGTGGTAACCTTATTTTTTATAATATTACTGGGTGCGTGTTCTGAAACAGTTAGCTTCCAATGTTTTCTCGGTAATTCTTAATATTGATTTAGTACAATTTATTTGAGGATTTCATAAGTTCTAAAAGATCTTGGCATCACCATCAAGAACTACTGATATGGGAAAGTCTAAACTTTTGATTCGTATTCACTTAGATTTGTGAATATTGGCACATCCAAAGCATTGCAGAAAATAAAGCTTAGGGCCACTTATCCTGTTCCAAAGTGACATGTTGTCTTCTCTTTTTCAAATTCATCTTAAAACCCTTGAATATTAACTATTTAACTCGAGTATGAATGTGGTGTGGGAAAGAATTTTCATATATTCTCATATATTGAATAGGAAGTATACAGCCATATATAGGACATTAAAAGTAGGAATTTGAACATGGAAAGTTATCTAAAGCTATCTAATGTAATCCCTTAATTTAAGAGATTTCAAACTTATTCTATCTTATCTATTTACAGCCTATCTATATCTTAGTATAATCTATTTACAGCTGTTTAGTGTCTCAACACTCCCCCTCAAGCTGAGGCATAGATGTCTTCCATTCCCAGCTTATATACAAGATCATGAAAATTTGAACTGTTCAGCCCTTTTGTTAAAAAATCAACTACTTGACGTTTTGATGGAACATAGGATATACACACTAACCCTTCTTCCAATTTTTCTTCAATGAAATGTCTATCAAACTCAATATGCTTTGTCCTATCGTGTTGTATAGGATTATGAGCAATATTGATGACTGACTTATTGTCATAATAAAGCTTCATAGTGTCGTCTCATTCGACTCTCAAATCATCTTGAATAATCTTCAGCCAGAGTAGTTCACACAATCCTTGAGCAATAACCCTAAATTTTGATTCTGTAGATGACCTTGCCACCACATTCTGCTTGCTCCTCATGTTACCAAATTTCCTCCAAGAAACATATAGTACCTCGTAGTTGATCTTCTATTCACTATGGAGCCTGCATATTCAGCATCGGTGTAAGCTTCTAGAGCAAGAGTATTGTTTTTCTTGAACAAGATTCCTTTTCCCGGATTGCCTTTCAAGTAATGTAGCACCCTATAAGCAGCTTGAAGATGAGGCTCTCTTGGATCATGCATGAATTGACTGATCATGCTGATAGACCAAAGATAACTCAATTCTATGTTAGGAGAAATAAAAAGAAGGCTGGGGAGTAAAAGAGCAGAGGGGTACTCTTGGCTATTAGTTTTCTATATTCAGTTAGTTAGAAACAACCAATCATCAGGTTGCCAGCTAACCGAATCTGTTAGTAGCTACAGATTCTCAGTATAAATAACAACATAGGGAGGAAGAGAGGGTGTGTATGAGGTGTCATTTTGTATGAGCCCAAGGCTGGAGGTACTGGACCTCAAAAACCAGTTTATCCATTATATTCTTTCTAAAGAATCAATACCAGAATACATATTTTTCATACCTAAACTCTGGATCCTATCAACTGGTATCAGGGCAGTTGATCAGTAATGGCTGCTAAGAAAGTTGATAATCGGATTGAAGGGATTGAGAAGGACTTGGAACTTCTTCGAGAAGAGAGGCGAAAAGATGAGGAGGAGATCTAGAAATCAACTAGCCATGCCCACCAGGAGTTTCAGAGGCAACTAAGTCGTTCCAACCAAGAGTGGCAAAGACAAATGAACGACTACAACTCAGAGTTTCAAAAGAACGTGGAGAGTGCTAATCAGGAAATGGGAGAACAACTGAGGTCTGAAATTAAAAGTATGATGATGTCGGTTCTGCAGAGTTGGAAGAAAAATGATGGCGTGGGCGGCACTGTAGAGACCCGACTCAAATAACACCCACGCGAACCCCGTCGAAGGAGGGAGCTGGGAAAAGAACTGATCGAACCAGACGAGCACTACGAGAGAAATGATCTACGAAATGATGCGAGCTACCGCATCGACCCGCCTCCGGGGTTCGTGCGCCACTACTAATTCTGACGAGACTACGGAACTAGAAGGATCGAGATGCCCGTTTTTAGGGGCGACGATCCCGACGGGTGGATCTACAAGGTTGAACAGTTCTTTTCAGTGGGGAGATTCATGGAAGCAAAGAAGATGGAGCTCGTGGGGATGAGTATGGAAAAAGACACATTGACATGGTACTGTTGGGTGGAGGGCCGTCGACCCATCGTGGATTGGCAAGAATGTAAGAAGTTGGTGACACAGAAGTTTCATCCAGCTCACGAAGGAACGCAATGTCAATGTTTGTTAGCCGTGAAACAGATCAGAACAGTGGCAGAATACACCAGTAAGTTTCTCGAACTAGTAGCCCCTCTTCCTGAACTATCCGATTCTGTGATGGAGAGTACCTTCATGAATGAGTTGGTGGAGGATATTCGATTGGAGGTACAGATCCTTAAACCAAGGAATCTGGCTGAGATGATGGAGTTATCCCAGCAAGTGGAGGAAAAATTCAGGCGAATGAGTGTATTATTGTGGAACCGTGGGGATGCAGGTACGAGGTGGGGAAACATAGGGGCAAGAGTGGAAACTATCGGGGTGGAAAAAAAGGAAGAACTAGGAAATAATGGGAGTCGTTCCACTACTTATACCAGACACAAAAATATAGAAGGGAGTAGGAACCAGAATACGGGAGGATTCAAAAGGCTGATTGTGAGTGAACTACAAGATAAGAAGGCTAAGGGACTTTGTTTTAGGTGTGATGAGAAATTAAGCCCAGGTCATCGGTGCAAAAAATAGAGTTCCAGGTTCTGGCTGCAATGGATGAATAAACCGAACCAGGGGACTTGGAAGGAGAGGAAGTGGAGGAGACATTACAAACAATAGAATTGGCTGTAGGGTCAGTGTTGGGGTTCACTTTTCCGAAAACTATGAAAGTGGAGGGGAACTTGTAAGGGAGAGAAGTGATAATACTTATAGACAGCGGAGCTTTGCACAATTTCATTTCATGGGAATTGGTGAAATCACTAAATTGTAAGTTAGAATGAACTAAGAGGTATGTGATAGCTATGGGTAATGGGTTGAAGATTAAGGGGGAAGGGATTTGCAGGGATATAGTTTTATCAGTTTAAGGTCTGGTGGTAACTGAGGAATATTTACCAATGGAGTTGGGCAGCTATGATGTTATACTGGGGATTAAATGGCTGCAAACTCGAGGCAAAGTGGTGACTGATTGGAGTAAGATGACAATGGAGACCAGACAAGGAGACCAGACCCTTACAATTATAAGAGACCCATCACTCTCTAAAACACCGATTAACTTGAAGAATTTGGTGCATACTATAACAGATGAAGACTTGGTACATCTGTTACAATTGGGGTTTGGAGTTAGAAGAGTTGAAAGGTACCAACCCAATTAAACCCGAACTCCAGGCTGTGTTGGAAGAGTTCAGGGCGATCGTCAACATGCCTTAGAAATTGCCTCTTGAAAGAGCGAAAAACCATACCATTGTACTCAGAGAAGGAGTCAATCTAGTCACGGTTAGACCCTATAAATATCCACAGTTCCAAAAGAATCAAATTGAGAAGCTAGTAAAGGAAATGTTAGATTTAGGGATCATTCAATCAAGTGTGAGTCCATATGCGAGTCCGGTATTGCTGGTTAAGAAAAAGGATGGGGGGTGGCGTTTTTGTGTGGGTTACCGTGCCTTAAATAAGGTGACAGTAGTGGACAAATTCCCTATCCCTATCATAAACGAGCTACTCGATGAATTGAAGGGAGCTACCATCTTTTCGAAGATTGATCTAAAGGTAGGGTATCACCAAATCCGAATGAGAGTAGAAGACATAGAAAAGACAGCCTTTAAGACTCATGAAGGGCATTATGAGTTCCTTGTAATGCCCTTCGGATTGACCAACTCAAGCAGCCACGTTTCAATCCCTCATGAATCAGGTTTTCAAATCTTATCTTCGAAGGTTTGTATTGTTTTTTTTTTATGACATCTTGGTCTACAGTGCCAGCAATGAAGATCATGTTTGTCACTTGAGAGCAGTCCTAAATGTGCTCCTATCCTAGCACTTGTATGCGAATTGGAAAAAGTGAATCTTTGGGCAAGAAACATTGGAATACCTAGGGCACATTATATCGAGAGATGGGGTGGCAGCTGACATGAGAAAAATTCAGGTTATGGTCAATTGGCCAAGGCCTAGGAATGTGAGAGAATTGAGGAGTTTTTTGGGGCTGACAGGATATTATAGGAAATTTGTGAAGAACTATGGAGACATTTCCTGGCCTTTGACACAATTGTTAAAAAAGGAAGGTTTCAAGTGGACTAAGGAGAGTGAGGCTTCCTTCCAACAACTCAAACAAGCCATGATTTCAGCACCTGTATTGACGTTTCCGGATTTCAATAAACCGTTTATAGTGGAAACCGATGCCTCAGTAAATGCCATAGGAGCTATCCTGATGCAAGGAAACCGGCCTATTGCTTATTACAGCCAAGTTCTGTCAACTTCCAGCTGACATAAATCAGCTTATGAGTGAGAACTGTTGGCTATTGTCTTGGCGGTGAAGAGATGGCGTTCATACCTTTTAGGTCATCAGTTTATCATCAGAACCGACCAACAACCACTTAAATTTTTGTTGGAACGTGAGGTACACCCTGAGTATCAGAAGTGACTGTCCAAATTGTTGGGTTACACTTTCAGCATTGAGTATAAGGCTAGAAGAGAGAATAGGATAGCAGATGCCTTGTCTAGAATCCCTAATCAGGTGGAATTAATGGCAGTAGTAGCAATCAGGGCATTGGATATGGAGCAAATAATCAAGGAGATTGATGCTGATCCAAAATTGTCCAAATTGAAGCAAGAGTTCCTAGAAGATGGTGGGTCGCATCCTCCATACACATTAATCCAGGATCGCTTTTTCTACAAAGATCGGTTAGTAATTCTAAAAACTTCATCCTCAATACCAACCCTGATCACGGATAGCCGCCAGAGTAACGTAGAAGGGCATGGGGGTGCTCTAAAGACTTACAAGAGGCTAGCAAATGAACTATTTTGGGAAGGAATGAAAAGTGATATCTACAGGTTTGTAGCAAAATGCTTCATCTGTCAACAAAAGTGTTTGTCGCCGTCTCCGGCTGGACTTATGCAACCTTTACCAATGCCATAGCAAGTTTGGGAAGATATTTCTATGGATTTCATAGAAGGGGCTGCCAAAATCAAAAGATTTTTTAGCTATCCTAGTAGTGGTGGACAGACTTAGCAAATACGCTCATTTCATTCCACTGAAACATCCATATATTGCACAATCTGTTGGTTATATTTTTGTACAAGAGGCGGTGCGTTTGCATAGTACCCTAACTCAATTGTTTCCGATAGGGATAAAATATTTTTGAGTAAATTTTGGAAGATGTTTAAGTTACAAGGCACAAAGCCTACTATCCACAAACGGATGGGCAGACTGAGGTCGCCAATAGATGTCTAGAGGTGTGTCTCAGATGTTTTACTAGCAACAACCTCAGCACTGGGCACGTTGGGTGAGATGGGCTGAATATTGATATAACACGTACTTTCATTCAACTTTGGGCACTACACCATTTAGAGTCCTCTATGGACGAGATCTTCCCACTATCACCAGGTACAGAATTCAATCCTCTGCCGTAGACATAATTGACACACTACTGCAGGAAAGAGACCAACATTTATCCGAGTTATGTCATCACTTGATGTTAGCTCAACAGAGGATGAAGTTGACAACAAATGGTAAACAAAGAGAAGTGGAGTTTCAGGTGGGAGATAGGGTCTTTGTCAGGTTGGCACCTTATCGCCAACAATCTGTGGAAACAAGGAGTAACACCAAGTTGGCTTTGCGTTATTTCGATCCCTTTGAGTTTCTACAACGCATCGGGCCAGCTGTGTATCAATTACGGTTGCCCCCGAAAGCAAAAGTTCGCTCTGTTTTCCATGTTTCTCAGCTTAGGAAGGTCTTTGGTACTGATGATTTAGTCATAAGCATGCCAGACCATTTACTTCATCATAAGCATGCCAGACCATTTACTCATTCCTGAAGCTACCCAGGATTATCTAGCTGCACTTTTGGCCATCAGAAACCTCACTTCTAGCCCAGATTTAGAAGTGCTAATTCAGTGGACAGACCATTCGATTTCTGAGGCTACATGGGAGTTGTTTGAAGACATGAAAGTTCGATTTCTAGACTTTTCCCTTGAGGACAAGGTGAAGCTGATTGGTAACTCAATTCTATCTTAGGAGAAATAAAAAGAAGGCAGGGGAGAAGAGCAGAGGGGTAGTCTTGGCTATTAGTTTTCTATATTCAGTTAGTTAGTTAGTATTGCTGACAACCAATCATCAGGTTGCCAGCTAACCGAATCTATTAGTAGCTACAGATTCTCTCTATAAATAACAACATAGGGAGGAAGACAGGGTGTGTGTGAGGTGTCATTTTGTATGAGCCTAAGGCTGGAGGTACTGGACCTCGAAAACTAGTTTATCCATTGTATTCTTTCTAAAGAAGCAATACCAGAATACATATTTTTCATACCTAAACTTTGGATCCTATCACATGCTTATCGAGTATGCTATGTCTGGCCAGTGTGAGCAAGATAAATGAGTCACCAACCAGTCTTTGATACATCCTTTTATCAACAACGCTTCTTCTTTAGCTTCTCCCAACTTGTGGTTTGGATCTATTGGTGTAGAGACTGGCTTACACCCATTCTTCCCTGTTTCTACCAACAAATCAGTCACATATTTTTGTTGAGATGTAAAAATCCCTTGTGTGGAATATGCCACCTCAATACCGAGGAAGTACCTTAGTTTCCCAAGTTCTTTTATCTCAAACTCCTTTACTAGCCTTTGCTTCAATTCATGCTTCTCTTTGTCATCATTTCCAGTCACTATGATGTCATCCACATAGACTAGAAGTGCAGTAACCCCCCTGTAGCCGAATGTTTAATGAAAAGAGTGTGATCACCTTGGCTTTGTTTATACCCAAACTCCCTCATGACTTTTGTAAATCTCCTAAACCAAGCTCTAGGAGATTGTTTTAACCCATAAAGGGCCTTCCTCAGCTTGCAAACTTTTTTATCCGTGTCTTCCTCAAATCCTGGTGGGATGTTCATATAGATTTCTTCATCTAAGTCTCCACGGAGAAATGCATTCTTAACATCATATTGTAGGAGCTGTCAATTAAAGTGGGCAGCCAATGATAATAGAATTCTCACAGTGTTCATCTTTGCAACTGGGGCAAAATTCTCTTGATAATCAATACCGTAGGTCTGAGTGTTCCCTTTGGCCATCAATCTAGCTTTATATCTCTCAAGAGATCCATCAACCTTATATTTGGGTGTGAAAATCCACTTATAGTCAACAATTTTTTCCCTTTCAGTTTATCAACAATCTCCCATTTTCTATTCTTTTTCAATGCATTCATCCCCTCGCTCATAGCATCCCTCCATTCCCGTTTTGATAATGCCTCATAAATGGTGTTAGGGATAGTAATGGTATTTAAACTCACAATGAAGTTTTGGTAGGTTGGTGACAGGCACTTAAGAGAAACATAGTGAGATAGAGGATAAAATGGTCGTTTAGTGCATTCTCTAGCTCCTTTCCTAATAACAGCAATAGGTTCAAAAATTTGTGTGTGTAATGGTGAGTTAGATCTTACCATGATTTCATTTCTAGGATCTGAGTTGGATTCTTGGACCTGTGTTAGTTCTAGAACGACCTTTCTCCTTGAATACACCTAAGTAACGCTGGTTGGGACATGTGATGACACAGGTTCAGTAGTAGAATTGGGGAACTCAAATGTAATTGGTTTAGAGGGCTCAATTGTTTCAACAATACGAGCTAGAGCAGGAGAAAGGTCAAGGGTTTTAAGTGGTTCGAAGGACTGATAAGTGCTATCTCCCATCATTGAAATCTCCCCATGAAATGAGGACTTGGAGAAAAAAGGTGTATTTTCTATAAAGTTGACATTTGTAGAGATATAAAATTTCCTATATGACGGATTGTAACACTTGTATCCCTTTTGAGTAGGTGAGTAACTGAGGAAGACACATTTGATGGTTCGGGGGTCTAGTTTGTCTCTATGTTGGTTATGAATATGAACAAAGGCGATGCATCCAAATACCCTAGGTGTGAGGCCATTTGAGGTTCTGAAGTGTGGGTAGAAGCTATTAAGAATTTCTATGGGACTTTTGTTGTCTAACACACATGATGGAAGTCTATTTATCATGTATGTGGCTGTAAAAACTACCTCTCTCCAATAGGATTTAGGGACATTCCCTTGAAAGAGTAAGGCTCAGGTGGTATTGAGTAGGTGCCCAATTTTCCTTTCTGCTACCCCGTTTTGTTGAGGTGTGTTAACACATCATAAATCATGGATAATGCCCTGTGATTGAAAGAAAGGTGACAAAGTCTAGTTGAAGTAATCTCTGGCATTGTTTGTCCTAAAGCTTTTTGTTTTAACCCCAAATTGGTTTTGAATCATAGAGTGAAAATTAGGTATAACAAGCCTAACATTAGATTTTTGTTTAAGAAGAAAGAGCCATGTTACCCGAGTGCAATCATCAATTAAGGATACAAACCAATGAGCCCCAGAAACATTAGGTATAGCAGAGGGACCCATATGTCACTATGAATCAAATGAAAAGGACGAGAGCTTCTTCTATTGCTAATAGGAAAACGTACTCGAGTATGTTTTGCAAATTCACTAACATCTCAATGAAATTCATAAATATCTAATCCTTGAAACAAATGAGAAAACTTGACCTTTAAAACTTTAAAAGATGGATGACCTAGGCATAGATGATACAACCAAATGGTATCTTTATTTGAGGAACTGAGAAATGACAAAGATAGGTTGCTCCTAACTCTCTAGGAAATTCAAGTAGGTAGAGGCCACCCCTTTCCTTAGCAAGTCCAACCCTCCTCCCCGAGACCCGATCCTGAAAAACACATTGAGAAGGAAAGAAAGTAGCATAACATTTAAGATCATGGGTAAGCTTTTGAATAGAAAGTACGCTAGCTGACAGTTTTGGAATATGGAGAACCCTTTTCAGGATAAGGGTAGGTGTGATGTGTATATCTCCGAAACCTGCAATAGTAACTAGAGAGATTGGCCACTACAATCCTTTTGTACTTGGGCGTGGGGTATAACTGTGAAAGAGTTGAGATGTGGGTGTTGTATGATCTGTGGCATCTGATTCTATTATCCAAAAATTGGTATGTAGAGATGTGGGTGTTGTATGGTCTGTGGCATCTGATTCTATTATCCAAGAATTGGTATGTAGATTTTATGAGGCATTCATGCAAATAGGGGGTAAAGGTTTACCTGAAAGAGCCAAAGAACAAGTCTTAGAAGGTCTTTCAATAGTCCCCAAGCTCATCAGCTTCTCAATTTCTTCACTGTTTAATTCTCTTGTTCATGAATTTTCCTTAACTTTGGGCTAATCTACCATATGTGCTTGGGACCTCGGTTGTTCCCCACGGTTTCCCCATTCTCGACTTGGTGGTTTATCGTGTATTTTCCATCATGTTTCCGTTGTGTGACTCGGTTTCTTGCAGTGAGTGCGCCAAAGGTTGTCCTTATTCTCCTTCCTTTGGTTTTCTCTACCAGAATGCTTAGATAGATCACTATTTCCTTTGTCTTGATGATCAGTTTTTGCTAATAAGGCTGACCCGTACATAGTTTCGGAGGTTGATACTGCAGCGAAGAAGAAAATATTGCAGCAATGAAGGATACCTTAATGAGAATCACACAAGAGAGGTAAGGAGGAATACAGCGACGAAGGCTGGAACACACAAGAGAAGAACCCAAAAAAAAAATAAAAGGGTTTCGGTAGTGCAGCAATGAAGACTGCTCAAAGGACAAATCCTAGAAAAAGAAGCCCTATGGCTCTGATACCATGTGGGAAAGAATTTTCATATTTTCTCATAAATTGAATAGGAAGTATACAGCCATAGATAGCACATTACAAGTAGGAATTTAAATATAGAAAGTTATCTAAAGCTATCTAATGTAATCCCTTAATTTAAGGGATTTCAAACTTATTCTATCTTATCTATTTACAGCCTATCTATATCTTAGGATAATCTATTTACAGCTGTTTTGTATCTCAACCTGTGGCATAGTTCATCCAATTTTTGTCTTTTCATTCCTTCTTTCCTTTTTTATGTTTATATAGTTATTTGACTATTGTTATTTGTTTGCCAAACATTGCTTGCTTTCTTATTAAAGTGCTATTCTATGGGATTGTTGATCCATTCTTTTTTAATATTCTAATTATATTCATTTATAAAATGTGCTCTATTTCTTGTAGTTGGAGCTTCGTGATGTTGATAATGGAAGCAAACAAAACTTACGGTTTGGTACAGAAGAAGCTGTTGAAAGTATGCTGCTTGCCATCAGTTCCTTAGCAGAATTTGTTGTATTATACCTCTAAAATTCTCCTCCATTTATTCTTCATGAGATATTTCTCTTCAGGCATTGTACTTCTATATTATTGGTGGTTTTCTCTCTTTGTCCATAATGATGTTTTTAAGCACGGATCTACACTTTAACTAGTTATAGTACTTGTTGGGTAATTAGATGAATCTTCTGTCTTATATGATCAATGGACCCAACTCTAGGTAAACATGGAATTATCAAAGTTAAATTTTGATTTGAGCCATGCCAATGCCACCATTTTTTGAGATCTTGTGATGGTAATCCCTTCCTTTGGATTTCTTACAGAGATGCTTAGACGTGTAGATGGAAGACTTGGAAAGAATTTTGTCATCGTTTTTTGATATATTGCAAGAAATTTAAAAATTGTTGATTCCTTAATTTGTTTACATTTGTTTTGTCTTTATTTTGTGTCCGTAAAGGAAAGGAATTGGTGATCTGACACACACAAGTCTTTTCATAACTTCATGCATCAGGAGCTACTTTATTCCACTTCAACTTCTTAGACCAGCAAAGGAAATAATAACCCCTTTGGGTATGTTAATTGAAAAAGGCATTATTTCAACTTCTACCAACTGACATGTTAGGGATATACACAATACAAATTGCCTATCCTAAAATAATAAACTCAACTGATGTAATATAATTGTTGATATATCTTGTTCAACCCATTTTTTATGAAATGGACTTTTGACTTGCATTGCCATTTTACACGTTTATGTTCATAATATACAACAATAAAGTGTCAGGAGCCTGATTTTGAGAAGTTGAGAATCCTCTTGGTGTTGTTTGACCCTTTAGTTTTGTTGTCTTTTGGTGTAACAACTAATAGCTACTCTCATGGATGAAGTTAATTAGTAGTGTTGTAAATAGATATGCCTATCTTATTGCTAGTTGGAAACTCAAATTTGCTGAGCCAAGTAGGAGTTTGTCCTATTCCTTGCTAGCCATTATTTGATTCTTAACCTAATTGAAAACGAGCTTGTAATCTGATTTAGGTCAAATCTCATAAAAGAAAAATCTTTCTCTGTTGCAAATTTCTCACTAGTTGTATTATGATAAAACTCGCTACAGGGGTATATGTAGAGGAGAGGTCTTTCACATGTTTGTATACAGAAGGTGAAATGGCATATCTTATGGAGTGAGTTCCCTGTCGAGTATCCCACTTCATGAGATAGACTATTCCCATGCAAATATCATAATCTTATGCATAACATTCTCTTTGTTTATAACTTTTCTCAGCTCTGAAAAATTTGAGCAATTAGAAGTGCCAATACATATATTCGGCAAGGCCGCTGCATATCTTAAAGGTTGGTAAAACTCAACAATGAGGTTTTTGTCTTTTGTTGTGATATTCACTGTTATATTATAGTAACAAACTTCATTAAGGGCCTTTGATGAGCTTATTCTTCTGATAATTTAATGAACAAATCCCTTGTATGCTCTTATCTATCTATTTATTATTGGAAGTTCACTCCACATTTACTTAGTTTCAACCTTTCAACTAACATGATTAGTGTGTATGTCTTTGGATAGGGTTGCTCTCATTTAAGTGGCATCATGACTTGCCATATTTGCTTTTGACTTTCAATGCGTGATTGTGATTTTACCGCATTCTTATCTATCCAAAAACTTTTGAAATGCAATTTATTACGTTTAATACTATAATCACCATTCTTGATGGAATTGTACCAACTTACTAGCTAATTTGGTATCTTCCAATTAAATTTCATGATGTAGGACCTTCTTAAGGCAATTTGGATGCACTAGTGCTATGGTGTTGATTTTGAATTATTTTAAAGTTTGTGTTGTTCAAAGATTAACTTAGTTTTGTAAATATAGTGAGTATATACTTAATTTAAGTGGTATGGTGTTCATGTAGAGTTATTTTTAAATTTATCTTGTTCAAAGATTAGCTTAGTTATGTAGATGTAGTGATTATATACTTTTAATTTAAGTGTAGAGGTGATTTTTGGATAACATCAGTCAAGTGGGATGAGGTCTTGATTCTAAGGATTAGATTGATATTGGACTTGTATTCTAATTACTTATGAGTTACATGAATTTATTAACTTTCTCGTAAGGTTTGTATTTGGTTACTTTAACATTTGAGTATATAAAGTTGTTTTGCAGTTTGTTATTTTGGTTTAGTGTGTTTTGATAGTTAGACTTTGCTTTTGAATTAAAATTAGTCCCAGCTCCTTGTTTCTCCCACATACACACTCTCTCTCTCTCTACCTTGCTTTCCCTTTCCCTTCTTTCTCGTTACTACCTCTTTCTCTGCATTCTTTTCATGTTCCCCTGCCCTTAGTATTTTAGCACTAAAGGAACAATCTTATGGTCACAGAGGAAATGAAAATTAAGTTGCAATTATTTGATGGGAGACCTTTGTCTGGATTAGTTCCCAAGAAAGTGACATGCTTAATTAAGGAGACACAGGCTAATCCAAAGGGGCTTACAGTCACTCCTAGGTAAGTTCAGATGCTTAGTTTGTCTACTAAAGGCATTCCTTGTTCATTTCTTACTATGACAATGGTATATCTTGTCTGTCTATTTCCTTCTTCTCTTTGCACGTATATTCACTAAGAAGTTATCTCTTGCTACAATTTTTTTGGTTATTTTACTCGTTAAAGTTTTTATAATTATTAATAGACACTATCATGATCCAATGTGTTTTAATTTTGTTTGGAGATTTATGTTATCAATGAAATTCATTGTCATTCTTTACGTGCATACTATTAGGTGGCGTTAATCATCCTCGTAGCTCCCTAAGAAATTTGATTATTGGTGAAAATTCTTGTTTCTCATATTGTTGTTGATTGCAAATATTTGTTATCATAAATAGTAAACATTTGGATGGAAAATATTTATTGTATCATAAATCGTTAACATTTGTATACCTAGTGCAAAATAATAAAAGGTATTTGAGAATTTCAGTTCTACAATCTTGATACTCTTAATAACTTGAAAGTTTTGAAGTTACAACAATTTTTGAAGTTTTAGTTTGTTCACTTAGGGATAATTTCTTTAGAGTTGAATTGAGGTACGTGAGGCGTAAAAATGGAAGTCTTGTTAATTGTGTTCTTACATGAGTTAGCATGAAGTTACATGGTGTCGTTTTTTTCCCCACAATTTTGGTTTTTTGACCTTAGATTATTCAGCCATTTATGGTTTTTGTATTTTTTGTGATTTTTCTGTGTTCCTTTGACATTTTGTTTTTTCATGATTGCATAATTCTTCGTACGTATTAATTAATTTTATGAAACTTATTGTCAATGATGTATTTTCCATTTTCTACGAAACTATGTTGGTAATACTTGCCTTAAATGTAGGTATATTAAGGCTTTACTGGATAATGGTCTTATTGTTCAAGTAAGTTGGCATATGCACTTCTTTTGTTCTTTATCTTTTCTAGTATTAGTGCCATAATTTAGTTATAGTATTGGAAAGCTTGAATTCGAAGATAAAGTTGGTGAGTTTATGAATTGGTTGACAGGCTAACACTTGAGAATGCTAATTGGGTAAAATGTCCAATATGGGCTTCGATATGATGCTTGGTGAAGCCTGTTGAGTAGCAAAATGTCTAATGTTTATAATTTAAATTTGAGGGCGAGCCTTGGAGCAACTGGTAAAGGTTGCTCCTTTTTGACCAGAAGGCACAAGGTCAGGTCATTGAAATAGCCTCTTTGTAAAAGAGATGCAAAGGGAAGGCTAGCCTTGTCCAATGGGGTATGTTGTGTTTTTTTATAATTTAAATCTGAAATTTTGCCTGATTTTGTAATACTAGTCATAATTAAATAGTCAAACTTTCAATTTGTTGCAAATATAATGCACCATTAACTCTATCCTTAATGATGTTGATGCGAATCGCCTTCTAGAGTAGTCCCTTTACATACCAGCACCCATGTAACATTTAAATAATTATATAATAAAAACAAATATAAAACCCAGAAGTTCACCTACTCTCCCTCTCTTCTCTGATATCCTGACTCACTCATCTTGTTCAAAATCAAGGTGGTGTATCTTTCTCACAACAATTTTGTTGGACCAATACAATTGACACTCTCAAATCTTTAGCAAATTGAAAGTCTGAACCTTTCAAACAAAAAAATTGGACAGGAACATACCTCCTCAGCTCACTCAACTGCATTTTCTTGATGTTTTCATTGTTGCGCACAATAATTTATCAAGAAGGGCACTTGATATGGTTGCACAATTTGGAACGGTTGAAAATAGAAGCTAAGAGGGAAATGCCTTCCTGTGTGGACTACCATTGTCAAAAAGTTGCAATGCAGCACTGCTATCCTATAGTTCCCCTAATCGGGAAGAAAAAGAAGATGGTTTCATAGACATGAATGTCTTCTACATAAGCTCTATGGTGTCATTCATCATAATGTTGGGAATTTTTGCAGTTTTATGCGTAAATCCTTGTTGGCGACGAGCATCGTTTTACTTTGGGAAAATAATGAACTTGTTCTATTTTCTAGTGGCAACATTCCTATGTTTTCCAAGTATAGTTTTATCAACCTTTTGCATAGAGTCTGATATCAAGTTATGGACACGCTATAGACTGCTAACGGAGAAGAGAGGGAGAGTAGGGGAGTTTTTTTTTGGTTTCAAATTTTTTGTATTATATAATTATTTAAATTTCATGTGTGTGCTGAATTGTAAAGGGACAAACCTATATAGTGATCCATGTCAATATCGTTTCTAAAAAGGATTTGAATTATCAATTAAGCAAGGAATTTGACTTTCAACCTTGACAGTAGTTAACAGTAGGCTATATTTGCAACAAATTGAAGACTTGAGCATTTGATTGATATTTTTGATAGTTCTGGTTAATATTGCAAAATTAGACTTTGGATTTAAAATAAAATATACCCTTGTACAAAAAAGTACATTATGGCCCCGTGTCTGCTTGAGTTTTTGGACCCTTTTGTTACTTATTATTTAATTTAAAATCTGCAGTATTCTTGTACAGGATATGTAAGCTTCCTTTCTTGAAATGTGCAGGTACCTGCCTATTTAGAGGCTGGTGAAGAAATTGTTGTCAATACTGATGATGACACCTACGTTAGCAGGCGAGCTTTAGTAGCTTCTTAGTTCGACATTGGCATTTATTCTTGTAGTTTATGTTTTTGTCTTTTATTTTGCCAATTATTTGGCACTGTTTATGCATTCCATTATTTTGCAAGCATACTCAATGAAGGTTGCATAGGTGATCACCTATGTATTGGTATAGGTCTTTGAATTCGGCAATTTTCTCTTTTTCCTAACATTGTTGAAGTCAGGGCAAATTCCATGGATCTTTCTATAAATTCTTTTTGAGTTTAGGGATTTAAATTGTTAAGAACTGTTGGCTGGACTTTGAAAATTGATTAGATTTGTAGGTCGAATAGTCAACTTGATGGAGATTTTAGGCCAAAAGAATGGATATTTCGTCCGTGTAAATTCTTGATATCGTTGGTTCCAAGTGTTTTCATATACTTTCCCAGTTTTTCATTGCTCTGCCTGCAGTGTATTGATAAGATCTCATCTTGACTAATTATTTGATATTATTTCCTTTATTTTGAATTTATTTTTGCACTTAAATATCAAAATTAATGTTTGTTTTATTTTAGGAGATGAAAAGTAGATATTGCATCAAATTGGGACTCTATTGATAATAATAACAAACTTTGGATAAAGTGAAGAGATTGTTGCAGTGGATAAGACTGATCACTTGAAGGGTTAGAGTTTGACTGGAAGACTTCGCCTTATCCTTATTAGGAAGGAGTTTGATTTTGAATTCGTTTTAGATAGATATTTTTATAAGTTAAAGTTATATTAAGATTATATTAGAAAATCCTATAAAAGGAGCGTTTCTCACAACAACAAAAAGCTATTTCTTCTTATGTTTTCTAGAATTCTTAGTCTTCCTTTTATTTTGTTGTTGGAGTGAAAGTGATGTATGACGAAACTAATCGTTCTGTTTCAAGGAGATTTGATATTTTAATTGTAATCTTGTGAAGTTTTGTATTTTCAAATTTTTATTCATGTTTTAATTGAAGTTTTTTTTTGTTTTGAATTCTCATATTTTATGAATGATTAATATTCGATTAATCTGACAATTTAATTTAATATTAATTATTTTGTTGCTATCCAAGAATTCAGTGATATTTAATTGTCATGAAGGAATGGTACAAGTAACAATAGGTTCTTTATGAATTTTCATATTTAATTTATGATAAATAAAATAAATAAATTAAATAACTACAGTTATATCAATTATTTAATTTAAAATTTAGTTTTTTTTCACAAAGCTTATTGCTATCATTTATTTGATATGAAATGTTATCACACCCAGTCAATAAATGCTAAATTTTGGTTTGGATGTTGGGTTTGAACTAATTAATTTAGAAAAATTTAAGACTTATTATGATTATCTTAATATATTTTGGACTAACTGTTTGAATGGTAAAAATATTTTGTTTGAATTAATGATCAATGTTACAATTAGATGAGATATTTCCCTTGAATTAGAGTTTGGTAATCTTGATTTTCCCAATTTTAAATTTAGTTGATTTAATTTGTTTTCGTATTAATTTTAGTTGATCAGTTATTTTATCAAAAAAAACCCATTAATTTTATTACTTGAAATTAAGAAACTAGTGTTCATTTTTTTAGGGATTCAATCCAGTTTTACGACTGTTACAAAAGTTTGAAGAATTGGTATTATTTTGGGGGCTTTGATAATTTGATCAAAATTTGGTGTCGTTGCTGGTGAATTATTTCAAGTTTCTTAATTTTTATGCATTTTTGTTTTTACAGGTACTATTAACCTCTTGTTTTGTATGACTCGTGCTTCTTATACAGGTAAGTTGTAATATAAGACAACGCGTTATTTGAAAAAAGAGACTAACCAAGGAAGTGGTCATTCACCTTCAAACGTGAAAATTGAAGTAAGTCTAATAATTGGTGAAAACTTTAATTTTCAAAAAATGGACAAAAAGATGGAAATCTCAACCCAAGAACATTGCGGGAGTTAACGACATCGAATTTGAATCAACAACTTTATGCATTCAATTTTTAGATGTTGAGGTAGATTTCGAATTGAAATTCAATTTGATTCACTTACTGCCTATTTTTCGTAGTCTTGCAGGTGAAGACCCACATAAACACTTGAAAGAATTTCATGTTGTTTGTTATGGAATAAAGCCACAAGGGGTGAGAAAAGAACAAATTAATCTCAAGGTTTTTCCGTTCTCTTGAAAGATAAGGCAAAGGGTTGACTATATTATCTTCCACTTGGCTTAGTAACAACATAGAACGAGATAAAAAGAATGTTTCTGAAGAAGTTCTTCCCTGCATCAAGAGCAATAAATATCATAAGGGAGATATGTGGAATAAGACAAATTATTGGAGAAACATTATATGAATATTGGAAAAGGTTTAAGGAGCTATGTGTCAGCTGTCCACATCATCAAATTTTCGATTAGCTTCTGATTCAATACTTTTATAAAGTACTATTACCAATGAAGCGAAGTATGGCCGATGCAGTTAGTGGAGAAGCTTTGGTAAACAAAACACCTGAGGCAACCAGATAGTTAATATCAGTTATAGCTAAAAATTCTCAACAGTTTGGGACAAGGATGGATGGAGCTATTAAGAGTGTGAATGAGATAAGTAACACACACCTTGAGGATAAAATATCTTATTTAACCGCTCTAGTTGCTTTAGTTCATCAAATGGTATAGGTCACTTGCAATTGTCAAGAGTGTGCAGAATATGCTCATTCCTTGGACATTCTACGGATATGTGTCCTACGTTGCAATAAGATTCTCTTCAAAAAGCTAACACAATAGGGGGTTTCTTGATCAACCTCAACAAAAGTATGACCCTTATTCTAATTACTACAATCTAGGATGAAGGGATCGTCCAAACTTAAGCTACGGAAATCAAAGAGGCCAATAATAATATCAACCTCACAATTTTAATAAATAATCTCAAGTTCTTACATATGCTCAACCTCAATCTTCAAATTTAGGAATGTCTTTAGATGAAATTGTTAAGGCACTTGGTAATAATGCTCAACAATTTCAATAGGAAACAAGGACAAGCCTTCAAAACTTGGGAAATTAAATCACTCAATTAGCCACCTCGATAAGTAAATTGGAAGTGCAAGCATTGGGAAAATTACCTTCCTAAACAGCGGTGAATCTTAAAGAGAATGTGAATACAATAACTTTAAGAAGTGGTAAGGAAATTCAATCCAGAACTTCCTTACCAATGGAGGAAGAAAAACCCGATGTTGGAGAAAAGAAGGAAGAACTTCCAACTCAAGAACCAACAAAGGTAAACAATGATTCATCTCTACCAATATCAATTAATGCACGTTTACCTCATTTTCCTTGTAGGTTGGTTAAACGAAAAGATGAAGAATATGAAAGAGAGATCTTAGAAACCTTCAAAAAGGTGGAAATCAATATACCACTTTTGGAAGCCATCAAGCAATTTTTGAAATATCCAAAATTTTCAAAAGGAGTTGTACACAAATAAAAGAAAGCTAAATGACAAGGAGATAATAATTTTAGGTAAGAATATATCAGCTGTAATAAATAGGAAATTACCAGAAAATCCAAAGATTTAGATATGTTTATACTTCCGTGTGTTATTGGTAATAGAAAAATTGAGCGTGCCATGTTAGACTTAGGTGCATCTATTAATGTCATGTTAGATTAAATTTTTTAGCTTTAAATCTGAACTTTTTGCAAGAAACTAATGTGATTATCCAATTAGTTGATCGTTCGTATGTCCGCCCTATTAAAGTTATTAAAGATGTTTTAGTCCAAGTTAATGGTTTGGTATTTCCAGTAGATTTTTACATCTTGAAAATGGATGGAGATAATGTGGAACATTCGACTTCAATTTTATTGGGTAGGTCGTTTATGAAGATGACTAAAATGATAATTGACATGCACGAAAGTACTCTTCTGTAGAGTTTGATGAAGAAATAGCAAAGTTCAACGTTTCTGAAGCAATAAAGTACTCGAATGATTTTCAATCCGTTTATCATATGGATATTATGGATTCATTTGTGCAAAATATGTTTAAAGAAGAGAGTGTTAAAGATAAGTTGGAGTGTAAGGCTAAATTATAAGTGAACGAGCAAATTGATGAAACTTATGCAGTTGTAGAATCAATGTCAGCAGTGCTAATAGATTTAGAAACTTTAAATGATGAACTCACTATAACTCATAAGAAAATCTTACCTTCTGTTTTGCAGTCTCTGAAGATAGAATTGAAGGTGTTACTTGATCGCCTAAAGTATGTTTATTTATGTAACATCCCGTTCTCATATTAAGGGTTAGGACTCGAAATTTCAATACATATGAGCTCAAAGAGAGACTAAAGAAATGCATTTTCTTGCTCATACATAATGTTAGTATATATGCACATAAATATCGAATGTTTGCACATAAAAAAGTGGTACATGCATTCATTGACAATTCCGGGTATATTTGGACTGAGTTGTGATTTTTGTGAAAATTGTGATTTTTGAATTTATTGAGTATTATGGAAAATAGACAAAAGAGGAGAAGAAATCAAATGAAGATATGGAGATAGTTGGATTGTAAAGATGAGAGTTAAATGGAGTTAGTCTCA
>JANQBM010000005.1:19936909-19953753 GCA_025594535.1 Erythroxylum domingense | reverse complement strand
ATATATGAACCAATAACTAGGTTTAAGTCTTTACGTATGCATGGGAGTCTCTCGCCTGCGAATGGGCCAAGGAGAACATGGATTGGTCCTGGACTTGGTATAGCCAATAGGTATAAGATTGATCTTTGAAGATTGGACCGATCGGCCCGTGGGTCATTACGACTGGGTTCGGGCCCAGCACGACCGACCCGACCACTTCTGATAATTTTGTATTTTCTGTTGATTATGAATGGATTAATGAAAGAAATAGAACTGGACGACACGTTTTAACATAATTCCATGAATACTCAAGAAAGATACCGACTTTAGCAGTTTCTCTTTTGAGCTCATATTAATGTCGAATAGAAGCTTGTTCCATTTCGATGCGCATGTTAGGTAATACCAATCTATTCCTGAAATCGTGCTTTGTATATTAAGAAGCATTATTACTTTTCTTTATTTATTTCCTTTCATTATAAAGAAAACTTACATTTCTTTCTCAAAGTTACATGGTATTGGAACTTAATTAGAATAATCTTTGACGTATCAACTTCTCCTTCACCAAATTCTTCATTAACGAAAGAATAAGATTCAAACACTGTCACTGTATCACACTCTAAACCAACCTCCACTCAATCCTAAATATCATCTTCATTTCCCTCTTTCATGATCACACTACAATCCCTACATTCTTCAAATCAAACCTAATAAAACCACACACAAAAATTATTTACTTTAATTGTCGAAAATTAAACTTATCCCATTGATGGTAAATATCTTTTTTATTCCATCACCAGATAATGCCAATACTATCATTTCAAATCTAAATTTTGATATTTGATTTCAAAGGGCCAACTTCCTTCACTGACAAAGGAAGTTTTCCTTACGTTATAGAGCCTTACTCTTATTATTGGTGGCAATTATTAGCTCATACTTTTGAGTTTGTAACTTGGACCGGGGTGCTTCATCTTAATACAAAGTTTTACGGACTGAAACATAATGAACTAGCTATTGGTCGTCAAATTTTATATGCATAATTCAATGTTATTATATACCATACTATTGGTGTTAAATATTATACTTTTAATTTTCATTCAAAACCAGTGCTTTTACATGAATTGCATGGGTATTTACTAGCTCATGATATTTAGCTTAAGAGACTTCATGATCCTCCAATGGCAAATTGGCTGACAGGCTATCACAACAACAATCTTCAATCACCAATACTCAATACTCAATAACCTTTTTCTAATAATTCAAGACTGAATCAATCTAATCATCGTAAATCTAAGAGTTATGCAAGATTTGTGAATACAAAAATTATCCTGTCCATCACTTGCGGTGTCGATATTCACCTAGAAGTAACTCACTATCGCAAGCCAACATTGCATGGCAAGCTTCATAGCCTTTGTTCTATTCTCCACTGATATATCATCCAACTGCATCTTTAGAATCTTCAATTAATACAAAATTTCAACCTATGTCGTGGTGTTCTGACATAGGTGCAACACTTCATATTATAACAAACATGCATGAGTCAATTTAAAGAACTTTAAAGTTATTACGATGCAACCAATTTGAATTGGTAATAAACAATCCTTGCCTATTACTCACTTTAATAAGGTCATTCTCACTACACATAAATCAAAAAAATTCTAATAATATTTTGCTGATTCTAAAAATTACAAAATCATTACTCTCTATTCAAAAATTTGCGTTCGACAACTCTATGTTTCTTTGAATTTTGACCATATTACTTTTTTGATAAAAAATCTCGCTCCTTTTCATTGTTCTTTATTCAAGTGATCACCAAGAAAATCCTATTAAAAGGGCCAAGTAAAGATGTTCTTTGCGTCCTTTTCTACAGTACTCATCAAATTAACACGTTTTGTTAGGTGAAAGTGTTCTTTGGAAGATTGACAGAGTAGATTGGGTCATCCTTATAATCAAACTACATCAGATATCTTCCTGTTTGTCTTCTATCACTATTTGTTCATCTTGTTATCTAGGAAAACTAATGAAAATGCCTTTAGCATCCTTGGATCTTAGGAGTTCCAATATTTTTTATATTGATATACGGGACCCAACTCCACTTCAGTTCTCCTTAAGTATTTTTTTTTCTTTTTATTGATGATTTTATTAGATATACATAGGTCTATGTTGTAAAAAATAACTAATTATTTGAATTTTCAGTCCATGGTTGAACTTTAGTACTCCTAGGGTCATAAGTATTTTTTTCTTTATATTGATGATTTTATTATATACATAGGAGTCTATGTTCTCAAAAATAAAATTGAGCTATACTCTATTGATTAGATCTCATCTTGACTAATTATTTGATATTATTTCCTTTATTTTTAACTTATTTTTGTGCCTAAATATGGAAATTAATGTTTGTTTTGTTTTAGGAGATGAAAAGTAGAGATTGTATCAAATTGGGATTCTATAGATGATAATAACGAATTTTAGATAAAGTGAAGAGAATGTTGCAGTGGATAAGGCTGATTACTTAAAGAGTTAGAGTTTGACTGGAAGACTTCGCCTTATCCTTATCATGAAGGAGTTTGATTTTGAATTTGTTTTAGATAGACATCTTTACAAGTTAGAGTCAGATTAGGATTAGATTAAAAAACCCTAACAAAGAGGTGTTTCTCACAATAGAAAAGGTTCTTTTTTTTAGACGTTTTTAGCAATTCTTAGTATTTCTTATATTTTTGTTATTAGAGCGAAAGCCATGTGTGGCTAAACTCATCTTTCTGATTCCAGGGGATTCAATACTCTTATTGTAACTTTGCAAAGTTTTGTATTTCAAACTTTTATTCACATTTTAATTCAAGCATTTATTGTTTTGAGTTCTCATATTTGATGAATGATTGATATTCAATTAATCTGACAATTTAATTTAATATTGATTATTTTATCGCTATCCAGGAATTCAATAATCCATAATTGTCATGAAGGATTGGTACAAGCAACAAATAAGTTACTTATGGATTCATATTTAACTTATGATAAATAAGAAAATTAAATTGAATAGTTGCAACTATCTTGATTATTTAATTTAAAGTTTAGTCTTTTTCACAGAGCTTATTACTATTATTTATTTGATATGGAATGTTATCACACCCAGTGAATGCTGGGTTTGAGCCAATTAATTTAGAAAATTTTCAGACTTATTACTGCTATCCTAATATGTTTCTGATTAACTGCTTGAATTGTGAAAATATTCTTTTTGAACTTATGATCAATGTTACAATTAGATGAGATCTTTCCTTTGAATCGGAGTTTGGTAATCTTGACTTTCTTATATTTAAATTCAATTGATTTAATTTGTTTTTGTATTAATTTTAGTTAATCAGTTTCTTAATAAAAAAAACCCCCCGTTCAATTTTATTGCTTGAGATTAAGAAGCTAGTGTTCAGTTCTCTAAGGATTCGACCTAGTTCTATGACTACTACAAAAGTTTAGAGAATCGGTATTATTTTGGGAGCTTTGACAATTCGACCAAAATTTAGTGCCATTGTCGAGAAACTATTTCAAGTTTCTTAGTTTCTTTGCATTTTTATTGGTATAATTATTGCTGATCTCTTGTCTTGTATGACTCGTGCTTCTCAGATAAGTAAATTGCAATACAATCCAAAAATTGAGAAGACAGCACGTCGGTTGAGAAAAGAGACTAAGCAAGGAAGCAGTCGTTCACCTCCAAACGTGAAAGTTGAAGTAGATCTAACAATTAGTGAAGGCTCTAATTTTCAAAAAGAGGATGAAAGGATGGAAAATCTCAACCCGAGAACATTGAGGGAGTTAGCAGCACCGAATTTGAATCAACAACCTTTATGCATTCAATTTCTAAATGTTGAGGTAGATTTCGAATTGAAATCTGGTTTGATTCACTTACTGCCTATTTTTCAAGGTCTTGCAGGTGAAGATCTGCATAAACACCTGAAAGAATTTCGTATAGTTTGCTCTAGAATGAAGCCACAAGGGGTGAAAGAAGAACAAATTAATCTCAGGGCCTTTCCATTCTTATTGAAAGATAAGGCAAAAGATTGGCCATATTATCTTCCACCTAGCTCAATAATAATATGGAACGAGATGAAAAGAATATTTCTAGAGAAGTTTTTTCCTACATCAAGAGCAGCGAATATCAGAAAGGAAATATGTGGGATAAGACAAATTATAGGAGAAACATTCTATGAATATTAGGAAAGGTTTAAGGAGCTATGTGCCAACTGTCCACATCATCAGATTCCCGATCGACTTCTGATTCAATACTTTTATGAAGGACTATTACCAATCAATTGAAGTATGGTCGATGCAACTAGTGGAGAAGCTCTGGTAAACAAAACATTTGAGACAGCCAAACAGTTGATATAGTTATGGCCAAAAATTATCAACAGTTTGGGACAAGGATGGATGGAGCTATTAAGCGTTTGAATGAGGTAAGTAGCACACACCTTGAGGATAAAACATCTGATTTAACCGCTCTAGTTCGTCAAATGGCTATAGGTCAATTGCAATTAGCAAGAGTGTGTGGAATATGCTCATTCCCTGGACATCCTACGGGTATATGCCCTACATTGCAATAAGACTCTCTTCAAGAAGTTAACGTAATAGGGGGCTTTCCTGATCAACCTCAAAGAAAGCATAACCCTTATTCCAATTACTACAAACCAGGATGGAGGGATCATCCAAACTTGAGCTATGGGAATTAAGGAGGTCAACAATGATATTAACCTCACAATTTTAATAAACAACCTCAAGCTCCTACATATGCTCAACCTCAATGTTTAAATTCAGGTATGTCTTTAGATGAAATTGTTAAGGCGCTTGCTAATAATACTCAACAATTTCAACGGGAAACGAGGGCAATCCTTCAAAACTTGAAAAATCATATCACTCAATTAGCTACCTCAGTAAATAAATTGGAAGCACAAGCATCGGGGAAATTAACTTCCCAAACGGTGGTGAATTCTAAGGAGAATGTAAGTGCAATGACTTTAAGAAGTGGCAAGGAAATTCAATCTGGAACTTCTTTACCAATGGAGGAAGAAAAGCACGATAATGGAGAAAAGAAGAAAGAACTTCCAACTCACGAATCAACAAAGGTAAAAAATGATTCATCTTCATTAATATCAATTAATGCATGTTTACCTCCTTTTCCTAACAAGTTGGCTAAACCAAAAGATGATGAATATGAAAGAGAAACCTTAGAAACTTTGAAAAAAGGAGGAAAACAAAATACCACTTCTGGAAGCCATCAAGCAAGTTCCAAAATATGCAAAATTCTTAAAGGAGTTGTGCACAAATAAAAGGAAGCTGGAGGACAAAGAGAGAATAATTTTGAGTAAAAATGTATCAGCTGTGATAAATAGGAAATTATCGAAAAAATGCAAAGATCCAGGTATGTTTACACTTCTATGTGTTATTGGTAATAGAAAAATTGAGCGTGTCATGGTAGACTTAGGTGCATCTATTAATGTTATGTCATACTCAATTTATCAAGCTTTAAATCTGAATTCTTTGCAAGAAACTAATATGATTATCCAACCAGCTGATTGTTCGTATGTGCATCCTATTGGAGTAATTGAGAATGTTTTGTCCAAGTTAATGGTTTGGTATTTCCAGTAGATTTTTACATCTTAAAAATGGATGGAGATAGTGTGAAACATTCGGCTTTGATTCTATTAGGAAGGTCATTTATGAAGATGGCCAAGACAAAAATTGATGTAGTTTGATGGAGAGATAGTAAAGTTCAATATTTTCGAAACAATAAAATACCCTAATGTTCTTCAATCCATTTATCATATAGATATTGTGGATTCATTTGTGCTAGATATGTTTAAGGAAGAAAGTGATGAAGATGAGTTAGACTTAGCTAAATCGAAATTGAACGAGCAAGTTGATGAAACTTGTGAAGTTGTAGAACCATTGTCAACAATGCTAATAGATTCAGAAAATTTGAAAGATGAACTTACTATAACTCACAAGAGAATCTTACCTTCTGTTTTGCAAGCTCTGAAGATAGAATTGAAGGTGTTACCTGATCGGCTAAAGTATGCTTATTTAGGTGATGGAAAATCATTACACACAATCATTTCAAAAAGGTTGACTTAAGAGTAAGAGGAAGGGCTAGTAGCACTACTTAAGGAGTACAAATTGCAATTACATAGAACTTTGGGAGAATCGGCCACGTCAAGCATAACGACATTAAAAAATTGCGCTTTTCGAGAGGCTTTTTGGGAGGAAACCCAAAATATGATAGTTTTATTTTGTTTTGTTTTAGTTCCTTCTAGGATGCATTTTTTTTATTTTTGAAACATAAATTATTGGCTTTAAAACTATAAAAAATAAAAAAAATCTAGACTACTAAATCTCATAACTCGCCTTATATGATCTAGTGTTATGGAATTCTCATTCCATAACACTAAATCACTTAAGGCGAGATTAAGGCAAGAGTCACTTTATGCGATTTAGTGTTCTAGAATGAGGATCTTAAAATTCTAGACTACTAAATCTCATAAGGCGAGATCTCGCCTTGTGTGATTTACTATTCTGAATTGATACTGTAATATTCCAAAAACAAATAATTTTAAAATAAAAAATAAAAAACCACAATTTTTTATTCCCATTTTTACTTTATTTATTTATTTATCAAAAAATAAAAAGAAAACACTTCGTAATTATTTTTTCTTTTTCACGTTATTAGCATTTATTTATTTTTTATAAAAAAACCCTAATCTTTTATTTCTCTTTGCAGGAACATTAAAACCCCATTGTCCCTCACCAGCTCTCTCCCAGCACTGTACCATCACCAACCTATGCAGCCCCAACCAGCTCTCCACACAAGCACAACATAGCCTCTATTCCACAACTCTCCCATGCCGCAACACTCTTCCACCTATGCGTTCACGCAGCACTTGTCTCTGACTTTCACGCAGCCATCCAGTCCCCACCAACATACCAACAACGCTCCTACACCCCAATTTTTTTAAAAGTTTTATTTTTACTATTTTTAATTATTTTTTATTTTTTTCATTCTTAGGGGGCGGTTGGTTCATATAGGAGAATGGTAATAGGAATGAGAATGAATATAATCGTTATAATGACGATGGTTGATTAAGAGAAAGGAATGATTAACATTACTATTGATAGTGGTTGGTTTGCTAAAAATATTGAGAAATAAAATTTTATTATTTTTTAATTAATAAATAAATTATATTTTAATTAATTACATTGTAATTAACTAATTAATTATATTTTAATCAATTAATTATATTCTAATTAATCAATTAATTATCTTTTAATTAATTAATTATATTTAATTAATAATTATTTAGTTAATTAATTAAGTATATTTTAATTAATTAATTATATTTTATTATTTATTTTTTAATTAATTAATTATATATTTTTATTAATTATACATTTTTTATTTAATTAATTATATTGTAATTAATTACATTGTAATTAATTGTATTTTATATTTTAATTAATTACATTTTAATTATATTTTAGTTAATTATAGTTTAGTTAAATTTAATTAAAAATTAAAAAATATCAGTGTTTGCAAGAATCAAAACCATTCCTCCCACATATGGGGGTATAGACTATTATCTAAAATTAGAGTATGAAAAAACTATTCAATCAACCATAATAAATAACTAACCATTACCATTCTTTCCTTTCCTATTGATTTATTGCCATACCCCTTAACCAAGCACCCCCTTATTACTTACTTTTAGTGAATCTTTCTGTTAGTTTAATTTCAATTATTATTAAGTTGTTGTTAATATTTTTAAGTAATTTTTTTTATCTTGTTTAGTGTAATGGGGGCATTCTAAGGCTACTACCAAGACTACAACAAAAAGCATCTCACTGATGAATGCTAAATCTGTTGTAGGCTCAGAAACCAGTACCACAAAGAAGCGTGTGTAGATAATGTTCAGATGCTCTTCATTCAGGGAAGTCCTCAATTATTTATTTTCTTTGATTAACTTTATTGAGTGTGAGTATCTTACGCATACATTAGGGATCATTTTGATAAACTTTGTAACTTGTGCTTGGACTCATGATATGTTGATTTATATATTAATTATTCCTCATGCTAGCTTCATAATTTTTTGATTGTTGTTCATGAATAATTCTTAAGTTAGGATGCATTTTTGGTTTAAGATCTAATGCATGATGCATTTTTGGTTTAAGATCTAATGTATAAGAGAGACAAGCATGATTATGGTTTTCATTAAATTTTTTCAGGTATCTCATTGATTTTGTTGAATGAAAAGTGTACAAAACTTGATGCAATTTTTGACACCTACTTGAGCTTTGAGCCTAAGATCATTCATCACATATGTGCTCATATATCTCTTTGTTGTGTGTAATCAAACATAGCTTGTCTATGCTAGAACTTGCTTTTGAATACGTGTTGAGACCATGTTTTTGATGAATTTTCGTATAAAGATGATGAGGGCAGTTAGGATAATTATTTTTTAGACCTAAACACACATACCTCACTTTTTATCCTTAGAAAACTAATTTGAGCCTTAATTTTTCTTTCATGCATAATAACCTTGTTAAAAGTCGAATTTACCCTTTTTTGTTGATATCCTTAATAATTTTGAACCCTTAAATTGAAGAAATTATATCGAGCTTATTAGCATAAGATTTTGACTATTTCCATGAAAAGTTAATTAGATGATTTAAGTTGCATTGTTTTGATTTTTTATAAAAGGAAGGAGAAGAACAAAAAAATACAAAATCTGATATTTTTGTTTTAAAAAAAGAGACAGAAAAGAAAAGAAAAAGCAATTGAAAGAGATGTTATTTGAGTTTTAATTTAAGTTGATACTTGTGTGGATAAGTTTGTAGGATTCCCTTCAATCTATTTAGCCAAAAAGTTCATTTTGTCATACCTTACGTAACCCACATTACAACCCTTATTAAGTTCCTTTAATTTATATATTAGGTTCATTTTGTTTAGTAGTTGAGATATGATTCTTGAGCAAGCTTATGGAAATAACTCGCTATATTTTGATTTGAGAGCTTAATAAACCCTAAACACTTTGAATGCATAGAGTGAAATCCTTCTGAGGGTGTCAAATCTTGTTCATTTGATTTTGATGGAATTGATGAGATGTTATGTTTTAACAATGTGCCCTATGAATGCTTATTCTCTCGAATGTTATTTTATCTTAACCCTTAAAAGTGAATTAGCTTTTGGATATTTTTGAATGACATGAAAGGAGATGAGAGGTTGTTGTGAAGATGATTAATGTATTGAATTGATATATACTTGAGGACAAGCATAAGTCCGATGTAGGGGAATTTGATAAGATCTCATATTGACTAATTATTTGATATTGTCTCCTTTGTTTTGAATTTATTTTTATGCTTAAATATGAAAATTAATGTTTGTTTTGTTTTAGGAGATGAAAAGTAGAGATTACATCAAATTAGGGCTCTATTGACGTGATAAAGTGAAGGGATTGTTGTAGTGGATAAGGCTTATCACTTTAAGAGTTAGAGTTTGACTGGAAGACTTCGCCTTATCCTTATCATGAAGGAGTTTGATTTTGAATTCGTTTTAGATAGGTATCTTTACAAGTTAGAGCTAGATTAGGATTGTATTAGACCCTATAAAAAGGGCGTTTCTCACAATAGAAAAGGTTCTCTCTTTTTGACTTTTTTAACAATTCTTACTATTTATTCTATTTTTGTTATTGAATTGAAAGCCATGTGTGGCTGAACTCATATTTCTTATTCAAAGGGATTCAATACTCTAATTGTAACTTTGTGAAGTTTTGTATTTCAAGCTTCCATTCACGTTTTAATTCAAGTATTTTTTTTTGTTTTGAGTTCTCATATTTCATGAATGATTGATATTTGATTAATCTGAAAATTTAAGTTAATATTGATTATTCTATCACTATCCAAGAATTCAGTGATACGTAGTTGTCATGAAGGATTGGTACAAGTAGCAAATAGGTTACTTATGAATTTCCACATTTAACTTATGATAAATAAGAAAACTAAATTGAATAGTTGCATCTATCTCGATTATTTAATTTAAGGTTTGGTCTTTTTCACGGAGCTTATTGCTATTATTTATTTGATATGGAATATTATCACACCCAGTCAATAGATGATAAGTTTTGGTTTGAATGCTAGGTTTGAACTAATTAATTTTGGATAATTGAGACTTATTGTGCTATCCTAATATGTTTCAAACTAACTGCTTGAATCATGAAAATATTCTTTTTGAACCAATGATCAATGTTACAATTAGATGAGATCTTTCCCTTGAATCGTAGTTTAGTAATCTTGACTTTTTCATATTTAAATTCAATTGATTTAATTTGTTTTTGTATTAATTTTAATTAATCAGTTTCTTAATACACCCCCCCCCCCCCCCCCAATTCAATTTTATTGCTTAAAATTAAGAAGCTAGTATTCAGTTCTCTAGGGATTCAACTTGGTTCCATGACTACTACAAAAGTTTGGAGAATCAGACGTATTATTTTGAAGGCTTCGACAACCTGACCATCTATTCATTTGAATTTTCAATCTATTGTTTAGCATCAATTTAATGTTTAAATCAATGTATTTCATTTAGATTAGGTTGGTGAGTGTCAAAAAATTCACAAATATTTTGTAACTAAAGGTCATATTCGTCATTTATCCTATCTATACTCACAAATAAAAATGGTGATTCTGAACGTAAAATATGACATCTTGTCGATATAGTTCTTACTCTTTTAAAATATGCACATATATTTTCTAAATATTGTCATTATGCCTTTGCTTATATATACCTCTTATTCAATTCTCTTCCCACACCCAAGCTTAAAAATTCCTTCTAATTGACTTTTATTGTATAAGGAGACAAACCTTCTTAAACAACAAAATTTTAGTAATATTATCTTTCTTTTATTAAGACCATATAATCATCATCAATTCTCTTTTAAGACTAATAGATGTGCCTATCTAGGAAAACCACAAAATCATTGTGATCTCTTAAATGTCTGGATATATATCATGTTTTTTTAATCAAAAGGTTTATCCTTTTATTAAAACCAAGTAGAATCCATCTCTCCTAATTATGCTCCTATTGGTGCATGGTTAAATTTGAAAGTAAATACCTTCTCAATCTCAACTTTTATAAAAGGACCATCTTAATCCTCTTTTCCTATTTTTAAAGCCACTAATTCCCCTTCCTTCCATGCAGAGTCAAATACTCTAAAATTGTATCCTAATCTATCTATAATTCTTATATGCACTCATTTACTTATCATATTCCAAATCAAAATTATATCCTACCATTCATACTTTTAAATCCATGCCATTATCTTGTTCATCAAGTCTCAAATTAATTATTGACCTTATATTCTATCTTTTTTATTAAAAAAAGAAGAAATAATTTCATTCACAAGCCTTCAAGGGCAGACAGAAGTTCATTACCATGCAGAGCTGTTAAAGAGAAAAAAGGTACTGAGGATATAACAAAATTAGCTTTACAAGCTAAGTAATGAGTCTACTTAGAGACAACAACTAATCAATCTAAGTTCCATCTTCTTCTGAGAGAAGAGCTCAATTTTTTAGTGAGGTTATGAGCCACTATAATCTCTCTAATCCAACAGCTCACTTTATGAGCAAGAACATATTTTTCAGAATTAGAATTCCTGAAAATCCTTGATTTCCTTTCTTTTCAAATGGAGTATACAGTGCAACTGAGACAAAGACTTAAGCATATATGATCTTTCCCCATCCTTCTGTATTGATTATTAGCCCAAACTAGGATTTCATCCCAGTTATGGTAGGGACAATCTAAGTTCAAGTAGTGAAGCATTCTAGCCCAAATGGAGGCGGAGTGGCTACATTAAAAGAATATATGAAAGCTGGTTTTAGGAACCAAATTATAAAGGCTACAAACCTGATCAATTGAAAATTTTTTAGCTTGTCTTTTGTTTTCAATCTACCCGTGGCAACTAACCATGTGGTGAAAAAAACTTTGGGCATTAATGATCCTTTCTAAATAATGTTATACTAAGGAACATAAGGAAGATGAGGTCTAATAGCTTCTAAACATTAGGAATTGGAGAATACCCCATTATTTGTGGAATTCTAAACAGTTTTGTCCTCCAAAACGTGAATAGGTAAATAGGACGGAAGATAAGGAAGAAATCTATCCATACCTCTTTCAATGGCTAGCTAAGAAGTCTAGTCAATAATTTTGGATACTCTGTCATGAACTAAAATTCTAGCTACAAGGGATGAGATTTCACTTCTTATAAATAGAGGACTAAGAGGGGACCAGTTATCAAACCATAACTAGGTGTCCTCTCTATTTCCAATATGTATTTTGAAAAGAGAGTAAATGGTCTATCTTTTCCTTAGCATGAGGATAAAAGGTAAAAAATGCTCCTTCTTTTCCTTTAAATGCCAAAAATTATGTTCTTTCAATTAAAATTCATCAGTCCACTTGCACCAAAGTGCTTCCTTATTATTAAAGAGTCTCCATATCCTCTTTACCACTAGTACTATTTGTATCAAGTTATTTGAGACAAGTCCTAGGCTCCCTTTATGCTTTTTCAGTGTATCTCATCCCATTTAACTTTAAAGCCCTTAGGATTGTTATATTTATCAGTCCATAGAAAGTTCCACGTGTGTTTGTCCATCTCCTTATCAATCTTCTTTGGAAGGAAAAGATGTGAGCTCCAATCAGTGTGACGATTTGTCAAAATAGGTACAATGAGTTGAATCCTGTCAGTTTGAGAGAGAGCTTTATTATGTTAGGCATTAATTTTTCTTTTAAAATTTTTCCAATGAAGGGAGGCAATCAATAAACTTAAGCTTCCTTGATAAAATAAGGACTCCAAGATATTTAAAATGCTAGCTACCAATATTCAACCCACATATATTCCTTAACCTTTTAACATTGGTAACATCATAGGAGAAATAATTCTTACTTTTCAGTAAGTTGACACTAAGTCCAAATATTTTGAAGAATTATTGAACAAATTCATATAGAATAGATATGTAAGTGTGATGTACCCCATAAAATAGCATAAGATCATATATAAAACTAAGATGAGTGAGTTGAAAGTCCTCGCATTTGTAGTGAAATATGAAATTATTATGTTGAGAATCTCCATTGAAATTGCAAACAAGTAATGAGACATTGGGTCACCTTTTCTTATCCCATTAGACCCATTTACTCTACTACTTGGGACACCATTAATGAGCACTCTGTAAGAGCATGCGGAGATACAAACTGTAATCCAGTGAAAGAATTTCATAAGGAAACCAAACCATTCCAAACTGCACAGTAGGAAGTTGCAATTCAAGCTACCAAAAGCCTTGGAAAAGTCCACTTTGATTGCATAGCCATTGATATATTATTAGCATTGTAGTCCTTCATCAACTCTTGAACTAGTAAAATATTGTTAGGATACTTCTGCAAGAGATAAAAGCACATTGAGATATGTGGATGGGATGTTGAAGTGGAACGTTTAATCTGTTGGCTAATAGTTTGGGTAACACTTTGCATATAGTGTTATAGCAATTCTATCTTGCTACTTCCTTACCTTCTCATTCTCCACCAATTTGTACTCATCCTATGCAATTTTATTCCTTAACCTTCCAAAAGTTGGATGCTTATATTTCTACTTGTTTATTACAAACCTTAAAACTATTAAAGACTATTGATTTTTTGTAGAAGGAACCATATAATTTTCATCAAGAAAAGAATTTTAAGTAACTGCAATAAGCTATGGATGTTGAAATAACTACTTTGTCAAAAATTAATACCTAAGATCTAGTTCCAAAACTAATAGGTCATGATATTATTTAGGTGTAAGTCGATTTTTTGGATTAAACAACTACCAAATGGTATAGTTGACAAATACAAGACCCATTTTGTTGGTATTTACTTAATAATCATGCATTGACTATGAAAAAACTCTCAATGTGGTATTAAACGTCATAATAAATCGCCTGATTCCATCTCTTACAACCTCTCAGTATTGATTAATTAAATAGATGGATATTACTAATTCTTTCTTTCATGAGAATCTCTCTGAAGTTGTTTACATGGCTTAATATAAAGGGTATGTTGATCCACAACATCCAAACTTTGTTTTTTTATCTCAAGCATTCATATATAAACTCAAACAAATGCCTCCTCATTGGTTTCAATGGTTGTCTAACTTTTTGCATGTAATTGGCTCTTAATCTTCAAAAGTATATTTCTTCTTATATTTATCTACTGGTGGAATTGACTATATATTTCTATTATGTTATGTTCGTGACTTAATTATCATAGACATCAACTTAGCAAAAAAATTAAAGCCTTTACTAAAAGAATTATAAAGACAATTTTCATTCGTGATTTAGGTGTCTTGTACTATTTCTTGAATACTACTCACTCAAAAGAAATATATATAAATCTTCTTCATTGAACGTTAATGACAAATTACAAACCATATTCTAAAATTATGTTCACTCATTGTATGTTATCTAAATATGTTGGTCTATGTTTATCTAACGGTGATGAGTATAAAAGTATTGTCGTTATGAAAATTTTTTCTTAATTCATATTTAATTTCTTGAGAGCTAAGAAATAGAAAATGATAGTTTGATCGTCTACGAAAGGTGAATACAAAGGTAGCTAATAACACCGTTGAAATTCTTTACATTAAAATTTTGTTGAATGAAATTAGATTTTTTTCTCGAACTTGACATTACATTTTAGTCCTATTTATATAACTTCCTCCTTTTTTATGCCCACATCAAGCATAGACGTTTTCACCAAATTGTTGGACAATTATCGGTTTAGGCACATTTTTCTAGCTTCCCTTCTTTTATGTTTGCCTGTTTGAAGGGGAGTGTTAAAAATATCAATGTATTTCTCTAATCATTTTTTGTGTATTAAATTACTTTTCTTTATTTACTTTCTTTTATTTAAGAAAGCTATCATTCTTCTTGCTTAATTGGAGTCTTAGATATATATTGCATGTTTATTTGCTGAAAACATACATTGCTTCCTAAAAATATAGCGCACAGAAGTCCTTTAGCTACAGGCCCGATCCTGACCAAAGGTAGGCAGGGTACCTACTCATGACTCACTCTGATAAAAAAAAAATAAGGCTCACTCTTGACTCCTATAAAGAAAAAAATGAGACAAAATATAATTTACTTTTAACCCTCCTAAAGAGCAAATGAGACAAAATATAATTCACTATTGACTCTCATAAAAATCCTTTTTTTATTTACCCAAAGCCTATAAAATGTTAGTAATAGCCTTTTTTAGCTTTATATAGGGCCAAACCTAGAGTTTATCTTATCCTAGTTAATGGATTTTTGCTCGTACAACTATTAACAGTTTGAAAGTATCAATCACCTGTATAGCACATGTGTAAACCTCAAACTTTTAAACCTGAACCATTTGCATTTATGATGTTCATGTTGTATTGTAAAAAACAATCTTTACCCTTAAGCTCGAGTGCAGTTAACTTGAAACTGACTTCGACTCAAAATCAAATTACATAATCCAATTAGTTGTTCAGAAGTTTGAAATCTTTAAAAATCAATAAATTCAAACACTTTAATTTTAAGAGAGTTTATATAACATTTCCAAAATTAATGTTCTGAAAGTCTGAGTAAGTGTTCTCCAACCATTGCATTTATGATTACCAACAATGAATCACCTTTTTTATGAAAAGAAAACAAAATGATACTGAGATTAGAACAAATATGTTAGTCAACGATCTCCTATTCCCCACTCCTACGTCGCAATTTTCTGCTGGAAAAAGAATGGAATATTATTCGCTGCTTGATTTTTATAGCACGAAAATGTGAAACATATGATCTAGTACATCAGCAATGAATTAAAGGTACTTAGTCATGAAAAATAGATAGGCAAAGATCACGACTTCTTTTATTTGATATAATTGTTTTTTAACAGATAGAAAGTGATTGATTTGAGACATCGAATAAATAGTCCCTAGTATCTTACGCGTCGTTCGCTGAAGAAGCTTTGTACCACCTTGTTAAATAAGGCATGTGCACTTGAGAGCTCCACCATTCCTGCCAACCCATTAAATATGTGTACATTTTCATCTCTGACTTTTTTATATTTATCTTTCTCTCTTTTCCTTCTGTGTGGTTTCCAAGTTCAATAGAGTTAGATGTTAACATATACTAACTTTTGGTTTGTTGTGAACTGATTTTTCATGTGTAGATTTTCTGGTTGTCAATATTATCACCTTCCATTGAACTAGTCATTGAATAGAAAGTTTTAAATTTAACTAATATGCCAAAATTATAACCCGTTATGTCTACTTTTCCCAAAATAGTTCACTTAAGATTTAAGAGTGTTTAAGTGTGGACAAAAAATTATGCTTCATTAGAGTACAGATATACTAGTATGGAATATAGAAAATTGAGAAGCTTCTGAAACAAATTATTAATATGGAATAGGGAAGCAAATTGGTGAAACAAAACATTTGGAGAATATTTATATTTTGAAAAGATAGTATAACAAGGAACAAGGCCTCATTATGAGATGTACATTATAGTTCGTAAAATCTTCATATTCAACGGAAATTTTTAGGCACTGTGGGTAAGATAGGAGCATCGTGTTCATGTGGGCATATACTACCATTTAGAGTCTTTATCCACTTAATTCGTGTGTTAACATTGTTGCAGAAATTTGGGTTAATTTCTACCAATAATAAGAAATTCACCTTGAGCACTATTGCCTACGTGAATGGAGTGTGAATGATTGTACTGAAAAATCACACTAGGTAAATTTTCATAAACGACTGGAGGGGTATCACAAATGGTCCCACTTAAAACTCAACCTC